>OX422140.1:293413157-293573241 GCA_949129095.1 Volucella bombylans
GAAGGAAAAGTTGCATCGTTTCTTCGTCGATAAAAAAGAATGGCCGCTGTTTTTTCTTCAGAAAAACTGAATCCTTTGTTACAACACCAAAAATATAATTTGTCAAGGCATGCTTGCAACAATTCTTGTAAGATATTTATATTTTTGGAAGAGGTGAAAATGGACAGATCGTCAGCATACATAACACACTTTATGGGAACTTGTATTTGTGAAAAGATACTATTTACCTTGGGGTATACCGTCCACCAGTTTTTTGTCTTGTGAAAAGGTGTCGCCTATAACCACCTGGAAGGATCTATCAGTAAGAAAATTATGTACAAATGTAACGAAATTTCCTCTAAGTCCGGCTTTCATAAGCTCCTCAACAATAATTCGTCTCCACACTGTATCATATGCTCTTTTCATATCAAAGAATATAGAAATGAGATACTTTCTGGCAGAGAAAGCTTTCATAACTTCAGACTCGAAGTATAAAAGATTGCCGATAGTACTTCTTTTCATATCAAAGAATATAGAAATGAGATACTTTCTTGCACAAAAAGCTTTCATAACCTCAGACTCGAAGTATAAAGATTGTCGATAGTACTTCTGTGCTTACGGAATCCAGATTAAAAAGTATTAATTAAATAATTACTCTCAAGGAACCATTGAAGCCTTTTATTTACTATTCTTTCATCAAAAATTTTACAAAGACAATTCGTAAGCGAGATAGGCCTGTAATTCTCGATATGAATTGAATACGTTCCCTTGTTCAGTATCGAAATTAATAACGCTTTTCTCCACATCAACGGAAATGTTCTAATAGAAAAGATTTTGTTATAAAAATAAAGTAAGCAATGCAAATCAGAAATGTTCATATTTTTCATCATTTCATAGTGAATCATATTCGGTCCAGCAGATAATCCTTTACATTCAGAAATGACATTTTGAAGCCTTTTGAAAGAAAACTTGCGGTTGCATATATCTGACCGATTTGGGGGGATATGGAATTCCGTGGATTCGATGGATTGCTTATGAATTTGAAATACTGGATTATAATTTTCGGAGCTAGAAAACCTTAGGTAAAAGTTGAAAAACTCTTCATCAATGTTTTACTTTGTACTTAGCCACTGACCGTCTAAAAGAATCGACATTATATGGGTAGATTCGTTTCTCCGTACCTACATATTCCTCCCAAAATTTTTTTTTTATAAAACCTGATCATTTTTCTTGCCTTGTATTTGGCTAAACCAAAGTTTTTGAAATCGTGTAAATTCAATGTCATATTATATATTCTGAGAAATTTCCTTCTATTTTACAAAAGCTTTCTTCTTAATGATAGAGGGGGAAATCGATTTCGATTTTTTGATTTGAAAATTTAGTGAAATCTTTTATTTGTTGCCGCATCTATATATTCGATTTAAATTTGGTTTTAAAGTTCAAAGTCCAAAAAACGCTTTGGACATTATTTGGTGCCGAAACCCGGGACAGTAATTTATAGTTGTTGAAGTCACCATCATAAAATTAAAATCAAAATTTAACAGAAATACAAATTTTAAAGTATCGAACGTTTAAAGAGAAGATTCAAATTCGAACAGGAAGAGATTGCTTCATCGAAAAGCTGCCCTATGGCTGGATCCCAAAAAGCACTTATCAACGAGAAAGTCATCGTTGGAAACATCGCAGACACGAAGAAAATTGTGGGTAAAAACAATAAGAAACTAAATTAATAAATTAATTCACTTATTGGTAAATTATCTACATATATACGAGTATACATATAACATATATACATATAAATATATTACAAAGTATAAGGTGTAAGTGCAGACTTTTTTGTCGCAAGAAATTTAAGAGCTGTCGCTTAAGTTTAAGAGAGCCTGAGAAGATTCAATTTTCTTTATTGCCTCCGTCTATTCGTCATTTCGGTGGATTTTAAACCACCGCCATTAACAGTGTTGTAGAAAAAAGCTTTTAATTAATTGCCGAATTCGCCACACAACATTGTTCTATTCGATCGTCATAGACGATCTATTTAATTTTGTTGCATTTATATTTGCTGATCCTGCACAAGAAGAAGAAGTGCATGTTATTTGCCTAATTCGAAGAATTGTTCATGGATGGATGTTGGAGGTGTTGGAGAATTTTGTTGCTGATAAATTTTGTCGTTGACTAAAAGTATATACTTTCATTGTTGTAAGCTATGGCTCATAAAAAGTCCTTCATTTCATTGGAATAAAATTGTTGCAGAAAATTTGCTCAGTTTTCGTTGAAAAATCATTTTGGATAAATTTACAATATTTCAAGAAATATTTAGAAGTTATTGGTTTCTTTCTTGTCCATTTATTGATTCGATTGGGTTCTTGAAAATTAATTACGAGTATGAGTCTGACAATGAATATGAGGAGAGAGGAGAGGCAGGTGAACAGGATCATAGAGAGCAGGCGGGTGTAAAAGGGTTAGATAGTCAATAGCGTCAGCAGTTAGCTGAGTAGAAGGTTTTGCGATCTACAACAAAATCAAATATAAGTAGCAATCAAAAGGCTTATAAAGGAAAAAGGTTCAACAATCTCTGTTACTGAATTGGAGTGCCGGTTAGGCATTCTCGAATCCTATTTTAAACAGAGTTTAAGTGTTCAGATGTCGGTAGAGAAAATGCGTGTTGTTGGAGAGGAGAAAGCAAATGCTACTAGCGGAGCGCAAATTTAGGATCTGTTTGTTGTTACCAAATCGGACATCTTAACGTTATTGGCGGAGAATTATAATTTAAATGCTACATTTGCACCTTTGCAACATTCGTCAAGGCCATCTAGGTGAAAACAAAAATTATATTGCCGTCCTTTTCGGGAAGTTTTCAGAATTTCCAAACTTTACAGGACTGTTTGATAGCTTGCTAGATAAGGATGATTCATTGGATAATCTGGAAAAATTTAACTATTTGCGAAATTGCTTTTCCGGCTCAGCAATTAGTTAAAGAATTCGATCTGACGAGTGGAAACTACACTAAAGCAATACAATGATTAAGGAAAAGGTTTGATAACAAGGCGATGATATTTCAAGAGCACATTAATGGAATTTTACAAATCTCAAAGTCTTATTCTTTTAATCTTCGAAATTTGGAAGATAATTTCAACACTCATCTTACGGCGATGCTTAGTAATAGGTGATTATAAGGATATTGCAGATTTTGTCAATTTTGATAGAAAAGCGAAGTGGGATGAAGTGGTTGGTCATTCCAAACTACAGTCATGGTCAGATTTTTCGCGACTGTTGTATCGTCGTTGCCAAACCGTAAAAGCAAGAGAATCTAAGATTTGTAAGGTACAACTAAATAAAATTGAGAATAATAGCCGCAGCCGTTCTCGAAACATGAATAGGAATCAGTTGTCCAATATCTCATTGGTTGTGAATAAAGCCATGTGTGAGTTTTATAAATCGGGTACGCATTGTATAGTTGAGTGTCCAGATTTTAACCAGTTGCCAGTCTCTCAACGTTTCCTAGAGGTTAAGAGACATGTTCTTTGCATAAACTGTTTGGGGAAAGGTCATTTAGTAAGAAGGTGCAATTTGCGAAAGTGCACTATTTGTTCATCGCCACTTCATCGATTATTTCACAGACTTACGGTGAACCAGGTAACTGAAAAAGCTTCAGATAGAGACGCTTCAGTCATTTTAGAAACTGCTATAGTCTACATAAGAGACTATAGCATTTATTTATTTACTATGTTGTAAATTTCAACCAGCTCACGCCTTGTTAGATTCTGCATTCTTGTTGACCGAGTTATAACCCAGTTATAACCGAGGATATGGTTCAGAAACTTAAGTTGCATAAAGTTCAAACGCATACATGCGTTTCCGAAATAGGAACATCATATTCTGTCATACATTATAAGACAGAAGCTAATTGCAAGTCTCGAATTTCTGACTTTGAACTAAATTTGAGATTGTTGATTCTAAAGTCAATCACTAATATCCAAACAAAAATTAATATTTTTGACTGGAATATTCCCATGAATTTAGCTATGGCTTATACTTATTTTAACATTCCCAGTCGTATAGATCTCTTAATTGGCGCCGACTTAGCTACCGATTTTATAGAAAACTTTGCTGGGTTGGATAGTCTCTGGAAGTTATGGTTTATCCGATATTCCCCAAGCTGCGTGTATGGTAGTTGGTTCTCCCACCTTTGAAGACGCTTCGTTGAACGAGACAGTAAGCAAGTTCTGGGAAATGAAAGAAGCAAATAGAAGACCGAGTTTCCAGTCACTGGAAGAAGAAAAATGTGAGAACAAGCTTTTTTTCATCGTTCGTCGCCGAGATGATGGTCCGTTTGTTGTGAAAATTCTCTTCGATTCAAAAAAGGGACAATTGGGTGATTCGTTTAGTCAGGCGAGGAAACAATTTGGAAAGGCGACTTCAGAAAAATGACAAAGTGCGATATTAGCACGTCCTATTCATGGAGGAATATGAAAGTTGTCCCGAAGGATCAAGTTTCGATGATATTTTGCTCCTCACCAATTCGTACTTAGGCCTGATTCACTAAGTACAAAGCTTGGGGCCGTGTTTGATTATAGCGTAAAAACTTCCACCAATGTTTCTCTAAATGATCTTCTGTTGAAAGGACCGGTAATTCAGGATGATCTTTATGACATTATTTTACGCTTTAGGTCACATAAATTTGTGATTACAGCCGACATCTCCAAAATGTATCGACAGATATTTGTGGATAAGGAGGACCAGAATCTTCAATGTATTTTATGGAGGTCGAACGAACAAAAGGAGCTGTTAGTATTTATGTAGAATGAAAACAGTAACCTAGGGGACTATATCAGCCACTAACCTTGCTACAAGATGTTTGAAATGGTTTACAGATGAAAATGTATCATAATTTCCTTTAGGGTCGAAAGTTATAGGCGAAGATGACATGATCACAGGGGCAGATTCATTGGAGTCTGTTTATAAGATTTATAGTGAGACCAAGCAAATCCTTCAGACTGCTGGATTCGATTTGCGGAAGTGGTGCAGTAACGACCCCAGCGTCTTAGAAAAGATTTCTGGCAACGAGCTGGTTAGCGATGCGTTGCGTATAAACGATAAGGATGTCAAAAAAACTTTAGGTATTGTATGGAATCCTTCAGAAGATAATTTTGAATACATCATCGTAGACAATACTGTCAGAACTTGCACAAATCTTCGATTACTTAGGTTTAATAAACCCAATAGTTGTAAAGAGAAAAATCATAATGGAAGATCTCTGGATTTCCAAATGTAATTGGGATGAGTCCGTTCCGATGGAAATACATTCGCAGTATGAGGAGTATCATGAGTATATCGTGCGGTTAGGTACAATAAAAGTAGCTAAAGACATTCACTACACGTGGCGATCAAATGTTAAGGTTGAACTGCATGGATTTGCAGATGCATCGATCCGTGCGTATGGTTGTGTTGTGTATACTTTTGGCAATGTCAATTGCAATTTGTTAAGTGCCAAGTCAAAAGCAGTTCCTGTTAAAACTAAGTCACTGCCAAGATTAGAGTTGTGTGCAGCAGTACTGCTGGTGGAATTGGTGCAAAGAATTTTGCCGAATTTAGGCGAAAACATTGAAAAAATTTTTCTTTGGACGGATTCTGCTTACCCTTCTACGTGGGAAATATTCGTTGCCAACAGGGTTTTAAAGATACAGTCTGAACTGCCAGTTGCGATATGGAGGCATGTGAGTTCAAAGTCTAATTCAGCGGATATAGTATCTAGAGGTTCAAATATTTCGGAACTCATCGAAAACATGTGGTTCAATGGTCCATCATTTTTATATTTACCTATCGCGAATTGGCCAAAACAGAAGGTAACTACCCCGATAGTCAATTTAGAAACCAACAACCATGTAGTTTTGGTAGCAAAGATAGTTTCGGATGATTTTCAAAACATTTTGTGCGATTTAACAGCTGTCAAAAGGTAATTCTTATTTTTGGATAGGTTGTTCGATTTATAAGATCACTTAAACCAAGATCGTATAATCAAATTTCTAAACGCCCCCCCCCCCCATATGAGCCCTAAGTCAATAGCAATAACAGCAGAAGAACTTGAGAACCCCTTCTAAGAATCATCTGGAACATCCAGCAAACTCATTTCCAGGAGGAAATTTTCATGCAGGTATCAAACTTTGGTGGCCACTATGAGACAACGATGTTGGGTCATCAACGCGCGAAGTATAGCTAATAAGACGGTATTTGTGTGCCATCACTGCGTTCGATACAAGCCGAAGGTCTTGTGGTAAATTATGGGTGATTTACCAGCCAACAGAGTCAGGATGTCAAGGCCGTTTGCTAAAACTGGTGTAGATTTTTGTGAACCCATCCGAATCTCCAAGGCCGTCGAGGCTGCTGCTGACATAAAAACTATATGGCAGTGTTTATTTGCTTTGTGACGAAGGCTTCTCACTTATAAGTCGTTTCGGAGCTATCGACGCAAGGATTTCTAGCAGCCCTAAAACGCTTTGTTGCACGATGTGGACTATGTGAAGAAATCCATTGCGACAACGTAACGTGGGAGCTCGATATGAGCTGAAGGAGTTGCATACTATGGTCTTGGATCAGCAGAAGGAGAATATCATCTCTTCATGGTGCGCTTTACATAGGGATAAATTTATACATATATCACCTCGGTGGCTTATGGGAAGCGGCGATTAAGTCGCAAAATCCCATCTCTATAGGTCGGTAAAGCAATCTTTCCTGACTCATGAATAATTTATCTATCTACGATGGAGTGGAATAACGCAGATAAAACAACACTTTTGGACGAAATGGTCAAAAGAATATCTCTTGGATTTGCAACGGCGGACGAAGTGGAAAACTGCTTCCGAGAACGCTACCGTCGGTATAGTAGTATTGATCAGCGACGACAATTTACCATTGCCGACGACAATTTACCATACCATTGCCTCAGCAATGGCTCTTAGGAAGAATCGACAAACTTATCCCTGGTTCAAAAGGAAAGATTCGTGTGGCGTATGTAAAAGTCAAAGCAACTGTCCTAAGAAGACCGATTCATCACCTGACTCCATTACCGAGTTGTTGATGTGTCTCTTTTCCCGTTCGAAACTTCAAGCTTATCAATTATTTGCTATAATTCTATTATCTAAGATTGTAATCACTTTTTTTCGATGAATTTTCTATATTTGAATATTGTGGAATCTAATCTGTATTATACATACCTTATACATTACACATAATAGTATAAAAGGGCGAAGCAACAGCGAAATAAAACTCTTCTTCTTTTCTGATTTGAAAAGTTGGTGAAACCTTTTATTTGTTGCCGCATCTATATATTCGATTTAAATTTGGTTTTAAAAGTTAAAAGTCCAATAAACGCCTTGGACATTGTGTTTTTTCTAATTTCTTTAATAATTAAATACTAACTACGACTTCTAAATTTGTTTCGGGTTCCCATATCCCCTACTCTTGAGAACGCAAATCCTCATTTTACGAGTACAGAACGTTCTTACTTGTTTTTTCTTACAATGTGCGCGCTTTCGGTTGGCACGAAACTTTTCATTCCCCGATGTGATGGCGTACTTGAGATTTTGATACAAACTCATTAAAATCAATATTATCTTTTTTTACACGAGCATACTTTGTCAATTTTCTGAATATCTTCAGGTGTTTCAAAGGAAGGATGATCGTTTATCCATACGACCATGTGCAAAAGAAGACTTGAATATTGATATTCAATTCCCCACCAATAAACTCGGCCTCATAACTGATTGATAATTTGTAATTTGTAATGAATTTTATTTGAGTTTTAACGCAAACCATAAAGTGTTTACTAACTATAACCGGTTATTTCTCAATCAGAATTTGGGTTTTAGGAATGTCAGGATATTTCCGATCAAGAGTCAGTCGTTCATCAGCTATTAACAAGACTGGTTTCTTATCCACCCAATTCAAGTCATGGCAACTGAAAGTTAAAAAGTACGTTGGCGGTGCAAGGCATCTCATTTTTTCTATTAGTTCAATAAGTGGAGTACGCCAATATGTGGCGGATTCTCTTAAATTTTTCAAATAAAGATAAATGTCCTCTACATTTTGATCTCTAACTTTCTTTCCACATGCTGCAATAGAAGTTTTGCCACGATAATTTTCAAACATTGATGTTGCATAAAAAAAATATTCATTTTACTTGTGCTAAAAGTATACCTGCATTATGTGTTAGAAAGATATATAAGATATTCAAAAGCTCGACTCAAAGTTATTCCGATAGTATAGTATAACACTAGTATAACACTCAAGTGGGTATAAATACACTTATAATGCCTCAGCATTATTGGGAAATTTTATTACATCAGAAATACGTGGTAACCAATATCCGCTTAGATCTATCGTATATACGATTACATCCTTTTCTATTGACAATACCCTAATCGCATATTCATGTCAAACATAATTCGGTTCCTTTTTGTGGATTTAATATTAGTATAATACTCTTACAATATTATCTTACAATATTATATTGCATTATTCGAAAGTACCATCACTGTTTACTTGATGGTATGAAGCACGTACTATTCTAGAGATGTCATATATTCTCATGTAGTCTCATCTTACTTGTGATCGTATCTCTTTATTTCTAAGAAGTGGGTGGCCGTGGCTGAAGTGGTAGTGTTCTGACTTTCCAATCGGACGGTTCGGGGTTCAATACCGAAGCTGTGACGTCCATTCGCTTAAAATGGCCCGGCCATCCTAAAATGTCTGATAAGACTATCGCTGACCAGATGTCGCTGCACAGACCACTCATTTTGTAGTTGAATCTCCTCCGAAAATTATATGCAGTACCTCTCTCCCAAAAGTGTAATTTACTTCTTCATCCACTTTCGACAAGGTCTAAATCTTAGAAGAGACGAGAAGAACATCGTCTTCTCCAGAAAAAGAGGAGCACGAGAAGCGCGTGATCGAAAATATAGAAAGGAATAATATACAGAAGTTTTACCAGCAGATAATAAGAACGTGTCAAGGCAAGAAGACCCGTACAGAAGCGTGTAGAGATGAAGAAGGAAACTTTGTAGTGGAGTCACAGTCGGTGGAAAAACTTTTCTGTAAACCGTATAACGGCGAATAACCATAACATACCGCCGTCAAGCAGAATAGACTTTTCAACTTAGATGATGGTAGCCAAAACATCCGTCCACCTGACCAGAATGAAGTAAGGATAGCAATATATAAGCGCAAAATCAAAAAAGCAGCTGGACCGTACGCCCGAGGCATTCAAAGCTGCTGACAATAACTTTGTGGAGAGCATGCACTAAATTATTTCTCGGATATAGGCGGAAGAGCGTATGCCTGACGAATGGAATCTCAGCGAAGTTGCCCGATCCACAAAAATTGAAACTCCCTCAACTATACTAACCATATAGCTTAAGTCTCCTCAGCATCGGATACAAGATCTTATTTGCCATATTTTGTGAACGCCTAAAACCCTTTACCAACAACCTGATTGGTCTCTACCAGTGCGGTTTCATACCAGGAAAGTCCACAATCGAACAAATCTTCACACTCTGGCAGATCATCAAAAAACTCAAGAATTACACATAGATGCCCACCATCTTTCCATCGATTTTAAAGCCGCATGTAACAGCATTTATAGAGTATAGAGCCATGTCTAGTTTTGGCATCCTTGCCAAACTCGTCCGTCTGTGCAGAATGATGATGGAGAACGCTCGCTGTTCCGTCCAATTCAAAATGATGTCAAAAATGATTTTAGACAAAGTGACGGGCTATCGAATAACTTCTTTAACGTCATACTTGAAAGAATTGTGCAGAGCTCACAAGCGAACACGGGAAGCATAATCTTTCAAAAGTCTGTATAACTATAAACTTACGGCGACGATATCAATATAATTTTGGAAACTCAGTGGGCCCTCACCGGTACTTTGTCCACCTTGGCTCTGATATAAATTCTGCCAACAGCACCTCCACAGAAATAAAACGAAGAATGTGTCCTTCCAAACGCTGTTTCTTTGGGTTAAGAAGGCAATTGAATAGTGAGGTCCTATCTCGAAAATCTAAGAAGACTCTATATAAGACCTTGATCCTCCCAGTCCTACTTTATGGCGCTGGAGCATGGATTATATTGAAAGCGGATGAAGATATGTCCAGTCGTTTCGAGGGAAAAATTTTTCGAAAAATATGCGGTCTCGTTTGCGTTGACGGGCTCAGGAGGAGAAAATTCAACGACGAACTTTACGAGCTGTATAGCGACATCGACCTAGTCAGAAAACTGCGCATCAGTCGCTTGTGATGACTAGGGCATGTAGGATGGATGGACGCCAATGCAAAGTCTTTGAATCTAACCCGGAGGAACAACGCCGTAGAGGAAGACTTCACCTTAGGTGGCGCATTCAAGTTGAACGGGACCGCAGCCGACTTGGAGTGCACAACTGGAGGACATTAGCTAAAGACCAGACTAAATGAACAGGCTTGTTAGTTAAGGCCCAAGTTCACCTAGAACTGTAGCTCCACCTAAGTAAGTATCTATCCCATTCAACTTAACAGGGGTGTCAGAACTAGCTGTCATGCGCAGATTTGAAATCGACAAATAGATAGTGAGCGTCGATCTGAAATTCCTAGGTCTTTTTCAAGATCTACAGTAGTGTGAATATTTTATCGATGGTGGATTTTCCAAGCCTGAAACCGCACTAACATGAATCAACCGGTTTATTTACACACACATAATATGGCAGAAAAGATCTTACAAGTATATATTATTATATTATTATTATATATGATATATTATATTAAATTATTATTATTAGCTGATGTCTAGGGGACTTATTCCTTTATACTCGTAGTTTGTGGATTGAAAAGGTTTTAATTTCCGGTGGCCTTTGTCACATAGTTGAGCTGGTACATGATCTCAATCAGCTCATTTTCAGCTGCTTAAATAGCTTGAGGTTTTGCGCTACTGCAGCTTGTAAAAATGTATTGATCCGAATCGATATTGACTCCTCGGAAAGATCGGATATTCAGAATGCTGCAGGAGAATCTGGCGTCGATGGCAATGTGATCGATCTGTTTGATGGTTGTTTCATCAGCGGATTGCCAAGTCGCTTTATGGATGTTGAGATGTGGATACCATCTGTAGGTTTCTAAAAGGTTATGCTCCGTTACAAATTCGAAAAACCTGAATTGTCGGACGGTTGTATACAGGACGCAATGCCTCTGAACTTTTTTTTTGTCTTTGGGCAAATTGTCAGGTCAGGCGCTATGTCTATTCACGTTTTTTGTGCCTTCGAATATGTCGATGTAGCTCAAAAGTGGTGTGTGCACCAAGTAGCTCAAACTGATCAGGATGACATTACTATAAAAACAACATAATAGTTTCGTAAGAATGGTTTTCTTTTCATGCATTAGAATGCATTTTAATGTATGCATTAACGCGACTAAGTTTCAATCTATCAAGCAATTCTTTAATTATATAAAATAGACTCGTTTGGCAGGTGACTTTCAAATGAAAGTTATGGTATGTTCCGCTTTCCAACGTGGTTTCAGCGTAATAGCTTTCTCTCATCCAAAATTTGTAGGACAGTATTTTTAAATGCGCGTTTAGTCAAATTTTCTGCTTTCTCGCGAAGGTTTTTGTTTCAATTTAAGAATTTTGGAGTAAGTCATCATTTTTTATGTACCACGGTGGATGAACAAGTTATCTTAGCATTTTATTTTCGAAAGTTTGTAAAATAATGTCAAGCTGGGAATGTTTACTAATAAATTTCTCTGTATTTGTTTTCGAGTTCTTTGCGGTTATTTTAACGTGCGACTTCTATTCTCCATTGCGTCGAGTGTCATTTCAAGGTATTTAGCCTCGTCTGCAAATACAATACAGACCGAGTTTATGAGGATAGGTAACCGACTCGGTTTTCTGAACATGAACCGATTTGGTCTCATTGAAGGCTATCCGCCAGGCCTTTGTCCATTCATATACAATACTTTGTCGAGAGGGCTTTGCAGACTCACTGTTTGTACAATTGTTTTACCTACTGCTAGAATAGCAGTGTCATCAGCAAAAGTAGCTAGAATGGTCTCCTCTTTTTGGGATATGTCTCTGGTATATAGAAAGTATAGAATTGGATCGAGACCACTTCCCTTCGGTACATCGGCTAAAATCTTTTTGAATTGCGATACTTCGTTTCCGAGTCTGACGCGGACAATTCTATTCTCGAGATACTTTTTCAATATATTATTATAAGAGTAGATCACGACTCTGTTGCCATTTCTTAAGGCCTTTCTATATTCACTTACCATTTCTTTTATCTCTGGCGGTTAATTTAAACCATAATTTCTTGTTTTCTTCCTTTGATAAGATGTGTTGTTCCATGCGGCATATTGAACGATTTCAGCATATAACAAATGTAGGCGTCTGTATTTAGCATGAATTGCTTGTTCAGGTCTGGGTATGTTTATATTAACCCATCAAACATATTTCGACAATTATTAAACTATTTCTTACACTCCGTTAACACCCGCCTTTTTTTTAGATTACATGCAAAAGGTTTAGTACGATATTCGAGATCTTTTACAAACTTTCTATATTAGCCTAACAATCTAATATAACAGTTGGTTGTTCCTTTTTGTGTTTGTGGTATGGCGTAGATTTTTGTTATCGTGTTTTATTCTGAGTTGTGTTTAATTTCATCTTCGAACATTATACTTCCTGACTTAGATGGCGTCGGGCCTCAACCAACCGACTAACTGACTGCAGGTGCGCACTCCAAGTTGGTGAGGTTTCCCTCCACTTGAGCGGTCCAACTAAGGCGAGACTTTTACTACTACTACTACTACGTTGTCCTTCCAACCTGGAATCGGAGAATCTTCAGCTTGCGTCCTTCGTGTTTATACCCTCTACATGTCCTAGCCATTTTAGATGATAGATGTTCACTTTTCTGACCAAGTCAACGTCATTGTACAGATCGTAGATTTCGTCGTTAAATCTCCTCCTCCAAACCACTGTATTGCCAATGGGACCAAAACTCACTGCAAGAATTTTGAGTTTGAAATAGCAAATGATATCTTCGTCCACCTTTTCTAACGTCCATACTTCTACACCATAAAGCGGGACTGGGATGATGAGGGTCTTATACAGAGTCTATTTACTGTTTCCTGACTAGGCCTTATCATTCATGTACTTTTTTATGAGTATGCCCAAGAGACACCAATTATCAAAAGTAAATTTTCGTTTGATTTCTGATAAGATGTGTTTTTGGGATTTAATATCGGAGCAGAAGTATACAAAGTCACTGACTACCTCAAGGTTATATCTTCCGTTGTGACATTCAATTCGCGTCTTATCAGGTCTAAAACGGCACTGAAATGGCCCAATCAGATCATTTACAAATGGCTTTAGGACTTCACATTAGACGACAGACAACATCGTATATGCGATATTAAGGAGACCTCTATGATTGGTAATGCTAATAGGATCTCCTTTCTTGTGGGTCGGGTAAACAGCGCTAAGGTTCCATTCTTCAATCCAGCTTTCTCCCAACCAAATCTTGGAAATAAATTGGTACATGATTTCTAGCAAGTCATATCCCACTACCTTAAATAGCTGTAGGTAGGTCGCCCAGAACAGCAGCCTTTTTGTTCTTGGAATTAAATATTGCAATCCTCACTTCATTTTGGTCAGGTGAACGGATATCTTGACTTTCACCGTTCAGGTGCAATAGTTCTTTTGTCTGCCAGTGGAATTTGGGTTTTGTGTTTTTTCTTATCTTCAGTACCGACTGTGACTCTACAGGCCTCTGTTAGGGAGTTTTTGCCTTGACACTTTGTTTTAACACATTGTTCCTAGAGTAGTGCCTCTCAATTTCCTTGATCGCGCGCTACGTATTTTTTTTTTTTTTACGGGGGAGCCGATATTCTTCTTTTCTCTTATGTTCGTAGAGCTCACGGGACGCACTTGCCTTCTATGCAGTGCCGCTTCGTAGCCGAGTTGTTTCCAGAAGCGCTTGTCTGCATTCTCCATTAAATTATGAGTTTCGTGGAGGTGGTCTGGTGAAACGTATCACATCATTTGGAGCATTTCTAACTGCGTTTTGGCATCGATGACACTGCTCTTCAGCACTTGACGTTGGTTGAATGCAATATGTCGAGATTTTAAGGAATACGTGACTCTGGTGTCCGTTGGGCTGTTGTTCCATTTAGAGTTCAAGCACCACCATCACTATTTCAGCACCCTGTTTAGTCCTTAAAACTTTACTGACCTCAACTCCAAATGCGTCAACGTGGCGCATATAAGGTATCTGCCGTACTGACTGTTGAAGCCGTCGTTCTGGTGGCTATTATTAACTGTGAAGGCAGCCTTTTTAATATCTCTTTCTTCCACTTCTATTTGATAAAACCCTAATGCGAGATCTAGGGTTGTAAAATAAACAGATCTGGTTTATTTATCAGAATTCATGATTAGGTTAAATCTTCAGTCTACGCTCAAGCCTACTTTCAGACATACTCGAAAATATCGTTATTCGTTCCTAAGCCGTACATCTCGCTTATGGAATGCCCTGCCTGGCTCTTTATTGCCTAGTTACCTTGATACCTTAAAACATTTAAAACCAATGTTCATCGGTACCTCCCGTTTTTTCCTCTCCGATTTTCCTAGTGAAATTATAAAATAAAATAATGTCATAGGTTTCGATAATATTTACAATCATGGCTTTAAGAGGTTGATCCATTTTTAATCTAACGGATTTCAAATATTAAATTGGCTAACCAATTTTCTGCTGAATGAACTCTATTGATTGGTGACGAAAGGGTAAGCCTAATTAAAATGGGGAGGAATTAAACAATTTTACTGAGCGAGTTCTTATCTCAATAAAAGGTTACAAAAAAGTTTACCGAAAAACACTTAAGTTTATGGTAATATTTCAAGTAAATGAAATTTAACAGAAAGAAATTTAAAACAGATTAAAAGAAAATAAATAATATTACAATATTTAATCGGGGGCGAGTTAAGTTTTTAAATAACAAAATTTAACCTAACATGCTGCGCTAACTACGTTTAATCGGATTCGCATCTTATTCATTAAAAAATGGACATAACCAATGACTTAACGTAGCCCCACAGAAAATAGTCAACCGGCGTTAAATCGCACGAACGAGGCGGCCATTCGACTGGCCCATGTCTTGAGATAACACGCTCACCATACTTACTCTTCAATAAATCGATTGTAGCGTGTGCTGTGTGGCTTGTGGCATCATCCTGTTGAAACCACATGTCGTCCAAGTCCATATCTTCCAATTCGGGCCAAAAATAATCGGTGATCATGGCGCGATAACGCTGACCATTCACAGTAACGTGACGATCGTTATCGTCGACGAAAAAATATGGCCCAATAACGCTGCTGGTGTGCAAACGGCACCAAACTGTTATTTTTTGTGGATGAAGTGGTGATTCATGAAGCTCATGTGGATTTTCACCCGACCAATAACGCATATTTTGCTTATTGACGAACCCATTGAGCCAAAACTGAGCTTCGTCACTGAAGATGATTTTGCGATGAAATTCATCATCTTGACGCATCTTCTCCAGAACCCAATCGGACAACGTACGTCAATTCAAATGGTCCATCGGCCTCAATTCTTGAGTCAGCTTGATCTTGTATGGGTGTAAACCAAGATCCTTACGCAAAATATGCCATAATGTGGTCTGAGCGATGCCCGATTCCTGAGAACGCCATGGAATAGACTGATTTGGATCATTTGCTACGGACGCCTGAACGGCAGCGATATTTTCGACACTTCGACCAACCCGTTATCTCACTGACACGGCAACATCACACAACGAATATGTGGACTCAAATTTTTGCACTAAACTTGTTATTGCCTGTCTACTAGGGCGAGAATTGCGACTGAAAATTGGAGTTAACGCTCTTAAAGTTGCAGTCACCGACTCCGAAATTCGGTAGAAAATTTTTTTAATTTGCAGACGTTGGTCGTTAGTGTAGTTTACCATGATGAAAATGTTTACTTAATAAATGATTATTCATTAAGTCTGATGATTAATGCGTTCACAAATTAAATTCAAAGTTGTCAAGTCCCAATTGGAAAACCCTTTACATATGTACGAGTATGTGCGGGTGATGTGAGCTCTGCAGATATACTGATATACTGCTGATTTTACCCCAATACATAAGTAAACATTTAATCTATATTTTATTTTCACTTTGTTTCCCCAATTTTAGCGTCCACTTTGTTGTTGTGCATCATATTTCTTTTTCTTTCGTCTACTGTCTCCCCCAGTGCTGTATAGCACTTGAGTACAGTTTGTTACAATTTCGGTTTTCTTAGTGATTCTCTTTTAGATTTTGATTTGCATTCGCTTTTTGCGTGTTATTCTTTAATCGCTTACCAACCACCAACCTTTTGGTTGTCATTTTTTTTGGAAGGTTTGTCTGGTTATCGGTACTCCGGCACCTTACGAGTAAATTAATCATTAAATCACTAAATCGGGGAAAAAATTACAACAACCACGAGCCCAAATGTTAAACATTTAAATCATTAAAGTTCTCTTACTATTGTTAGGGTCACAGCACTCAGTAGTAATTGCAAGTCTACATTGCGTCAAACCAACAGGAAGACCCTTCCGCGACTTTGGATTTAAACCCACCATGACGCTCCCGCAAGGGGGCTTACCTCTAACAAGTCAGGGCCGGACCGAGATCCGGCGACTCCTGACTCCCACGTTACCGTGATTTAAGAATAGGTGGGGACAACCGGTGATGACCGGCAACATGTAACTAGTGAAATCGTAGCAAGCTTCG
Source organism: Volucella bombylans (assembly GCA_949129095.1). Taxonomy (NCBI): domain Eukaryota; kingdom Metazoa; phylum Arthropoda; class Insecta; order Diptera; family Syrphidae; genus Volucella; species Volucella bombylans. The sequence goes on from OX422140.1 coordinate 293,429,942, forward strand.
GTGGCGTCATCTGAAAACCGTTACAATAAGGCCAGTTCTTTGCTCTGAACCGGCTTTATATTAGACAACGTCATTAATGGGCGAAGCCTTGTTAATTAGGCGGGGGCCCTGTAAGTTACAGACAGCTGAAATATTTGCAAAAGTAGCTTTCTAACTTTTAATGGGTCGTTACACCCGGCAGTGTGAGATAGCCCGGTTAGCTCAAAGGCGCCAGCAAATGCCACAAGGATTGATGTTGTACGTGAAGTTAGTGCGCACGTCATGTTAACGTCCAGTGGATATCTGCACCTAATTTGAGAAGATTACTTACTTACTTAAGGTGGCTCTATAGTCAAGGGTGGACCTGGACCTCAACCAACAAGTGTCTCCAGCCAGCTCAATCTTTAGCTAGCTGACTACAGTTTCGCACGCTAAGTTGGCTGAGATCCAGTTCCACTTGCGGGCGCCACCCGAGTAGCGGTCTTCCTATACTCCGCTGTCCTTCTGGTGTGGGCCCCGCCCAATTATCAAGGCTTCGCCCTTTAATGACGTTGTCTAATAATGAACGGGGGCAGAGCAAAGTACTGGTCTTATCGTAAACATCTTCAGATGACGCTACCGAAGGTTGCTACGATTCGATCAGTCACAAGTTGCCGGTCATAGGTCTTGTTGGCGGCTGGACCACCGGTAGTCCCTACCAGGACTTAAATCACGGTACCATGGGAGTCTGGAGCCCCCCGGATCTCGGTCCGGGCCTGATTTGTTAGAGGTAGGCCCCCTTGTGGGAGCGTCATGGTGGCTGTTGTTTGAACCCAGAATCGCGGGAAGGGTTTCGGCCGAATGTAGAGTTGCAATAAGTACTGGGTGCTGCGACCCTAAGAGCAGTAAGAGGTTTTAGGTCGGCCTCGACTCTTACCAAGGGTGGAACTTGTGCCGGCAACACAGTTCTGAATTGGTATCTAACAGTGAAATGACGGTGAGCGATGTCAAGGCGTATCCTTGCTCCCATGGATGTATGGGCATTCCGTGGAATAAGGCCGTAAGAGGCAGGAGTCCACGCAAAACACAAGAAACGTTCTGGCCCTCTGGGGCGGATTCGAAGACTTTTCTTGCCGGAGCATTGATGGTCATCCGCTTTACATGACCCAGCCATCTCAGTTATTGGATCTTCACTATTCTGGCTAAGTAGATCGCTGTATAGCCCGTACAGTTCGTCGTTTTATCTCCTCCTCCACTCACCGTTTATACAGACCTGACCGAAAATCACCCTAATCACTATTACTCTGCGCCATAGAGCAAGACTGGGATTATTAAGGTCTTTTATGGGGTCACCTTTGCTATTCGAGAGAGGGCTTTTCTAGTCAATTGCCTTCTTACCCAAAGAAGCAACGATTGACAGGAGTTATTCTTCGCTTGATCTCAGCGCTAGTATCGTTATCTGAATTGACAGCGGAGCCTAGGTAGAAAAAGTCCTCAACTACCTCAGAAATATATCTGCCAAGGGTGACGTTCTGTCCGAGATATGGATGTTTGGTGTCCTTTCTTGTTCACAAGACCCGCTAAAATGCCACTGCTTTCTTTCGACTATGTGAATATCATCGGCCTGTGCGAGCAATTGGACATACTTTTGAAAGATTTTGCAGCTTGCGTTGGCGCGTGAGTTTTGCACTATTGTCTCAAGAATGATGTTAAAAAAATCGCATGCAGTGTATCGCCTTGTTTAAATCCTTTTTTGATATCAAAGGTCTCAGTGAGTTCTTTGCCGACCTTGATGGAGCTGCGTGCATTTTCCATGTTCATCCTGTATAAGCGGCTTCTACCGCGAGCACCGAACTTGTCGAGTTGTAGAGGCTGAGTAGGGTCGATGAATCTCGAGAAGAAATTCTCCAGACGATTCCTGAAACCGTGCTGAAAACGATGAAGATAAACCCGTGCTGAAGATGGCTGCTGGACCATCTCCACAAATAGCTTAGTCGCGAACGGAGTATCCGCATACCTGGCGACCTCCGGATTAGCTAGCCTTATCTGTATACCGATCTCTGTACATTTATCTCTGTGCACTTATGAATAAAACGTCTAAAATAAAATCCGAGGCCGGTACTGCTTTAATACCGGGCGGTAGAACGGTGACTACACCGACTACTGGCAAGGCATTGTCGAGAGGAGGCAAAACTTTGGCAGGCCATGGTGCATCATCCTCTAAAGGCAAACGCAACGAGCCTAAAAATAAAAATTCAGGGAGTGTTAAGACTGTGGCAAGCCATGGTCCTATCACTTCCTCCACCCCTAGCAGCAGCAAGTTTGTGACAGGCTTGAACGGTGGCAGCTGGTCAAGCTGAAGTTTTCGAGCAACTTCTTGGCCATCATGCGGGAAAACTTCGGACCACCTACTATCACAAGCGAAGCTGGCTGGCACCAAGGCCATGTCAAACTCATCGCATGTTCCAACCAGAGATCTCTTGATCTCTTCACCAAGGCCATAGGTGGTTTAGGAGAGATTTGGCCAGGTGCAAAACTTGAGGTCGTATCTAAGGAAGACATTCTTAGCAGACCTCGAACTCGTACCTGAATCCCAGCCGAACCCTCCTCTCCAGAAAGTATTCTGGAAATCGGAGTGTCGATATCCTTTCCAGAATTGGATGACGATGACTCCAATCTGTCCGAGGTGACCATCAAGACCGACGGGGTCTCTTCTACTGACACCCTGTCGGAAATGGAAACCGATGACGAAGCAAAGAGATCGGAGGACCTCAACAACAACGTGGTGGAGGCGACTATAGCAATGATACGGTTTCTCCAGATTAATCTCCACCACTCAAAAAAGGCTTCGGCTGCACTCACTCTGCGTCTTTCTAAAAACATAATCCTAATCCAGGAACCATGGTAGAAGGCGTGGTTCTTGGACTCAGGACACCCGCATACGCTCCGCTCTATACAAGAGACAGAGGTAAGATTACAACTTGTATATTAGTGAAACGTAGCGACCCCGACTTAACCGTTGCCAGACTAAAGACAGCCAAAGGCACCTACTGGCTGGCATCGGCTTACCTTGGCCACGACCATGTGGACCCTCTGCCTGGCGATATCCTACAAAGGGTGGTACTGGAAGCTGGAAGGTAAAAACTGGCCTCATAATCGGATGCGACGCTAGCGCACATCACACGGTATGGGGCAGTACCGACATCAATGACAGAGGTGAGTCACTTTTAGACTATATTTTAGTACTAACCTCTTAATTTGCAATATTGGAAATGAGCCCACTTTAATAACTAGTAACTGACAAGAAGTGCTAGATATTACTCTTGTCTCCGACAGTATCACTCAAAGGCTAACGAACTGGATGGTACTCGTATCGTCTGAACACTCCTTTTCAGACCACAGATACATCCAATTCAGTCTGAGTGATGCTCCCCCCAGCCAACCAACTTTCCGGAATTACCGGAAAATTGATTGGTCAAAATACTGAGGAATACTGTCAGAAATGCTATCATCCTCTGAACTATCAAGTCCCCCACGTGACACCAATGAGCTTGACATGAAAGTCAGGGAATTTTCTCTGGCTCTCAATAAGGCTATGGCCGCTTCCTGCCCTCTTATTCAACCAAGAGGCAAGCAAAAGGTACATTGGTGGACATCGGCACTGGGACTGCTCAGAAACGCGTCCAGAAAACTTTTCAACGCAGCAAAAAGCACAAGAAAAGTGACCGACTGAGACTCATATAAAGAATCCCTCAAATTGTACAAAAAAGAACTAAGGAAGGCAAAGCGACAATTCTGGAGGTCATTCTGTGACAAAATCACAGAAACCTCTGAGGCATCGCAGCTAAGAAAAATCCTCTCTACAAATCTTATGATGCCTAGCTGTTTGAAAAAACCGATGGTTCTTGGACAACCTCAAGTGATGAATCACTCAACCTGCTTCTGGACACCCACTTTCCAGGTAGCTCCCAACTCGCGGCCAGTAGTAGCCCAAACAGGCCTACTGCAACCGTAACCAAAATTCATGGCCTGATTACGAGAGACAAACTGCTCTGAGCGCTGCATAGCTTCAAACCATACAAGTGTGCTGGTCCGAGCGGCATAATACCTGCCGAGCTACAGAGGTCCTCAGATATTATTCTGCCAGTGCTAGAAAATATTATGAGGAGCTGTGTAGAACTTATCCACATTCCACTGTTATGGAGAGAAGTCAATGTAGTATTCATTCCCAAAGCCGGAAAATATTCTCATGTTGTCCCAAATGACCTCAGACCTATAAATCTATCATCTTTCCTTCTCAAAGCTCTAGAACGACTAATCGATATCCATATTCGAGCTAAAGTTGATCCAAGACTTCTGTAAACGGCTCAACATGCCCACTGTAAAGGAAAGTCGATGGAAACGGCTTTGCACTCTCTGACTAGCCACATCGAACGATCCCTACAATATAAGGAGTACACAATGGTTGCTTTCCTGGACATACCGCCTTTAACATTGCGGGTGGCCGTGGCTCAAGTGGTAGTGTGTTGGGTTCCTAAGATTTAGGTTATTAATATACTCTTGCAACGCGACTTCGATAAAATTAAGCGATATTGCGATGACTGGAAGTTGAAAATCAACTTTCAGAAGTCGGAAACCATTTTGTTTAGAACGCCTTTGTCTGGGGCCTCTAGGGATACCAGAAAGAATTGGCGAAAGTTCTCGATCGTAGGGCAGCATGGGCAGCCACTTGCTTGTCGAAATGTAGTCAGATACCTTGGGATCTGGCTAGATCAATATCTGTATTTTAACAAACATATAGATGTTGCTCTGGCCAGAGCCAAAGGTGCTTTTGCCCTTACAAAGAGACTGTTTTATAACAGCCAACTCGATGCGAGGGTAAAGGTTATCTGCTACATGGCCCTTATCAGGCCTATGCTTGTGTTTGGATGTCCCGTGTGGTTCAACGTAAGAGCAAGTTTATTGGAAAAGATTCGGGTGTTTGAGAGGGCTTGTCTTGGACTTGTCTTCGCTTATACAGAACACCAGAGTCTGAGTACATAAAATTCTATACTAATGAGGTCTTGTACAATAGGGCGAACCTAATAAGAGTGGACAATTTCGTAATTAAGTTGACTCGAATTCACATTGCAAGAGCAATGACCTCATCGAACAACATGATCTCCGGGGCTTACTACCCTAACTATATGTATCATGAGAGAGTTCGCTTTGATGGCTTTGTTCCTCCAGAAGCGTTCCTCTACCTAGATATGAAAGGTCTGATCCAGGACAGATTGGCGGTGCCGCTAATCTTCCACGTTGCTCGAACAGCTGCGGACAGGCGACTCAACTACGACAGAGACGTCGCACATGGCAGTGCGGAGCGTCTCCGGTTCAGTAGGGCGGTAGGGAGTCGCGACATAAGGGATGTTGCACGGCAGCACCAACAATTTTGGTGGCTTATGGGAGGAGAGGAAGTATCTTCGTCGAATTCCTCTAGTACAATATAGCTTCACTCGGAAGCAAAGTCGGTTAGCCTAATTTTTTAGTCATGGCCGGCTTACATAGACTTAGGTAGGATTAAGGTAGTTATAAGATAAAAAAAAAAAAAAAAAAAAAAAAAATAAAAAAAAAATATAAAAGAACTAAGATGGGTAACAACTTCTAGAAGGGGTAACACATCTAGAAAAAAAAAAATAATAATAATAAATAAATAAATTGTATGATATATACAATAAGTTATTTTAAGTAGGTTAAGATTTATTTGTATGTAGATAGTTTGTAAGTTTTATTTTTTAAGTTTTTATAAAAAAAGTCCATATACTAAGTTTTTTCACTAAATAAAATTGTTTTCTTAGTTATAGTTTAAATAAATATAGAAAAATAATGTAATCGTACGAAACGTCGAAAGACATAGATTAAATATTATGTTTAATTTAGAGCGCCCGCATGGGGCCAGTAAGTTAGAATAAGATAATTTGAAGTTAATTAAGCTAATTTTTAAGGGTTTTTTTTTGTATAGCGTATAAGTGTTACTGAATTGAAAATAATAAAAATGCATTGAAAATGAAAAAAAAAATGTGTGTAGGGTTCCAAATCGGCAGGTTCGGTGTTCGAATCCCAGCCTCTTCCGAAAGATATTCCTTTTTTCAGGCAACTTAATTCACGTAAGACGAATGGTTGCCTCTAATACAACAACAAGTCCAATTACACTAATAATTTAGTCTCCCCATTAAATGTTCGATGCCACCCATGGAGCGAAATTACCACTGAGCCCAAAAATCTTTCTTTCTCTCTCTGTCCCATTTTCCTTAAAAACTTAACACGTGCTCAGGCATTTTAAGTGTATTAAGTTCTTTAAAAAAAAAAAAACAAAGAAAAAAACGTCAGCACATCCGCAATCACAACTGCGCTGCACCCCTGCAGGTAGACGACGCACTTGGGGGGTTGATCGGTCTCATGCTAAAAAGCAGGATAATCAACTCCAAGCTGGGAGAGACTTCTACTAAAAGATATGCCAGCAGAGGTACGCCGCAAGGCGATGTCCTCTCTCCCCTTCTCAGGAACTTAGTAGTTAACGATCTACAAATATTCCTGGAAGTGGGTGGTAGCAGAGTGATTGCCTATGCGTATGATGTTGCCATAGCCGTCTAAGGAAAACATCTCAATACCATTAAAGAACTCCTTCAAGTAAATCTCAATAGATTAACCCGCTGGGCAGATCGCTGTGGATTGGGAATAAAACCCCATAAAACTGATCTTGTCCTCTTTTCCAGGAAATATAAAATTCCAATCATAGACCCTCCTTCAATAAAAGGTACCGGTTAAGTTTTCTCCAATACAGCAAAATATCTGGGTCTCATTTTTGAAAGGAAACTAAACTGGAAACCTAGCATTCAAGAAAGAGTCAATAAAGCTACAATAGCTTTATTCTCTTGCAAAGAAGCCTTTGGGAACAAATGGGGCCTTCACCCTTGCAGTTCAGTTTCAGTTTTAAATGCATTTTATTTTCTTAACACTAATTCTTACATTCTAACAAAAAATGCTTAAATGCTAGTTTACAATTATTTAACAATCTTATGCTAACTTACTGGCCCCACACAGGCGCTCTAAGTTACTCTAAATTCTTATAACTATGTCTTTCGACTTTATTTACATTTTACTTAGAACTATTTATTTTGAATACTTAGAGCTAAGAAAAAATATTTGTTAAGAAAAACTTAGCATATAGACATAATTTTTTATTTTTTATTAAAACTTAGTATCTAACTTAAAATAAACCTTAGCCTACCTAACCTAAATTCACAATACACACATAAACGCACATAGCCATTATACACAATCATATACATATATCAGTATACACCTTTGTATACACTGATATATGTATATGTTTCTTAAATGCTAACCTAAACCTATACAAGCTGGCCATCGCTATTCACAGAGAAAACGGATTGGTCAGCTCTGCCTCATTAGTGAGGCTGGTCCGTAATTGACGGAAACGACGACGAAACATCTTCCCCATCATTCAACCACCAGAAATGCTGGTGCTGCCGAACGACATCCCTCTTATCGCGATTCCCCACCGCCCTACTGAACCTGAGGCGATACACACTGCCGTGTGCGACGTCTCTATTGTAGTTAAGTCGACTGTCCCCAGCTGTCCGAGCGACATGGAAGATTAACGGCACCGCTGATCTATCCTGGATCAACCCTATCTGATCTAGGTAGAGGAATGCTTCCGGTGGAATGAAGCCGTCAGAGCGCACACTCTCGTGGTAAAGGTAATTGGCGTAGTAAGCCCCAGATATCAGGTTATCCGTCGAGGTCATTGCTCTTGCAATGTTCCTTCGAATCAGCTTAATTACGAAGTTGTCCACTCGTATTAGGTTCGCTCTGTTGTAAAGGACCTCATTAGGATAAAATTTCTTGTACTCCGACTCTGGTCTTCTGTACAAGCGAAGTTAAGCTTAGCTTACTCGTACATTAACCCACACGGGACAACCAAATACCAGCATGGGCCTGATAAGGGCCATGTAGCAGATTACCTTTACCCTCGCATCGAGTTGGCTGCTATACAACAGTCTCTTTGTAAGGACAAAAGCCCCTTTAGCTCTGGCCAGAGCAGCATCTACATTTTTGCCAAAATACAGAAACTGATATAGCCAGATTCCAAGGTATCTGACTACATTTCGACAGGCAAGAGGTTGTCCGTATTGTCCAATGATAGAGAACTTTCGCCAATTTTTTCTGGTATCCCTAGAGGCTCCAGACAACGGCGTCCTAAAGATAATGGTTTCCGACTTCTGAAAGTTGATTTTCAACTTCCAGTCATGGCAAAATCGTCTTATCTTATCTAAGTCACGCTGTAAGAGACTATTAATGACCTGGATTTTCTGACCTGTTATGTACGCTATCAAATCGTCTGCGTAGGCGATAGTATGGGGAAGGGAACCTATCAAGTCGCTTGTAAAAATGTTGAATAGGATCGGCGAATTGACCGCGCCTTGCTGAAGACCATTTTTAATTTGAAATAGTCCAACAGAAGTCACATCAGCATTTTTCACGATGAACTGTCTGTTGGTTAGCATATTATAAAGAATGTACAAGAGAGGTTTACTGATCCCCAGCCCAGTCAGCTTATAGAAAAGACCCTCTAACCATACGGTGTCGAAGCCTTCTCCAAATCAACAAGGCAGGCGCCGGTACATTGCTTTTTGCCTTTATTCCATTGGATATCGGACACCAGTTTAGACGCGGCATGTGAGATATCATGTCCCGCCTTAAAACTGAATTGATTATCCGTAACTATATGTTTGTCCTCGACCCACTTAGTAAGAGCTCTATTGATTACTTTTTCAAAAACCTTACTGATATTCGGAATGGGACTTATCGACCCTAGATTCGCCGGATTGGATATGTCCTTCCCCTTTTTGGGGATAGGTTTAACCACAGCCGTTATTCAATGCGCTGGATAATGTGCATTAATCATTGCAGTATTAAACAGGGTAGTGTAAATGAACACCGCTTCTAAAGGAAGATGTCGAAGCACGATGTTCGGAATACCATCGGTCCCCACTGATTTCTTTGCCCTGATTGTGTCGAAGATCTCATGGAGTTCTTCCTTCGAAATGAACGGGGGTAGGTTACCCTCTCTGGTAATGACATTATTTGCCATATTTTCGCCGCTGAACCGGGTGAAACCAGAGCCCTCGGATCGCCAGTTCCCTATTTCATTTCGAATGCAGAAGTCGTGCCCCAAGACGCGACTGTCCAGGTCGTAATTAGGGCCAATGGTATCAGTGGCCTTGTATTCTTCCCGGAAAGTCGCCCCTATGGTCTCAACCTTCTCCTGTGGATCCTCGATCACAAAGAAGTCGTCCTCGTCAGCGGCTTCATTTGGATCAATACCTGCTATTGTCAGTAACCGTTAGTTGTCTGTTGTCCGGGCTATTTTAAGACACTGAAAGTCGTTTTGATTTTTTCTCCGAAATAGTTTATTTATTTGCGGAAACATATTCGGGTTGCTGGTGTTTACAACCCGAACCTTGTTGTTCCAATACAAACTTACAGAAATCCTGTAATTTTCTTTTATTAGCGTTTGAATATTTTTAATCGACGACTTCGGTGTCCTAATCTCTGGGTATTGTCGGTCAGTTAAGTGTCTGTACAAGTTTTTAAATCTTGTCAGAAGTCTACTTTTCTGTCGGTGCAGTGCGTCAATAGTAGGATTGCTGAACAGGTCCTCGTTAGTCGTACGCCGATACCGCCGTATTGTAGTGCCCATAGTTTGTTTAATTGTCTCGTCCATTTGTTTTAGGTAATTGTCGATCTCCTCGTTTGACAAATTCCAATTGGACGGTGGGTGGAGCGTGTTCTTGTCAAAGTTGCAGAGAAGCGTGTTCATCGAGTCTTACTGTAGGTGTAAGAATATCTTTAGACAAACTCCTCCAATTCCGCAATTTCGTTGGGAACTGTAATTTCGGTGCTAAAACTGCAATGGTCACTGTCATACACTAATGTGCACAGACAGTTTAATGTTTGTAAATTCGTACCTGTCAGTCGTATGCGTTCGTCGTACAGCAGTAGATCCAGATAAGACCCGCCTCTGGGAAAGGACGGGTTATCCGTCGTTTTAAGACCGAGTCTGTACATGACATCGTGCTGACCCCACCGATCGAGTAGTAGGTTCCCTCTAGTATTTGGCAAATTATTTCCCCAATTTCTGTGTCTAGCGTTGAAATCCCCGCCGATTATAAAATAATTCTCCCCCGATTCCAGCCTCAGAAGTCGAAAAAGCGTGTCGAGCTCTGTAATGAATAGGGTGGATTGTGAAGCCTCAGGTGCATAAACGGAGGCCAAGTACAGCCGCTTTCCACTGCGGAGCGGTATGTAAATGATGACTGCTTCCAGCACCCGGAACCTACGCAACACTCCCTTGTACACTCTGTGAAATTTTATACCTTCTTTAATGAAGATCGCGACACCGCCTCCACGTTTGGATCTGGGCCGATTTCTTCTTCTAACAATATAATTATTGTACTCCAGTTTGTGATTATCGGTTAGCTTGGTTTCGCTAGCGAAAAGCACATCAGCAGTTTGGTCTTGTAGCAATTTAAACATCGCGGCTCTTCGTTCGATCCTAATCAGTGAATTAACATTCACCCCAAGGACCTTCAAAGTTTGCTCCACCATGTGCGTACCCATTACGTCATGTGTTGCGTTAGGCCCGGCAGCAGCGCGTAGTTCTGTTCCACCCGCTTGGCCTGTTCTTGTACTTGCTGTTTGTTAGGTGCAGCTTCCGTTGTTCTCGGCATTGGCGCTGGAGAAGCAACAGTCGCTTGCTGTACCGTAGCCCCCCTACCTGACGCCCTTTGGGCGTAGGAAATTTGGGGCGTGACGGCTGGTGTTTGAAACCTAACAGGTGAACATTTGACCTCCACCTTCTGCTGCCGAGCCAGTTTTGCTTTTTTAATGTCAGCGAACTTAGGACAACCCCTATAGTTTGCGGTGTGTCCCACGTTCCCACATAATACGCACGAGAGCTGCGACCTATCGGATGCTCCGTCGCTACCCAGAGCACACTCCTCGGAGCTGTGGTTCTTTGCGCACTTCACGCATCGAGGCTACATTTGGCAGTTCGACGCGGCGTGCCCGAACCTCTGGCAGCGAACGCATTGTATAACGCCTTCGCTCCTTTTTAATTTTTCCCAGTGAACCACCTGGTAGTCTAGGACATTGATACTCCTTAGACTATCCAGACGGCTTTCGGGACTGAGCTGCACCAAGAAGAACGGCAGACTCCGTTTCTCCCGCCTAGCTATGGCTGTGGTAAATGGCTTTACCCCCACACACTTGAGTCCTTCGCACTACTTCTCTTTGAGCAGTGCTAGAATCTGCTCAGGATCAGAAGACGGTTCCAACCCCTTCAGCAGCATCGATTGCCGCTTTTCACACTTCGGTGTGTATGAGTAGTGCTCCATCGTCGTTTCTTTTAGGAGCTCTTTCACCTTCGCGTAGCCCCCCACTGTATTACAGTGGATGGCACGACGATCGATCCCCAATCGCTTAATATTAAAATTACTACCAATGACCAACTTACACAGGTCCTTGGTTTCATTTACCTCTAGTTTATAGGTGTTGATAGGAGGCACCTTCTCCTTCTTCTTCTGCTCTTGCTGTTGTTGTTGTTGCTGCTGCTGTTGTTGTTGTTGCTTCTGCTGTTTTTTCAGCTGGTGTGTTTTCAGCTGTTTTTGTTTCTGCGGCTGCTGCTGTTTTATCTGCTGCAGTGGTTGTTTCTGCTGCTGCTAGTTTTGTTGTTGCTGCAGTTGTTGTTTCTGCTCGTGTTGCTTTTTTTCTTGGGCGCTTTCTGCCTCTTATTTCTCCCTCTGCCTGCGTGCAGTTTGCTTTAGCTTAACAGCAAGCATTTTTTCTTGCAGCTTTTCTATGCTGCTGCTAATGTCTTTTAACATTTTATCCTCATCTTCCGATTCGGATGCCGCTAGAGAAGCAAAGGTGTTATTGCCCCCCTCATACTGTTCATCATCCTCTGATAGAACGGCATTTATTCTCTTTTTAGGAGGGGATTTCAAGCTCCTCCTCCTTTTAATGGCTTTCGCAACGGCACCGGCAACACTATTGTTGCCTTTTGCATCTCCCGTTATGGGAAGAGCGGCACGCTCTCCACCATCCATCACGTGAATTTGTAATACAAAACAAACACTTTTTTATTAAAATTGTTTTGGCAAATCAAATTAAATAAATAAAGGGAAGAAACTTTCGCAGAGGCCGGGAAGCGAACCCACAACCTCGAGATTTATTGTCCGCGCCTCTACCACTTCGGCTACCGAACACTTCAAAGTTTGTTGTTTAACACTATATTATTTTTCCACGCCTGTAAAGCCGAACACGAAATGCGAAATGCGTCTGATCTCCGCTGAGGTCTATGAACGACTCACCTTCAACCTCGCATAACCCACTGGCTACACATCTCGGTCATAAGGCCGATACTTACTTACGGGGTGGTTGTCCAGTGGACGGCCTTGGAAAATGCAATCAACCGCATTAAATTAAGCAGAGTCCAAAGAACAGCATGTCTATGCACAAGCGGAGCCTTGCGGTCCAACCCCTCTGCGGCATTAGATATTCTGTTTCACTTGACACCTCTCGACATTTTTATCAGGCAAGTAGCTGCGACTGAAGCTATTCGCCTTAAAGCGATTAAGCAGTGGACAAATAATTCATTTGGCCACGCCAACATTCTTAATACATTAGGAATCCTCACAGAGAACATCGATTACACCATACCTGAATTTTGGTTCGACAAAAACTTCCATGTAAGCTTCCCCTCTAGATTATTCTGGGAGAAAGATGCTTTCATGGAGGACAACTCAATCCATCTCTACACAGATCTAAAAGATCTAAAACCGATAGCGGAGCTGGTGGCGGTGTATTGTGAGATAAACTAAATCTAAGCCTCTCTTTCCGTGTTCCAAATCACTGTAGCGTGTTCCAGGCGGAAATTTTGGCGATTAAAGAAGCTCTGTCCTGGCTGAAGAAAAACGTGATATCTGCAAAGAATATCCGCTTATTTTCGGATAATAAGGCCGCCATCAAGTCCCTGGAATCGGTCTCATTATATTCTAAAACCGCCCTCGAATGCCGATCATCTCTCATGGAGATGGCAGAGCAGTTCAACATTCACCTTTGTTGGGTGCCGGGCCATAGAGACATTCCAGGGAACTGCAGAGCCGATAAACTCGCCAAAATTGGAACCACTCTACCTATTCTACCGGATAAAGGTAATATAGGTATACCAATCGCTACGTGCGAACTAACACTAAAGCTGGATGCCAATAAAAGAACAGACCTTAGGTGGACTGCTGGGCAAAAATGTCTAGCAACCAAACAGATCTGGCCAAGGCTGGATCTGAGTCGCTCTAAGTATCTGGTCCTTTTAGATAGGACATCTCAGCGCCATAATAGGTGTCATTACTAGACACTGCCTCATAAGCAAGCGCGCAAGAAGGCTTGGCGCTTTTACAAATGATTTCTGTAGAAGCTGCTTGGACGAAGAAGAGGAGGAGACAATCCCCCACCTACTCTGCACATGCCCAGCTCTCTCCCAGAGAAGAAAGCTTCATCTAGGAGCTGGTTCCATTAGTAAGAGGATCATAGATCCACGTGGCATCACAATGGGCCAATAGGCCTAAGTGGGTTGGTATTTCCAACAGCCACTCTATAGATGTATAGCTCGTCTCTATAGATGATGGGTAGGTGGTGTGTATCGATTTGGACTCATGAGTTTTTTTTTTAAATACACCGTAGTGTGAATATTTGGTCGATTGTGGACTTTCCTGAAGCGTCACTGGACCAGTTATGGACCAATCAGATTGTTGGCGAATAGCTGCAGGCGTTCACACAATACGGCAGATAGATCTTATAGGCGTTGCCTCTGCAGTTGGGGCAGTTCATAGGGCCTCCGTTCTCGAAGATCGGACAAACAATGCTGAGGTTCCATTCATCGGGCATAGTCTCGTCCGACCACATTTTACAGTTGAGTTGGTGTAATATAAGCTCCTTACCAAGTCATCGCCTGCTATGAAGAGATTGGTTACATATGGTTATGTTCATTTTATTCAGGTCAGCTGAAAGGAATTTTTGATCTACATCGTCCAGGTTTAAAAGTTCATTCTGTGTGACAGCGGTACGTGGTTTGCCATCCTGTTTATACAGTTTACAGAAATGCCCTTTCCAAGTCCTCAGCATTGACTACAACCCTACTACTATGTTCCCTTGTTCGTCTTTACAGTCTTTACCTTTTGGTAAGACTTCCGAATCTCATTCCTGGAGTATCATCTCTCAATTTCCTCGAGAAGCTCATGCTCCTTATTTTTGCCTCCTGAGAAGACGGTGTTTCGTCTATCCTCTTCTGCTCGTAGAGCTCGTGAGCAGCTATCTATACAGGAGTTTCGTTGTGGTGGCCGAGTGAAACCCAGCACTCTCAGAGGCGGCATCTCTGATAACTTTCTGGCAATGATGATATTGATTTTCAATACTTGATGTTGGCGGTATAGGACCGCTTAAGAGATTAAGGGAAACTGGATCGGAGAAGGATTTGAAAATCTTTTGCGATTGTAACCATCCGACGTCAAACGCACCTTCCGTCGGATGTAACTAGGCTACAATAATGTAATGGTCCTAGTCGATGTTGGCCCCTCAGAACGTTCGAACATCCATAATATTGGAGGAGATGTAAGAACCGCGTGCTAGCTACGACAATTTGGGAAGATAAAATCCATTCACCCGCAAAAGAAACACAAAATGTTTTTCCTTGAAGCTTCTTTAGGTTTGTGTGAGTTAGTATATTTTAATCAATAATTTTAGGCAGATTCCCCAAAAGACTAGGATATTTCCGGATAAATATATTTTGAAGAAATTTGATTAGATTTCAGCAAGATAATGAATACAATTTTGTAGCCAGAGTAAAGATCAAGGGATATGTATTATTCACAGCGATATATGTCATCTAAAGTCATTAGCAATTTAGGTCATAAATAGTTAGTCGGTGGTATAACGCGTTAAATTTATCGAAGCCTATTATGAAAGCTTTCAAACAAAAATTCATATATGATCTTTTTATTATTATATGATCTTTTTGGTGTTAATAATCGATAAACTGAGAGCAAAATTTTGAATGTGGTGTACAAATTCCAAGAAACTGAATCGGTAGTAGATGTGTCATCATCAATGAATGTTTGTACAGCCGAAAGCTTTGCTGCCGTACGTTAAAATGTGGTCGAGGGCCAAACCAAATAAACTCGTCTTCGTGCGTAGGAGTTAAGCCTTTCAAGTACCACATTACGTCTTTGGCAAAAGATTTCAATATACATGCTTTCAAAATTCAGTTAACGCAATAATTGAATCCTCTGAAATAATTCCAGGGCCGTATGTTCGCCGATTGGATACACGAGCAAACACAACTTGATGAAGATTTTTCAAAGAAAATTATCTTCAATGACGAGACCCACTTTTAACTCAGTGGATATGTAAGTTAATAAGAAAAATTGTCACATTTGTCGTGAAGCCGATGCGTCCTCAAAGAGTCACTATTTTGTATGGTTTTAGGGCTGGTAGAATTACGATAATGCTATCGTACCAGATAATTAATTTTTTATGATCCAAATGGGATGATATGGATGTGAACAATATATGGTTCCAATAAGACAGTGACACATGCCGCTCAGCCAAAGCAACAATAACTTTAAAACACGAGAAAAACAATTTAGCTATTTAAGAGTTAAGGGAAGAGGTAATGTATTGGTGGAATAGAAGAGCAATTATGCCAGGACGTCATCTTAAATTTTGCTAAACGTATTGATATATATATGCCTCCGCCGAAGCCGTGGTCAGCAGTTATATTATCTTATATACATAATCGTTGTTCATCAATAAGTATTATTCATTAAAAAAATCGAAATCATTCCAACGCTAACAATTTGTATTTACTATTCTCATGGTAGAACGCTTATCGGCCCACCATGTATTTTTCTATTATGTAAACATTAGTGATCACATCTTAACAGATACACTTGTATGTTAAACTTTAAGTGTAGTTAAATACGTCCCTGACGTGTTTAAGAAATATTCTTGAAAAATTCTCAATATAATGTGCAACCTAGAAGACTTTTTGGCCATCTTTATAGATTTCGAAAAGTATGATCGAATACATATAATTTCACCGATTAGGACAAACATAGTTTGACAAGATGGTGAGAATAACTCTGAAACTTAATTTAATTCTGCAGTTCATTAAATTCTTATTCATCATCGTCCACAAACTCTTTTTTATTATAATACATTCGTAAAGCCTATCCACATTTGCACTTTTATTGTAACTGTCCGAGAATAACTTATTCAAATCCCGTACATAACTTATATTATAGAAAAATCCTCCTGCATAGGTGTCAATGGACCACTTAAAAAATACAACACCCAAAACCACTACTAATGCCCATCACAAGGATTTCTGCGTTCATACATAATTCAAAATTGAATGATCAAGTGAAAAAGTTTTCGCATTAAACACAAGGACGAAACCACCCATACGAGGTATAGGAAAGGTTGCCTATGTGAATATAACCATGATTCGTACACACTTTGCTGGCTAAATAAAAAATTCAATGAAAGTGGGCAGGATTACGACTAGTATCCACCTGTGTAAGGAAACTAAATACGGAAACTAAACGAACGAAAGTAGGGCGCAATCTGGCAATAATGTCAAAAGTGTTGAAGCTACGAGGTTTCCTCTTTTCCATTCATTCCCACTTCCTATCAAATTCAAGAAATTAGGAGTGAAGACAGTGTAAGCAAAAATTAATTTCTTCGGTAGACAGCCACTGGACTTACCCTTCATAACATACGATAACGTTTGCGTGCTTAATGAACTTATCTTAATATTGAATGTATAAAAATATACACATATATATATATATTGACTGAAGATATAAAATATTGTATATAAAATGCGGATTGTGCATACATATTTTCAGATGTACAGTGATATACATTCATTTAAACGCAGTGAGATCATACTTTATAATATCCTTTTCACATGCTTTGGAAAAATAAAATGGAATTACTTTTCTTAAAAACATATGCTCATACCATATGTATGTGGACCATTATGGGTTCATGCGAATTATCTTTGTGCATGTATATTGTGTAATGCAATACAAGGGATTTGAATACAGAATTGTACATTTCAAAGTGAAACATCCTTTTAAATGCAGTGGTAGAGCATTTGCATAATACATACGTATATTATAAATTTTGTTGTCTTTTGTTCTTTATTGTTTTTTTTAGCGGTAAGTTATGGTTATGTTAATGTGTTAAGAGAAATAAAATAATTATTTACAGCTACGGGATAATAGAAAACGACTGACAACCGTTGAAAACCCATTTTGGCAGCGTCCGTTTCAATAGTACGAGTTTAATATATTCTCGGTATCGATATGAAGGAAAATGCGAATTCAATTTAAATTGTTTTTATTTTTCAATATAATCTCCCCTAACATCAATGCATTTGTTACATCTTGAGATACTCGTAAGCTTTTTTAAACCCTCAAAAAAATAAATTTCCTCTTTTTCTGCAAAATACCCATTTATTGCCGACTTGAGTTCTTCATCATCCGAAAATCTTTTTCCACGAAGACATTTTTTCAAATCCGGAAACAGGAAATAATCACTAGGGGCAAGGTCTGGACTATAGGGTGGGTGTTGGATTTCTTCGAAACCACAATCTCGCGCAGCAGCCTTGGAAACTCGCGCCGTGTGAACAGGAGCGTTGTCATGAAGAAGCAACACACCCGCTGCGAGTTTACCCCGTCTTTTCTTTTTAATTTCCTCCCGCAAATTATGCAAAGTGGAAGCGTAGGATGTGGCGTTGATGGTTTCACCTTTTTTTTTGTACTCAATGAGCAAGATTCCCTTTGAGTCCCAAAAAACTTTGGCCATGAGCTTCCCGGCAGACGGAGTGACTTTGAACTTCTTCGGGGGGTCTGTTCCTTTTTTATGCCACTGCATGGACTCTTGTTTGCTTTCAGGGTCATAGTGGTGGACCCGTGTTTCGTCCCCAGTAACAATTCGATCCATAACACTGTCCGCGTTCTCACTACACATCTCCAAAAGCTGTCTACAGCATGCGATTCTCACTTTTTTTCTGACGCGCTGTGAGCATTCGTGGCACCCACCTTGCACTGACCTTTGAAAGGTTAAGATGGTCATGAGGAAGGGTGTGAATGGTACCAATTGAAAGCTTGGTGATCTCTGCCATCATTTTCACCTTTATTCGGGCATCCTCAAGAACAAGTTTTTCGACTTCTTTGATGCTTTCTCCCGTACAAGCAGTAGCCGGGGCGCCGGAGCGGGGGTCGTCTTCAATGCTCTCTCTGCCTCTCTTGAACTCACTTGACCACTTTTGCACAGTTGATAATGAAGGTGCGGAACTCTGGTAAACAGCCACCATCTCTTCATGAATAGTTTTTTGACTTTTTCCTTGCTTAGTGAGAAATTTAATTACAGCGCGATGCTCAATTTTCACCATCATCGTCTCAGTTGCCATTATGATTCTGTTTAACTAGAGATAAACCGCGAATTAATAATCACATTTATATGAAATCTTACATGAATGCACTAAAATAATAGTATTAAGTCAATTTATATATACAACCACAGCTTCACCCCGATACCGAGAATATGTTGAACGCCCCTCGTAGTTGCACAAACTTTTAAAAAATTGCATCTCCAGTGTTCAGCTGTGAGTTCCGCATAATTCTTTCAAGTCGAAAACCTTTTTTAACTTCAAAGGTCTCAGTTAAGTCGTCACTGGACTTGACGGAGCAGCGAGCGTTCTCAATCGGCATGCTGCACAGACGAACGGGCTTAGCAGGGATGGCAAAATAGATGTGGCTCTATATAGATCGTCACTATAAATGCTGTCATATGTGAACTTTAAATCGGTGAAAAGATGTAGGCTATCGATTTGGACTTCTTGAGTTTTTCCAGGATCCGCTGGAGTACGAAAGTTTGGTCGTCAGTGGACTTTTTTGGTCTGAAACCGCCCTGATAGGGACCAATCAGGTTGTTGGCGAAAGGTTTCAGAAGTTCACACAATATGGTAGAGAAGATTTTGTATCCGATGTTGAGGAGACTTATACCTCTATAGTTCGCGCAGTTGAGGGGGATTCCTGTTTTGTGGAAAAAAGAGTCCGGCCCTATATTGCTCGTCCGACAGAGAATATCACTACTATGGCCGAGGACGTCGGAGAGAGTCCGCAAAAATCGACGAGACAACGATGCACACAATTTGTCATCAGTATGCGTTTATTGCGTCAAATTTTGGTGAAAGACCTGAAGATCTTCCCTTATAAAGTGCAAACTGTTCAACAATTGTTGCCTGCTGACCGTCAGGTGAAGTTAACCTACTCCCATGCTCTGCTAAGACTGGTGCAAGAAGAGGTTTATTTCGTATCTTATTTCTGAATCGTTTATTACTAACTTCTAGTTAAGATTGGTCTCTATTATGCGTTTAAACAATTTCTTACCACTGTATGTCTGATTATGATCCTGTAAATTAAGGCTGTGATTATTTACGGAAAAAGCTTAAAAGGTATGCATTTAGGACTCTAACTAGAGCTGAGGTGTTGACATACGTTGGCTTACAAAAAAATACAAGTGCACATTGATTAAATGGTTTTAGTTTCATGTCTGAATTATTATTTTATGCAATGGAATTTGTTCCCAAACCAATTCGGTGTTCGTTCTACCATAAAAGGCAGTAAATGGAAATTTGGCCAAAATAAAATCTCTATGGGGATGTATATATACACGAGTATATATGCATGCACTGGTATGTGATCCAGAATTCAATCTGCTGCATTGATCCCATACGCTCTACGACATGTAATGGAGCGTACTTTCGCTATTGAGTTTTTGCGTTGCTGTACTTGTTCTTCGTTGAACATGTTTCTTGCACTCCGTATGTGTTTCGATGGAGATCTATGGTATCTAGAATGGACTGTAAAAAATATCTGTTATCAAAATAAAGACACGACCGTTTTATCCTTAAACTTGAATTGCCGCTTTATTTCTTCTGTAAAAAATTACATGCATTTAACCTTTAGATGTAAAGTCACAGCTGTCAAAATTCCTTGAGTGGAGCGTTGTTGCATAGGCGGTGTTGACTAGGTGCATGTGCATGGCAATGATCGCAAATGCAGCCTATGTTGTGGTGACGACGCAACATTCTCCCCCACCGATGAGCGAAGTTTGGTATATGAGTGATTACCCACTTTTGCGCCTCCACTTCTACGCCCATAGTGCTCTCGCTGACCCTTCTTCGTCTACGACCTTGCTATTCTCATAAAAAGAAATACGGATTAAAATATACCAACAACAATCAACATAGAGATAAGGCCACGAACAAGACCAACAAGGACGTGCAAATATCTAATGCCTTTGTTTCGCTTGCTAGGCTGGGGTCTGCTGAGTTCGATGTGAAGAAGATTTTGTTGGTTCTGACGCGGGTGTAGGGAAATCGTTGTTCATGTCCTGGCACTTGTTTGGACTCATTGTCAGTAGTTGTGAATGAAGTGTTAGAGCGAGAGGTGTCCCTTTCATGTGTTATTTTCGGTTTTTTTTTTTTTTTGGTCGTAAATTAATTTCAATTAGTTGCGTTTATTTTAGAATTCAGGTGAGTATTTAATATTAGAAATTATAATTGTTGTGATAAAGTTTGATTAGGTATATTTCCTTTTAGATTTGTGTAAATTTATTGTGTTTTGTGTTTTTTTTTTGCTACGGCTTGGGATCGCGCGTGTGTGTGTGTAATTTGATTTTGGTATGACACCGCTTGGGTTAGGTTCGCGGATGTGTGTGTGTGTGTGTGGAATGCTTGGGTAAATCGGTTGAGTGTTTTTTTTTTTTTACTTGAGTGTAATGTGTTCCGATTGGTG
Source organism: Volucella bombylans (assembly GCA_949129095.1). Taxonomy (NCBI): domain Eukaryota; kingdom Metazoa; phylum Arthropoda; class Insecta; order Diptera; family Syrphidae; genus Volucella; species Volucella bombylans. The sequence continues at coordinate 293,450,893 of OX422140.1, forward strand.
TGGTTGAAGCAAGGTATTATTTTGTTGAGTCGCATTCGTCGTTGATTTTTCCGCTGTCGGTTGTGTTTGTTTCGGGTTTGTTGATAGGTAATGGACATACTTTTGTAATCGGCCGTTTGTACTCTCCCTGTTGTGTCCGTACTTTGACGACGCGTGTTAAGTCATCCTTCCCCTGGTATGTTTCGGTGATGCGTCCGAGGTTCCACTTGGCTGGAGGTGAGCGCTCATCCTTGATGAGTACCAAATCGCCTATCTTCAGCTGCGGTTGAGGTTTTAACCATTTCGGTCTTTGTTGCAGGCGGGTTAAATATTCCTGACGCCAATGGTTCCAAAACGTCTGGGTCTGCATTTGGATATTCTTCCACCGGTCGTTGTAGCCCTGTTTTCCTATAGTCAGATCTGGTTCTGGGACGGTGAAAAGTGATTCCCCTAACAAAAAATGAGCTGGGGTCAGTGCTTGAAAATCGTCCGGATTTTCGGAGAGTGGACAAAGCGGCCTCGAATTCAGACATGCCTCAATTTGTGTAAGTAACGTCGCCAGTTCCTCGTACGTCGGTGTTCCATTGCCAACAACCCGTTTGAAATGGTGTTTGACGCTCTTCACTCCAGCCTCCCACAATCCTCCAAAGTGGGGAGAAGCAGGAGGTATGAAATTCCATCTCGTTCCGTCCATCGCTAGCACTTCCGTAACTTCCTTCCAGTTGTGACCAGCTTCCTTCAAGAGTCGTTTGAGTTCAGCTTCAGCCCCAATGAAATTTGTTCCGCAATCACTGTAGATCTGATTGCAAACACCTCTTCGAGCTGCAAAACGCCGGTAGGCAGCTAAGAAGGCTTGGGTGGTAAGATCTGTGACTGCTTCCAAATGAATCGTTTTGGTGGCGAGACATACAAATATTGCTAGGTATCCTTTGCAAGATTTGGCCCCGCGACCCTTCCAAGATCGTATGGTGATTGGTCCAGCGTAGTCGACACCAGTATGAGTGAACGGTCGACTCGCTGTTACCCTGGCAGCTGGCAAATCTCCCATTAGTTGATGGGATACCTTATTCCTGTACCGATGACAGATCACACATGCGTGAAGATGCTTTTTAACCGCTCTCCTGGTCTGTATGATCCAATATTTACTTCTGGTGTGGGCTATCATCAGTTGGATCCCTCCATGCAACGTGGCTTCATGGGCGTTCCGGATAATAAGTCCTGTCAAATGATGTCTGGGTCCGAGTATCATGGGGTGCTGTTGGTCGAATGACAGATTTGCATTTTTAAGTCTTCCAACGACTCTTAAAATGCCTTCACCGTCCAGAAATGGATTTAAAGATGCTAATCCCTTGGATTTGCAGGCCTCTCCAGGAAACGTATCTTGTTGGGCGGAGCGAACAAGTGCCTTTAAAGCACCTTCAAGTTCCGTTGGGCTAAGCGGACCAAGTGCCTCAATAGCCGCCCTTATTTCCGTCGGCCTGAGTGTTACCAGTGGCCTTTTGAAAATTCCCTTGGACACTTTCCTCAAGTTGCCAATGTAACGCCTACAGTGTCCTAATAACCTCGTCAGGTGCTTCAGATTTGACGATTCGTGCAGTAGTTCGTGTAATAGATCTGTCACTGGATTAACGTGAAACACATGTATTGATCTGCACCCTTCATTGGTGGCTAAACTATTAGGCTGTTTAGGAAGTTCGAAGTCCCACTTCTGATTTAAAAATGAAGGGCCGTTCCACCACAGTGTAGCCTTTCGAAGCGCCGATGGCTGCATGCCTCTGGAAACTAGGTCAGCTGGGTTGTCTTGAGTTGGTATGTGATTCCAAATGTCGATGTTGGTGAGTCTCTGTATCTCTCCTACCCGGTTTCGCACAAACGTTTCCCATTTGGAAGGCGGTGCCGAGATCCAGCAAAGTGCTATGGTGGAGTCAGTCCAGGCGTACATCTCAATGTTGTCTCTTTTTAGAGTTCGATTGACGTAGTGTAGTAGTTTCGCCCCCAGCACAGACCCGCACAGTTCCAGCCTCGGGAGACTTATTGGTTTTAAGGCGCAACCTTGGAGTTGGATATCAGCAGGTGCATGTTGATTTTGTGGTTCTCATCTTCAACCCTTAAATATATAGCTGCCCCATAAGCCTTTTCCGAAGCGTCGCTGAAACAGTGTAACTCTGTTTTCTGTGACCTACCTATCGTGTGTATCCACCTAGGCAAACGCAGATGGTTTATATTGATTTGGTCCTCAAAGCAGGTATTCCATTCGTCTAAAATGGCGGGTTCGACGGGATCGTCTCAATGCATCTTCTTGAACCAAAGAAGTTGCACAAAGCATTTCGCTTTGACTATGCATGGCGCAATCCAGCCTAACGGGCCGAAAAGACGTGCGATCGTAGAGAGTATAAATCTTTTCGTGGGCAGCGAATTGTTGGGAGGCACATACCTAAAGCAGAAGACGTCGTTTGTTGTAAGCCAGTGGATCCCAAGGTTTTTGAATCGATCCGAATCTTCTTCGGGTACCGAGAACGACGCCTCGCAATCTTGGGTTGGAATATCCGTTAAAAGTTCCTTCCTGTTTGAAGTCCACTTCCTCAAGTTGAACCCAGCTGACTGGAGTGTTCTTTTAGCGTCCTTCATCTTTAGAGCTGCTTCATTCAAGGTATCAGTGCCTGAGATGAGATCATCGACGTATATCTCCTCATCGATCATTCGAGCTGCAAGCGGAGAGTGATGACAGGAATCTTCTGCTAACTTCTTCAACGTACGGATGGCCAGGTACGGAGCAGACGCCGTCCCAAAGGTGACCGTCTTAAGGCGGTAGATTCTGGGCTCTTCCGATGGATCCTTGCGCCAGATGACTAAATGGTAGTAGGAGTCCCGATCTCTTATCCAGATTTGGCGGTACATCTTTTCGATATCAGCTGTAAAGGTGAACTGGTAGAGCCTCCATCGAAGGATGATGTCAGATACGTTGTGCTGTAGCCGAGGTCCTACCATAAGCTGGTCGTTCAAAGATACTCCGTTCGAAGTTTTGAAGGACGCATCGAACACCACCCTCAGCTTCGTTGTCGAGCTAGTCTCTTTGATGACTGCGTGATGAGGCAGGAAATAGTGACCTGACTTGGGTAAGTTTTCTTTCGTCACTTCAATCATATGGTTTAAGCTTATGTATTCTTCCAGACATGCAGAATATTGTTCTCGCAGTTCAGGATCGGCTACAAGACGTTTCTCCAAACTCTTAAAGCGTTGGAAAGCACCTTCGTATGACCTGCCCAAGACTGGGTACGCGGCTCCTTTAAAGGGAAGAGCGACTTTATAACGGCCATCTCCTATACGCCTCACATGCTGCACGAAGTGTTTCTCACAAGCGATGTTGTCGGAAGTTTCGTGTGACTCGAATGGAGCTTCTTCTTGTTCCCAAACCTTGTGAAGTTGTGCGTCGACATCCGTTGTCTGGAAAAAACTTTGGATAGGTTGGGCCTGGATTGCAGCTTTACCAAATAAAACCCAGCCCAGCTTGGTGTTTTGAGCAACTGGCATATCCTCTTCCTTCGGCTTTATCAACTCAGGAAGCAAGACTTCGGCGAGAACATCGCTTCCTAAAAGAAGATCAATCTTTGCTGGCTGGTAGAACGACGGATCTGCTAAGATGAGACCATTAATATGCTCCCAATGAGCAACGGAGAGCGTCTGGGCTGGAAGATGGCCAGACAGTGACTTGAAGACGAACGCCTTGGTTGAAGTTTTGAAGGTTGAATGATGTGACGAGAGGGTGACGTTAACAACCCTTTGACATGTGCCACTGCTGACTAAACCCAACCCGGAAACCTCAACGTGTGTGAACTTGGATTGCAAACCTAAAAGTTGAACAGCCGATTCAGTGATGAAACACGCCTGCGAACCTGAATCGAGTAAGGCTCGAAGTGAAAAATCCCACCTGACGAAGATCTTACCTTTATCAGTGCCGTGGCCAGCAACACTTGCGTGCAAGAACTCGGACGAGAGTGGAAGGTTTTGACCGAGCTGCAAGAGGGCTGTTCTCCGTCGTTCGGTAAAAAGGGTGTCGCTTTAGCATTCATCGTCTTCGTGAGGCAGTTCTGTTGGTTCTGCTGTACAGGATTGTTGGAGTTATGCAGATGCGGAGTGGACGGCTGAGAAAAGTTGGCATGCAACAATGAGTGATGTGGTTGCTGGCAGATAAAACACCTACGCGTACTTGGACACTGCTCAAAGGTATGGCTGTATGCTAAGCAGTTCCGACAAAGTCCGAGGCTCGCTACATTCTGACATCACTCCGCAGTACCCATCTTTAGAAAGCGTCCGCATTGACGAATGGAGTGTTGACCTCTATTGCAGATCTTGCAGGAAAACCTTTTGATGGTTGCTGTCGCATGGAAGCTGTTCCGCTGTGGCACATTCCTTACGGGATTCGTTGTTGGTCGAGAATGCTGTTGACTAACCGCTTCCAGTGAACGGAACCTCATTTCCAAAAATTGTGTGAAGTCAACAAACTTAGGGAGTTCCTTGCTGTCTGACTTACTTGCAAGCCTTTCTTCCCACAAATGCTGCGTTTTTATCGGAAGTTTTTGCAGAAGAACGAAAATGAGCACAACATCCCAATGCTCCACCGGCACCTCGAGGTTCTCCAGGCTATGGACAACTTCCGTTGAGGTGTCAAGCAACTCCTTGATGGACTCTGCACGCTCCTGAGCTATCGACGGCTGGTTGAAGAGGCATTTCAACTGGGTGTTCACCAAGAATCGTTTATGGTCGTAACGATCCTTCAGAATGGTCCAAGCCTTGGCATAGTTGCCGTTGTCGATCCCCAGGTGAGCCAAAAGTTTTTCAGCTTCACCTGACACACTTGTCTTCAAATAATGCATCTTCTGTATTTCAGACAGCGATGCGTTATGGTGGATCAACGACACGAAAAGGTCGTGGAAGGCTCGCCACGACTCGTAACTCCCTGTAAACACTGGTAAGTTGATCTTAGGCAGCCGGATGTCAACCTTTTCCTTGGAATCTTGACTATCCCCTACTTTCTTTTCAGGTGGCTGAATCTTGTCTCTCGCGTCCAATAAGTTGCACCGATGCTCCAGGTACATTTCTCGGATTGCGTCGAACGTTGTCTCCGCTTGACCTAGCTCCTTAGCGTCTAAGGCATCCATCGCTTTCTGAAACTGTGCAGTTGCTGTCTCCATAGTTTTCTCCAGATCAGACAGACGCACGGCTATGTAGTTCACCGTTCGCCTTGCAGAACCAGCTTTGGAGAAATTTGTCATATCTTTCTCCAACTGCTTGCGAGTTTGCGCCAAGTATGTGGCCATTTAATTAATGACTTAATGACTGCACAAAAAACAGGAACAAAATAAAACAAGATCACTTACTTGTTAAAGCGCGCTGCTCCAATCTTGAGGGTGTTCCAAGTTTTCCTTTGGCGATCGGCACTTTTCGGATCCAAGTTTGCTGTAGTCTCAAGGCTCAAACCAGAACACACGATTGGTTTTGCTTTTACACAACACACGATGAGTTTTCCACACACGGCAGGCAAATTAATTGAATTTATTAATTTTAATTGTCTTATAATTGTACACACACTTGGGCAAAGGCAAGAAACAGGAAAAATTTAATTTCGTAAATCCGGCTTGAAGTGACCAAATGTTCTTCGTTGAACATGTTTCTTGCACTCCGTATGTGTTTCGATGGAGATCTATGGTATCTAGAATGGACTGTAAAAAAATATCTGTTATCAAAATAAAGACACGACCGTTTTATCCTTAAACTTGAATTGCCGCTTTATTTCTTCTGTAAAAAATTACATGCATTTAACCTTTAGATGTAAAGTCACAGCTGTCAAAATTCCTTGAGTGGGGCGTTGTTGCATAGGCGGTGTTGACTAGGTGCATGTGCATGGCAATGATCGCAAATGCAGCCTATGTTGTGGTGACGACGCAACAGTACTAATGTTTATATTATCTTTTTGTGTTTTGTACATATGTACGAGTATAAGGTATGTTTTTATATGTATGTTCTCGAAAGGCGTTGCGGAATGGTTTGGACTTCTGGTGTAGATATGTCACTTCCTTTTTTAAATGTTTGTAAAAGATGGGGAAAAAAATAAATAAACAGGAGTACGCAGTATGATAAATGCAAGTATATGAAAAAGAAACACTCACTTCCCATACGTCATTCTGCCTATAGGATTAGTCGTAAATATCCTAGCTGTGAATTTATTTTTGATTGATAACTAATACATGATTTCTATAATTTCTGTCTTACAATAGTGTAGGTATGTTCGTACAATTGTAAATCACATGCATATATGAATATGGATATAATATTTGTAAAGAGACACTAACCAATAACCTTCCGCTCGTCTGATATGTGATATAATGGATTGTCTTTTTTGGCTTTTCTGGCGCAAAATTAATCACCCGATGGAAGATGGTATAATTTTGGCATATGGCATCGTACGTCAATCATATTTGACACTTGTGAACCAGGCAGCTGCAGTGTACAAACAGACAACCAATGAAGCGCTATACTCCGCAAGAGCGTAGTATAATTGTGTCGATGTTTTTTACCAATAATCGGTCGATGGTGTTAGTGCAGCGTGAATTTCGACGTCGATTTCCTAATCGTGTCCCGCTGGGCAAACATTAGCTACTCGACTCGAACAGAGTGGAACCACAGGAGACCATGCAGGCCGTGGACGCGACCGGACTTGTCGTTCGGTCGAAAATATCGAGGCTGTGGCTGCTGATGTCGCTGAGAACGAAGAAACATCAACCAGATGACGGGCGAATTTTAGTGAAAGACTTACACATATTCCCGAACAAAGTGCAAATAGTGCATAAGTTAATGCCTCATGACCATCAGTCGCATTTGAATTACTGTAAAGTCATCCTCAATCTTAACAACGTAGAGAAAGATTTTGTGTTGAAAATCATCATGAGCGACGAGGCGCATTTCCACGTAATGGGTTACGTCAATAAGCAATTACTTTGTTTCTCGGTCACTGAAAATACGCGTGTGATGCACAAAGAGCCATTACATCCACTCAAAGCCACTGTGTGGTGCGGCGTTCAAGCGGGAGGAGTGATAGGGCCGTATTTTTTTGAGGACGCCATCGACAATAAGATCACTGTTACTGGTGGACGCTACAGGGCCATGGTAAACGACTTCTTACTGCCGGAGTCGGATGAGCGGGGCTTTGGTGAACATATAGTTTCAACAAAAAGGTGCAACTGCACCCACAGCACGAGTCACAATGGATATTGTGAAGGAAGTGTTTCGTGGTCTCGTAATCTCCCGTTTTGGTGGTTTGGCATGACCAGCAAGATCGCCCGATTTAACCATCCCAGACTTCTTTCTTCGAGGCTACTTGAAGTCGGGGGTTTATGCTAGCAAGCCTCAGACAATCGCAGCCCTTAAGAAGAATAATCGACAGGAATGCGAACAGTTATCACCGGAAATTTTTCGGAAAGTCAAGAAAAATGCGACAAAACGGGCAAAAATGTGTATCAGTACTGGCGGCAGCCACTTGGCGAATATCATCTTTTCCACTTAACAAAAACAATTGTAAAGGTTCAAGTAAAGACTTAAATTACTCAAAATCATTTTTTTTTATTTAATGAAAAAGAATTTTGAATTACAAAATTGGGTGATTAATTTTGCACCACCTTACTACGAGTACAGTGAACTAAATGACTTTAGGAGGTGTTATAAGTCTAGAAAAAACAATAAAATTGTCCCAAATTGGCTCAGAATAGGGACCATTGACTAACGAACATATTCAGAGATAATTTGTCGGATATGATTTAACTAATGATGCCAATAGTTTAGAAAAGCTCATTTAACTAGAAACATTATAATTTGGATACTTAAAATCTGAGGTAAAATTCACCACTAAGCCTGGAGCTACAAATTTTGAAAATATATCGGGTTTTCCAATAAGGACTTGACAACTTTTTTTAAAATAAAAGGCAAACCATTTCAGATATTTCAAAAACTTTATTATCGGCTTGGAGAACAATCAAAACGTTTATGAATGGAACTCGACTTCGTTCACATGGCCACCGCGAGCATGTTTGCAGCGGTCTATTCGCTGGACTCAATTTTCAACGACTCGGTCACACATTTCGGCCGCTATTACGCGTTCAGTGTTGGCTCTGAGCTCTCCCAACGTCGTCGGCGTATTGGCATAAACCAATGACTTAACGTAGTCCCACAGAAAATAGTCAAGCGGCGTTAAATCGCACGAACGAGGCTGCCATTCGACTGGCCCATGTCTTGAGATAACACGCTCACCATACTTACTCATCAATAAATCGATTGTAGCGTGTGCTGTGTGGCTTGTGGCATCATCCTATTGAAACCACATGTCGTCCAAGTCCATATCTTCCAATTCGGGCCAAAAATAATCGGTGATCATGGCGCGATAACGCTGACCATTCACAGTAACGTGACGATCGTTATCGTCGACGAAAAAATATGGCCCAAAAACGATGCCGGCATGCAAACCGCACCAAACAGTTATTTTTTGTGGATGAAGTGGTTATTCATGAAGCACATGTGGATTTTCACCCGACCAATAACGCATATTTAGCTTATTGACGAACCCATTGAGCCAAAAATGAGCTTCGTCACTGAAGATGATTTTACGATGAAATTCATTATCATGGCGCATCTTCTCCAGAACCCAATCGGAGAACGTACGTTGCTTCAAATGGTCCACCGGCTTCAATTCTTGAGTCAGCTTGATCTTGTATGGGTGTAAACCAAGATCCTTACTCAAAATACACCATAATGTGGTCTGAGCGATGCCCAATTCTTGAGAACGCCGTGGAATAGACTGATTTTGATCGTTTTCTACGGACGCCTTAACGGCAGCGATATTTTCGACACTTTGACCAACCCGTTTTGTCACTGACATGGCAAAATTACATGACGAATATGTAGACTCAAATTTTTGCACTAAACTTGTTATTGCCTGTCTACTAGGGCGAGAATTACGACCGAAAATTGGAGTTAACGCTCTTAAAGTTGCAGTTACCGACTCCAAGTTTCCGTAGAAAATTTTTATAATTTGCAGACGTTGCTCGTTAGCTTACTTTACCTTGATAAAAACGTTGAGTTTAATGAATAAATTGACATTGACAGTTTGATGATTGAAGAAAGAGTGCGTTCACAAATTAAATTCAAAGTTGTCAAGTCCCTATTGGAAAACGCTTTACATGTTTACTGAAATGTCACTAGAGTCCAGGGAGGACCTGGTCCTCGCCTCCAGTTGGCGCTGAAGTTGGTCAGTTGCCTATACTTGCGCTGATTGAGGTTCCCTTCCACTTGTGCGCGCTATCTAACGAGAGGTCTCCTTCCTTTCTTTGCTTTACTCAGAGACTAAGGATATCTTCGTTTGCTTTCTGCACCATTAAACAGGACTTATAAGATGACAGTATATTTCCATTCACAGCAATGATATGAGTATATAAACTAAGTTACAATAATGCTGCTGTAATGAAAAATTTATCTGCAGAGATATTTAAGGCAGCAGAAGACATTAGAAAGAGATGAACTCATTTTGAAGATTTGGTGAGAGGAAAATCTCAGCATTATTTGCTCGATCCAAAAAAAAGGAAATCTGCTAAACTGCGCTGTTTAGAGACATCAGTCTCATTAACACTGCTTACAAGATATTGTTCAATTTCAGTTCAGTTTTTTTTAGTTTTTATGCATGTTTATTTTTATAACTTAAATTACTCTCATATGCTAAAAAAAACCCTCACAAATTAGCTTGAATTACTTACAAACAATCATATTTTAACTTACTGGCCCCATGCGAGCACTCTAAGTTAAACCTAACACTTAAACTATGTCTTTCGACGAATCTTACAGTCTAATTTTATTTCTATTTTTATATTTAATAATACTAAAACTAAGAAAATAAATTTTAAGCAAAAACTTAGTATATGGACATTTTTTAATTTTTTATAGAACTTAAAACTAAAAGCCTACAAACTACCAAAAAATAAATCTTAATCTACTTAACCTACTTACATCTAACACAAACATACGAGGGGCGTTCAATATATTCTCGGTATCGATATGAAGGAAAATGCGTATTTAATTTAAATTGCTTTTATTTTTCAATATAATCTCCCCTAACATCAATGCATTTGTTACATCTTGAGATACTCGTAAGCTTTTTTAAACCCTCAAAAAAATAAATTTCCTCTTTCTCTGCATAATACCCATTTATAGCCGACTTGAGTTCTTCATCATCCGAAAATCTTTTTCCACGGAGACATTTTTTCAAATCCGGAAACAGGAAATAATCACTAGGGGCAAGGTCTGGACTATAGGGTGGGTGTTGGATTTCTTCGAAACCACAATCTCGCGCAGCAGCCTTGGAAACTCGCGCCGTGTGAACAGGAGCGTTGTCATGAAGAAGCAACACACCCGCTGCGAGTTTACCCCGTCTTTTCTTTTTAATTTCCTCCCGCAAATTATGCAAAGTGGAAGCGTAGGATGTGGCGTTGATGGTTTCACCTTTTTTTTTGTACTCAATGAGCAAGATTCCCTTTGAGTCCCAAAAAACTGTGGCCATGAGCTTCCCGGCAGACGGAGTGACTTTGAACTTCTTCGGGGGGTCTGTTCCTTTTTTATGCCACTGCATGGAATCTTGTTTGCTTTCAGGGTCATAGTGGTGGACCCATGTTTCGTCCCCAGTAACAATTCGATCCATAACACTGTCCGCGTTCTCACTACACATCTCCAAAAGCTCTCTACAGCATGCGATTCTCACTTTTTTTTGAGGCGCTGTGAGCATTCGTGGCACCCACCTTGCACTGACCTTTGAAAGGTTAAGATGGTCATGAAGAATGGTGTGAATGGTACCAATTGAAAGCTTGGTGATCTCTGCCATCATTTTCACCTTTATTCGGGCATCCTCAAGAACAAGTTTTTCGACTTCTTTGATGCTTTCTCCCGTACAAGCAGTAGCCGGGGCGCCGGAGCGGGGGTCGTCTTCAATGCACTCTCTGCCTCTCTTGAACTCACTTGACCACTTTTGCACAGTTGATAATGAAGGTGCGGAACTCTGGTAAACAGCCACCATCTCTTCATGAATAGTTTTTTGACTTTTTCCTTGCTTAGTGAGAAATTTAATTACAGCGCGATGCTCAATTTTCACCATCATCGTCTCAGTTGCCATTATGATTCTGTTTAACTAGATATAAAACGCGAATTAATAATCACATTTATATGAAATTTTACATGAATGCACTAAAATAATAGTACTACTTGATAAATAAGTCAATTTATATATACAACCACAACTTCACCCCGATACCGAGAATATGTTGAACGCCCCTCGTAGACACACATAAATGTATATACACATAATATGTAACATATCTACATAATATATAAATACATGCATATATATTTTTTTTTTAATTTTTTTTTTTGGCTTTTATATATATTTTTTTTCTTAAAACTAACTTAAACCTACCTAAAACTATGTAAGCCGGCCATGGGTAAAAAAAGTGGGCCAACTTTGCTTCACATGAAGCTACATATCACTTAAGGAGTTCGTGTTACATATAATTGCGGCAGTAAGCCCCGGAGATCAGGTTGTTCGATGAGGTCATTGCTCTTACAACGTGCCTTCGAGTCAACTTAATGACGAAATTGTCCACTCTTATCAGGTTCGCCCTATTGTACAAGACCTCATTAGGATAGAATTTTATGTACTCAGACTCTGGTGTTCTGTATAAGCGAAGACAAGTCCTAAGACAAGCCCTCTCAAACACCCGAATCTTTTCCAATAAGCTTGCTCTCACGTTGAACCACACGGGACATCCAAACACAAGCATAGGCCTGATAAGGGCCATGTAGCAGATAACCTTCACCCCCGCATCGAGTTGGCTGTTATAAAACAGTCTCTTTGTAAGGGCAAAAGCATCTTTGGCTCTGGCCAGAGCAACATCTATATGTTTGTTAAAATACAGATATTGATCTAGCCAGATCCCAAGATATCTGACTACATTTCGACGAGCAAGTGGCTGCCCATGCTGCCCCACGATCGAGAACTTTCGCCAATTCTTTCTGGTATCCCTAGAGGCCCCAGACAAAGGCGTCCAAAACAAAATGGTTTCCGACTTCTGAAAGTTGATTTTCAACTTCCAGTCATCGCAATATCGCTTAATTTTGTCGAAGTCACGCTGCAAAAGTGTATTAATGACCTCAATCTTTGGACCCGATCTGTACGCGATTAATTCGTCTGCGTACGCTATGGCATGGTGAAGTGATCCTATCAGATCACTCATGTAAATGTTGAATAGGATCGGCGAATTTACCGCACCTTGTTGCAGACCGTTTTTAATGTTAAATGTTCCAGTAGAAGTCACATCGCCATTCCTCACGATGAACTGTCTACTGGCGAGCATATCGAAAACAATATACTGCACAACCTGTCCAACTTGAAAAACAGTTCTTCTAACCATACGGTATCGAAGGCTTTCTTCAAGTCAACTGGCTCTTGCCTTTGTTCCTTTGGATATCAGAAACCAGTTTATACGCAGCATAAATAACATCATGCGCCGCCTTGAAACCGAATTGATTATCCGGAACTATATGTTTGTCCTCAACCCACTTAGTCAGGACTCTATTGATCACCTTCTCGAAAACCTTACTGATGTTTGGAAGAAGACTTATCGAGCGGAGATTCGCCGGATTGGAAGTGTCTTTATCCCTTTTGGGGATCGGATGTACCACCGCAGTTTTCCAATGCGCTGGATAATGTGCATTATTCATTGCATTATTAAACAGGGTGGTATAAATGTCCACCGCTTCTAAAGGGAGATGTCGAAGCACAATGTTCGGTATTTCATCGGCTCCCACTGATTTCTTACTTCTAAGTGATTCGAAGATCGCTTGGAGCTCTTCCTTCGAAATGAACGGGGGTAGTACCATCTCATTGGTGATGACATTATTTTCCATATTCTCGTCACTGAACTGGGTGAAACCCGAGCTCTCGAATCGCCAATTCACAATTTCATTTTGAAGGTAGAAATTATGCACAAGGACTCGATTCTCCAGATCGTGGTTCGGGCCAATGATAACATTCGCCTTGTACACTTCCTGGAAAGTCGCTCCTATAGCCTCTACCTGCTCCTGCGGATCCTCGATCAAAAAGAAGTTGTCATCATAAACAGCCTCATTTGGATCTATGCCTGCTGCTACCAGTATTTGTTCGTTGTTCGTCGTTCGGGCAATTTTAAGACATGGAAGGTCGTTCTGATTATTTCTCCGAAATATTTTATTTATTTGCGGGAACATATTCGGGTTGCTGGTGTTTACAGCCCGAATTTTATTGTTCCAATACAAACTTGCAGATGCTCTGTAATTTTCTTTTATTAATGTTTGGAGGTTTTTAATCGACGACTTCAGTGTCATGATCTCCGGTTTATGTGTGTCAGTAAACTGTCTGTACAAGGTTTTTAGTCTTGACAGAAGTCTCCTTTTATGTCGGTGCAGAGCGTCAATAGTTGCGTTGCGAAATAAGTTTTCTTCGTCAGTGTGTTGGTATCGAGGTATCGTTTTGTTTATTGTTCGTTTGATTGTCTCGTCCATTAGTCTTAGATACCTGTCAATCTCCTCGTTTGATAGATTTCTGTTGGACGGTGGGTAGAGCGAATTCGAGGAGAATGCTCTAGTCAGTGTTCTGGTAAAGTGTGTCCAACGCACACTACTATAATTTTAGGAATTACTTTTAACAAACTCATCCAATTCCACAATTTCGTTTGGAACAGTTATTTCAGTGCTGAGACCGCAATGGTCACTGTCATACACGAAAGTTTGTTGGTTAATGCATGTCAGTTGTATTCGTGAGTCGAATAGCAGAAGATCCAAATAGGATTCGTGTCTGGAAAACGACGGACTATCCGTCGCCTTTAGCCCGAGTCGATACATTATACTGTGCTGACCCCACCAATTGAATAGTATGTTCCCTCTAGTATTTGGTATATTGTTTCCCCAATCACTATGTTTGGCGTTGAAATCTCCGCCGATAATAAAATAATTGTCTCCTAACTCCAGCCTCTGAAATCGAAAAAGTGTCTCGAGCTCTGAAATAAATAAGGTGGATTTTGTAGCCTTAGGTGCATAGACAGACACCATGTACACCCGCCTTCCGGCACGGAGAGGGATATACACGATGCATGCTTCCAGCACCTGGAACCTACGTACTACACGACTGTATACTCTTTTAAAATGTATACCTTTTCGTACGAAAATTGCAACGCCACCTCCCTGAATGGAGTTGAGTCGGTTTCTCCGTACTATTTTGTATCTTCTGTGCCTCATTTTGTGTCTCTTGGTAAGCTTAGTTTCGATAACGAAAAACACATCGGGGGCTTGGTCTTTAAGCAACTTAAATAGTGCGGCTCGTCATTCGAGCCTAATCAGTGAATTCACATTCACAGCAAGGACATTCAGGGTTTGCTGTGTAAAAGGTGCGTTGGGCCAGGCAGCAGTGCGTATACTTGATCCACCCACGCAGCCTGTTCAGTTAAATGACGTTGTAACTGAGCCATCTGCCTCTGGATAGAGAGCAAGATAGCTAGCATGTCAGGTACTGGTTCAGGTGCTCTAGGCGCTGGAGCCTGAGAAGCAACCTTCGCCTGCTGTACCGTATTTCCCCTACCTGCCGCCATTTGGGCGTAGGTAATATGGGGAGTAATGGCTGGAGTTTGCAAATGCACGGGTGGGCGTTTAACTTCCACTTTCTGCTGCCGTGCCAGATTTATTCTTTTGATGTACTAGAATTTGGGATAACCCCTATAATTTGCGGTATGTCCCGTGTTCTTATATAAAGCACAAGAGAGTTGGCTTTTTTCAGACGCTCCGTCCTTACCCACATCGCATTCCTCGGACTTGTGGTTCTTTCCGCACCAAAGCTGCATTTCGCAGTTCGACACGGCGTGCCCGAACCTTTGCCCGCGAATACATTGTAAAATGTTTGCGCTCCTCTTTAATTTCTCCCAATTCTGCGATCTCTTCGTAACAAGAGAAATAAGCTCTGGTACACTTACTTAAAATCCCGTTTCGAAACCGATTTTTCTAGTACCAGTCTATCCAAATAAATTTCTCTGTACTTTGCCAAACTCTCAATGACAACTATTTAAACCGAATGGACCACACACTCATTTCCGATCCCAAAAATTCCTTCAGTTCATCAAAACTAAAAGCAAATCGGATAACTATCCATCATCTCTAAATTTTCTTGATAGGTCCTCGCGCGATCCCCAAATTATTACAAATTTCTTCGCAATCTTTTTTGGCCAAGTATTCGCCATCCATTCCCAAAAGCCAGACCATTCTTACTTTTCCTACTTAAACAGCTGCCCACAAACAACTTTGGAATCGGTGTCTATAACTTTAGAACAAGTAGAAATAAAATAATAAAACTCAAAGATAATTATTCTGCTGGACCTGATGATGTTCCCCCTATATTCTTAATGAAATGTCAAATGCACCTAGCCCAACCTCTTACAGCTCTCTTTCAGCTTTCTATCACCCAGGGATTATTATTATTATTATTTCGAGGGATCCTTACAAATGAATTTGTAAAGTCCGGAATTTTCACGCCGGGGTACTATGCCCATGTGGCGCTATTCAACAGCACGCGGTGTACCGAGTTCCCATGTGGTCCCCCAGGGATTATTTCCATCAACCTGGAAAAAGTCGTTTATTATTACCCTACATAAAAAAGGTAGAAAAGACGATATTTCCAACTATCGACCAATTGCTAAGTTGTCCTGCATACCTAAGCTTTTTGAGAGCATTATCTATGACATAATGCTTTTCCATTGTAAATCTATTGTTTCCCCAAACCAGCACGGATTTTTCAAAGGCAGATCTACCACCACCAACTTAACGGAATTCGTATCAAGCACATTATATGCACTGGAATCTGGAAATGAGGTTGATGTGATTGCCACCGCAAAGCCTTTGATAGAGTTGCTCATGATATAATCCTTCTAAAATTAAAGGCTCTTGGTTTCCAGATAAACTTTATAACTTGGGTTCAATTCTATTTACGAATAAGTGAACGATTTTACTATTTTCTATTTAGGTCCATGGTTTCTGACCCAATTAAAGCCTCCTTTGGTGTCCCCCAAGGCAGCCACCTTGGTCCCTTATTATTTATTCTGACCATTAATGATGTTGCTTGTATCATTAAAAATTCATATATATCTGTTTACGCAGATGATATAAAAATATTTAGATATATATCATCTTCCTCAGACAGCCTACTTCTGCAGCAAGATCTAGACAGGTTTTGTGCTTGGTATCAGAAGAATTTTCTTGAACTTAACGTCAATAAGTGTCAGGCTATAACTTATACCCGTAAACGCCTCCCTACTTCACCTCGTTGCTATCTAATCTTTAATCTGCCTGTTCCCTTAGTGAATGAGTTGCGTGATTTAGGTGTTATCTGCGATAAGGAACTCAATTTCCGTTCTCACATTGATAGTATAATAAAAAAAGCCAACTCTGCCCTTGGCTTTATCAAGCGCTGGTCTAAGGAGTTTTCCAATCCTTATGTTACCAAATCTCTTAACATAACCTTTGTTAGGCCTCTTCTTGAATATGACAGTCAAGTTTGGTCACCCTACTACAGAACTCACATACTCCGGATAGAAGCTGTTTAACGCAGGCTTTTACGGTTTGCTTTACGTGGTCTTCCCTGGGATGATAACCAAAACTTACCGCCTTACACTGACCGGCTGAAACTTATAAATTTACAACCCCTTTCTATATGCCGAAAAGTTGACCACATTCTCTTTATTCATCAAATTTTAGTATGTAATATCGATTGTCCTTCCTTACTTCAAATAATTTCTTTTAACGCCAATCCCCGCAATCTTAGGTCTGTGCCACTTTTCCGGCTCAATCTTCACAGAACGAATTACGGACACCTGGAGCCAATGTCTAAGGATGCTTCACGAAGTTAACGATATTCTGCCAATCTTCGACTACCATCTCATCAAACTCTCCCTCAAGAACATACGTATGGCAGATATTTACATGCGGCTTCGAATTTCGGTGAATGACTCGGGTAAACTTGACCGAAAATACATATGCAGCTGGATAAATGGATTGATGTGATAGCAAGTGCTGGGATCATGTGGTGTGTGAATCACAACATCCCATCCCCTTAAAAAAAGAAAATTCTTCCTGAAAGGATTTGAATTTTCTGTGACTGGCTATTTGTGGTTGTACAGATCGATGAAAAAAGAAAATATAGTTTTACAAATGTTATGTTTTACATAAATCAAATCTTATTGTATTACTGGTAAATATAAAAATATAAGAATGTTCCTATTATGCAAACATTTTTTTTCTTGTTTTATTTATGCTCATTTAACCCAACAATGCGATTTGCATATTATTATCTGGTATTCGTATATATCTATTATACTATATGTGTATTCTATTAATTTTAAGTTAATTAGTTTCACTAATGTTATATTAAATATAATAAAAATGTTTCTTTTATATTATACATATATATGTATATATGTTTTTTTTTTATTGAAATACATTTTTTTTGTTAGAGAATATTCTCTTATATTGAATAAATGTAATTGAATTTTTTTATTTGTTTTTCTGTATATAGTGTTTTTATAGATTCTATTATTTTGTTTTTTTCGTATTTTTGTTTCTTTACTAGGTATACAGTTACTTTAAAATATTGTTATTTTGCTTTTTTTTTTTGTTTTTCTATATTTAATTTAAATCAACAACAAGATTTATTAATAATTATCTGGTATACGTATATATCATATATACATATATTCCTATTATACTATATATGCTTTAATTTTTAGGTTAATTAGTTTTAGAAATTTTATGTTACATATAATAAGAATGTTCCTGTTTTAGTATATATGTATATATTTTTCTATTGAAAAAATTTTATTTTTGTTTTATTTTATTATTATTATTTTTTTTTTACCAACACGATGTTTATGTTTTCGAGTAGAGGATAAAGGTTGAAGTTTCACAGGTTTCTTGGGAACAAGTAGTAAAGAAGCACTGGATGTGATAATGCCCTCCTGAAGCATTTCATTCACTTGTTTGTGAATTTCAGTCTTTTGCGCGTCAGGAAGCCTATAGGGCTTTACGAACAGGGGAGGTTTATTTGGGTCCGTTATTATGCGGTGTTTGATGGTGTCAGTTGAGGTAAGATGATCGCCGTCAAGACAAAATAAATCATTGAACTCCCTACAGATTACCAGTATGGACTCTTTTTCCTCACTATTACAGTGTTCAGGATCTAGTACCGATACTAATCCTTCTAACCCTTTTTTAATGGTATCCCTAGATTTCTCTGAAATTACCTCAAAGTCTTCTAGCCGATCCCATTGAAAATTGATATCTTGGCACCTAACGTTTTGCTCCGTCTCTAAAGTATTCATCATTAAAACCTTGATTTTGTAATTTGTGGGTCTAGTTAGGGTAGCTCCTATAAAAATACCGGGTTTGACTAGCCTTTTACGTATTATTAAATCTTGCTCTTTGGGCGATTTATCATTGAAAGGGACCTCAATTATTTGCTGCATCCTTGGTTTAAGTGTCACCATATTATTATTATTTACGAGTACGTCTTGTTTTTGTTTGCGAACCTTTGCATTTTTATCTGTCTCAGTCTTACATTCGGCGAGACTTTGTCGTACCGCTTATTGTTTGCAGGGTTTTTGTGTGTCTCCGATATACTTTTTGCCGGGTTCTGTGTTACAGGCTTACTTTCTGCTATGTATTTTTCTTTTACTTTTCGATTGCCATTTAGGTGTTGATAAGACGAGTTGCTTGCTCCGGCCCGTAGACAAACGGAATCAACTATTGGCTCGTTTTCTGCGTTTTCTTGGTTCACATTAATGTTCCGAGGATACACCGGGTTTGTGAAATCAGAAGCGTCAACATTTCCTGGGGCTTGAACTCTGGGAACGGTATTAGTCATTTTTCCCCAGTTACTATCTTCTATTAAAAGCTTATTCCTTATGTTTTCCTTTTGTATCCTTATTTCGATTTCTCTATTTTTCAAATCGACATGACACTGAAATTTACTGAGAAAATCATTGCCGATTATTCCGTCATATTCCAAATCTATGCAAGGAGGCATTACTTGTAAGGTGTGTTCCAAAGAAATCGTTTGTTCGCTCGCTTCGAATTCTAGCGTTCCCAAGATTTCCCCCATTGTATTTTTAGTTTGAAGTGCCTTCGCAATTTTTGATTTTACCAGGCTTATGTCAGCGCCTGTGTCGATTAGGAATTTAGCTAGTTGTGTGTGGACTATGGGGTGAAATTTGGCTCGTATCACTGGCTCTTGGCATTTGGGACAGAGTGATATGAACATTTGATGGGTTAGTGAGGGGCGTTGTGAACATTGGCTTTTATTTGTTCTCGGCTTCTGTTTGTTGCCGGCTTTTGCTTCCCGAGCTTGCTCGTTTCCCGACATGGAAGAATCTCACGTTTTGGTTATTGGAGGAATTTGATGGATTTGGTTTCCTTTGTTGAGGCTTCTCATGTGCCAATCGCATCCTACATTCGTCCTGAGAGTGGTTTGGTTTGTTACAATACCCACATCTTATCAGTTGAACTTCTCTCTTTATTTGTTGCGGAATGAAATTCGTAATATTAGTATTCCTGTAACAAGCGGCAGAGGTATGTCCTATTTTGTTGCATGTTTGGCAGACAGGCCGATGGTTGGGTGGTTGGGAGTGCGTAACCTGGTTCATGTAACATGTAGTTGAGGTGTGCCCCAACTTGTTACATGTCTGGCATTTGACCACACTTTGGGACATTTGTTTTGTGGGCGTGTTTGTGGGTTCAACGACAGGCTCTAATCGGATGAATTGTCCGATAGCATAGCTGACCGCAGTTTTCAGATCTTGATAGTTTTGAGGCTTCACCAGGATCTTGAGACTGGGGCATTTAAGTCCATCCTCGAAAGTCTGTACTGCCAGGTTTGTATTTTCCTTAATAAGGAAATCTCTTACGGATATCACCGTAGGAACTGCATGTGACCGTGTCGAGTGCACACAATAACGTGATAATTCTGTCCCCAAATTCTTGGACGCTTGGTGTCTCCGCCTCGCTCTCATTTTATTAGCTCGTTATTAGCTCATTCTTAGCGGAGGACCGTGACTTAATTTCTCTGAATTGAGACTCTAGCACTGACACCATATCTTTCCATTTAGTGAAAGACCTGTAGTGGACAAGATCAAAAGCCGGACATTGAAGCCTGGTTTTAATAATGTCCAGAAAAAGAGAGTGTTGCGCTTCGTCGTTGATGTAAGTAAACAGAGTGTTGCCGCACGCCACAAATTTATTGAGACATGCCGGATTGCCGTTGAAGGTTGGTACTATACTGAACACGTCGCTAAGAGAGATTTTTACAGCCATTTTATGATTTTGTGATGGTGATACAACATTCGTATGATTTTCGGGGTAGAGCAAAAGGTAGAACTCTGAAGAGTTCTATTGTGCTCTTATTTTTTCGCGTTAGAATTTTCACGGAATGAAATCGGGATGGGAGATGTAAGCGAACAGCAAGTGGATTTAAAGGGAATGGTGACTAAAATATGGAACCGTCTTCTGATACTGACGAGATCCTGGCTCTGCTTAAAGAGAAGGACTCAAGTCTGTGGGGGTAAAGCCATTTACCACAGCTAGAGCCAGGCGGGAGAAACGTAGTTTGCAGCTCTTCCTGGTGCAGCTCAGTCCCGAAAGCCGTCTGGATAGTCTAAGGTGTATTAATGTCCTAGACTACCAGGTGGTTCACTGGGAAAAACTAAAAAGGAGCGAAGGCGTTATACAATGCGTTCGCTGCCAGAAGTTCGGGCACGCCGCGTCGAACTGCCAAATGCAGCCTCGATGCGTGAAGTGCGCTAAGAACCACAGTTCCAAAGAGTGTGCTCTGGGTGTTGACGCTCGCAATCCAAGGGCAGATGGCTCAACTGCAAAAGCAGGTTCAAGAACAGGCCTAACGCAACACATGCTGAAATGGCTACGCACATGGTGGAGCAAACTTTGAAGGTCCTTGCGGTGAATCTTAATTCACTGATTAGGATTGAACGGTTGGCAGTCATTCATAGACCTCGATTGAGGACAGATGTGTTCAGTTGCAGTGCATTTTACGCACATACATACGAGTAGTTCGAATCTCGTTCGCATATAAGTGATTCAGTTTAGCTCGTAAACCTAATTAGTTGCGCTCTGATAATTAGCTCGACAGCTAAGTGGTTAGCGGCGTCTCAGTCGTTCATAGACCTCAACAGAGGATAGACGTGTGTCGGTTTCTTTTCATGTGAAACAATAAAAAAAAAAACGACAAAAAAAAACAAATAGAATCTTTTAAGCCAAGTGCTTCGATGGCGCAATAGGTAGTGTTGCCGGCAGTCGTTCACTGACATAAACATTTTACAATGTGTTCGCTGCCAAAGGTTCGGGCACGCCGCGTCGAACTGCGAAATGCAGCCTCGATGCGTGAAGTGCGGAAAGAACCACAAGTCTGAGGAATGCGCTCTAGGCAAGGACGGAGCGTCAGAAAAAAGCCAACTCTCTTGCGCTTGTAAATTTGGCTCGGTAGCAGAAAGTGAAAGTTAAACGTCCACTCGTGCAGGCGCAAACACCAGCCGTTACTCCCCATGTTACCTACGCCCAAATGGCGGCAGATAGAGGAAATACGGTACAACAACAAAAGGTAGCTTCTCAGGCCCCAGCGCTTAGAGCACCGGAACCTGTACCTGACATGCTGGCTATATTGCTCTCTATTCAGGGGCAGATGGCGCAGCTGCAGCGTCAAATACAGGAACAGGCTACGCGGCTATGCGCTGCTGCCGGGCCTAACGCACCTCCAGTCGTAATGGGTACGTTCATGGCGGAGCAAACCCTGAAGGTCCTTGCAGTGAATGTGAATTCACTGATTAGGCTCGAACGACGAGCCGCACTATTTAAGTTGCTTAAAGACCAAGCCCCTGATGTGCTCTTGGTTAGCGAAACTAAGCTTACCAAGAGACACAAAATGAGGCACAAAAGATATAAAATAGTACGGAGAAACCGACCCAACTCCATTCAGGGAGGAGGCGTTGCGATTTTCGTACGAAAAGGTATACATTTTAAAAGAGTATACAGTCGTGTAGTACGTAGGTTCCAGGTGCTGGAAGCATGCATCGTGTATATCCCTCTCCGTAGTGGAAAGCGGTTATACATGGTGTCTGTTTATGCACCTAAGGCTACTCAATCCACTTTATTCATCTCAGAGCTCGAGACACTTTTTCGATTCCTAAGACTGGAATTGGAGGAGAACTACTTTATTATCGGCGGAGATTTCAACGCCAAACATAGCGATTGGGGAAATAATACTCCAAATACTAGAGGGAACCTACTATGCAATTGGCGGGGTCAGCACAGTATAATGTATAGACTCGGCCTTAAGGCGACGGATAGTCCGTCGTTTCCTAGACACGGGTCTTATTTGGATCTCCTGCTGTTCGACACACGAATACACCTGACATGCGCAAACCAACAAACCATAAACTGTCTACGAACTTTCGTGTATGACAGTGACCATTGCGGACTCAGTACCGAAATAACCGTTCCGAACGAAGCTGCGGAATTGGACGAGTTTGTTCAAAGGCATGCCTACAACTATAGTAGGGTGCGTTGGACACACTTCTCCAGAACACTGACGAGAGCAATCTCCTCGAATTCGCTCTACCCACCGTCCAATAGAAATCTGTCAAACGAGGAGATTGACAAATATCTAAAACTAATAGACGAGACAATTAAACGAGCAATGGACAAAACGATACCTCGGTATCAATACACTGACAACGAAGACTTATTCCGCAACGCAACCATTGACGCACTGCACCGACATAAAAGCAGACTGCTGTCAGTTCAGTTTAAATGCATTTTTATTTATATACTTAAATTACTCTTAAATGCTAGACAAAAAAATGCTTAAAAATTAGCTTAAATAACTTACAAATAATCTTATTCTAACTTACTGGCCCCATGCGGGCACTCTAAGTTAAACCTAACACTTAAACTATGTCTTTCGACGAATCTTAAATTTTATATTTATTTTAATATTACTTAATATTTACTAGAACTAAGAATATAAATTTTAAGCAAAAACTTAGTATAGACATTTTTTAATTTTTTATAAAACTTAAAACTAAAAGCCTACAATCTACCTAAAAATAATTCTTAACCTACTTAACCTACTTACATCCAATGCATACATAAATACATATATATACATACATAATATATATATACATAATATATAAATATATGTATGTATATATATTTTTTTTTCATTTTTTATTTTTTTTATTATTATTTTTTTTTTTTGTCTTAAAATCTAACTAAAACCTACCTAAAACTATGTACGCCGGCCATGGCTAAAAAAAACAAAAAAAAAATAGGCAGGACCACCTTGCTTCACATGAAGCTAACTATCGCTTGAGGAGTTCGACGACGAAGCATCCTCCCCTTCAACAAGCCACCAAAATTGTTGGTGCTGCAGAGCATCACCCCTCATGTCGCGACTCCCTACCGACCTACTGACCCGGAGACGCTCCGCACAGACATGTGCTAAGTCTCTGTCGTAGTTGAGTCGCCTGTCCGCAGCTGTTCGAGCGACGTGGAAGATTAGCGGCACCACCAATCTGTCCTGGATCAGACCTTTGCTATCTAAATAGAGGAACGCTTCTGGAGGAATAAAGCCGTCAAAGCGAACTCTCTCGTGATACATATAATTGGGGTAGTAAGCCCCGGAGATCAGGTTATTTGATGAGGCCATTGCTCTTGCAACGTGCCTTCCAGTCAACTTAATGACGAAACTGTCCACTCTTATTAGGTTCGCCCTATTGTATAAGACCTCATTAGGATAGAATTTTATGTACTCAGACTCTGGTGTTCTGTATAAGCGAAGACAAGTCCTAAGACAAGCCCTCTCAAACACCCGTATCTTTTCCAATAAGCTTGCTCTCACGTTGAACCACACGGGACATCCAAATACAAGCATGGGCCTGATAAGGGCCATGTAGCAGATTACCTTCATCCTCGCATCGAGTTGGCTGTTATAAAACAGTCTCTTTGTAAGGGCAAAAGCACCTTTGGTCTGGCCAGAGCAACATCTATATGTTTGTTAAAATACAGATATTGATCTAGCCAGATCCCAAGGTATCTGACTACATTTTGACAAGCAAGTGGCTGCCCGTGCTGCCCCACAATCGAGAACTCTCGACAATTCTTTCTGGTATCCCTAGAGGCCCCAGACAAAGGCGTCTTAAACAAAATGGTTTCCGACTTCTGAAAATTGATTTTCAACTTCCAGTCATCGCAATATCGCTTAATATTATCGAAGTCACGCAGCAAGAGTATATTAATAACCTCAATCTCTGGACCTGATCTGTACGCGATTAAGTCGTCTGCGTACGCTATGGCATGGTGAAGTGAACCTATCAGATCACTTGTGTAAATGTTGAATAGGATCGGCCAATTCACCGCACCTTGTTGCAGACCGTTTTTAATGTTAAATGTTCCAGCAGAAGTCACATCGCCATTCTTCACGATGAACTGTCTACTGGAAAGCATACTATAACCATACGCTATAGAAGGCTTTTTCCAAGTCAATCAGGCAGGCATTGTTCCATTGTTCCATTGGATATCAGAAACCAGTTTAGACTCAGCATGAATAACACCATGCGCCGCCTTGAAACCGAATTGATTATCCGGAACTATATGTTTGTCCTCAACCCACCTAGTCAGGACTCTATTGATCACCTTCTCGAAAACCTTACTGATGTTTGGAAGGAGACTGATCGACCGGAGATTCGCCGGATTGGATGTGTTTTTATCCCTTTTGGGGATGGGGTGTACCACCTCTGTTTTCTAATGCGCTGGATAATGTGCATTATTCATTGCATTATTAAACAGGGTGGTATAAATGTTCACCGCTTCTAGACGGAGAGTTTCAGTTTTTATGCATTTTTATTTTCTAACTTAAGTTACTCTTATATGCTAAATAAAAAACGCTTAAAAATTAGTTTAAATTACTTACAAATAATCTTATTCTAACTTAATGGCCTCATGCGGGCACTCTAAGTTAAACCTAACACTTAAACTATGTCTTTCAACGAATCTTACAGTCTGCTTTTATTTATATTTTAACATTAATTAATACTAAAACTAAGAAAATAAATTTTAATCAAAAACTTAGTATATGGATATTTTTTTAATTTTGTATAAAACTTAAAACTAAAGCCTACAAACTACCTAAAAATAAATCTTAATCTACTTAACCTACTTACATCTAACACAAACACAGACATACATAAATATATATATATATATATATACATAATATGTATATACATAATATATAAATACATGCATATATATATATTTTCTTTTTATTTATTTTTTTTTTGGATTTTATATATTTTTTTTTTCTTAAAACTAACTTAATCCTACCCAAAACTATGTAAGCCGGCCATGGAAAAAAAGAAAAAAAAATTAGGCTGGCCCACTTTGCTTCACATGATGCTACATATCACTGAAGGAGTTTGACGATGAAGCATCCTCCCCTTCAACAAGCCACTAAAAGTTTTGGTGCTGCTGAGCAACATCCCTCATGTCGCGACTCCCTACCGACCTACTGAACCGGAGACGCTCCGCACTGCCATGTGCGACATCTCTGTCGTAGTTGAGTCGCCTGTCCGCAGCTGTTCGAGCAACGTAGAAGATTAGCGGCACCGCAAATCTGTCCTGGATCAGACCTTTCATATCTAGGTAGAGGAACGCTTTTGGGGGAACAAAGCCATCAAAGCGAACTCTCTCCTGATACATGTAATTGGGGTAGAAAGCCCCGGAGATCAGGTTGTTCGATGAGGTCATTGCTCTTGTAATGTGCCTTCGAGTCAACTTAATGACGAAATTGTCCACTCTTATCAGGTTCGCCCTATTGTACAAGACCTCATTAGGATAGAATTTTATGTACTCAGACTCTGGTGTTCTGTATAAGCGAAGACAAGTCCTAAGACAAGCCCTCTCAAACACCCGAATCTTTTCCAATAAACTTGCTCTTACGTTGAACCACACGGGACATCCAAACACAAGCATAGGCCTGATAAGGGCCATGTAGCAGATTACCTTCATCCTCGCATCGAGTTGGCTGTTATAAAACAGTCTCTTTGTAAGGGCAAAAGCACCTTTGGTCTGGCCAGAGCAACATCTATATGTTTGTTAAAATACAGATATTGATCTAGCCAGATCCCAAGGTATCTGACTATATTTTGACAAGCAAGTGGCTGCCCATGCTGCCCCACGATCGAGAACTTTCCCCAATTCTTTCTGGTATCCCTAGAGGCCTCAGACAAAGGCGTCCTAAACAAAATGGTTTCCGACTTCTGAAAGTTGATTTTCAACTTCCAGTCATCGCAATATCGTTTAATTTTGTCGAAGTCACGCTGCAAAAGTGTATTAATGACCTCAATCTTTGGACCCGATCTGTACGCGATTAAATCGTCTGCGTACGCTATGGCATGGTGAAGTGAACCTATCAGATCACTCGTGTAAATGTTGAATAGGATCGGCGAATTTACCGCACCTTGTTGCAGACCGTTTTTAATGTTAAATGTTCCAGCAGAAGTCACATCGCCATTCTTCACGATGAACTGTCTACTGGAGAGCATATCAAAAAGAATATACAGCAGTGGTTTACTAATGCCCAACCTGTCCAGCTTGAAAAAGAGTCCCTCTAATCATACGGTATCGAAGGCTTTTTCCAAGTCAATCAGGCAGGCTCCAGTGCACCGATTCTTGCCTTTGTTCCATTGGATATCAGAAACCAGTTTAGACGCAGCATGAATGATATCATGCCCCGCCTTGAAACCGAATTGATTATCCGGAACTATATGTTTGTCCTCAACTCACTTAGCCAGGACTCTATTGATCACCTACTCGAACACCTTACTGATGTTTGGAAGAAGACTGATCGAGCGGAGATTCGCCGGATTGGAAGTGTCTTTATCCCTTTTGGGGATGGGATGTACAACCGCAGTTTTCCAGTGCGCCGGATAGTGTGCATTATTCATTGCATTACCGCTAACTCTTTTGATGTATTGGAATTTGGGACAACCCCGATAATTTACGGTGTGTCCCGTGTTCCTGTATAAAGCACAAGAGAGTTGGCTTTTTTGAGACCCTCCGTCCTTACCCAGAGCGCATTCCTCGGACTTGTGGTTCTTTCCGCACTTCACGCATCGAGGCTGCATTTCGCAGTTCCTCCTCTTTAATTTCTCCCAATGTACAACCTGGTAGTCTAGGACTTTAATACTCCTTAGACCATCCAGATTGTTGGTGGGACTTAGCTGGACCAGGAAAATCGGCAGTTGCCGCTTCTCCCGTTTGGCTCTAGCCGTGACAAACGGCTTGACCCCCACGAATTTGAGCCCATCGCACTTTCAGCAGTGCAAGGAGCTCCTCCGGATCAGTCGACGGTTTTAAACCCTTCAGCAGCATTGTTTGCAGTTTATCCCCCTTCGTGGTGTAGGAGAAGAACTCGTCGTCGTCGTATCCGTCAGTAATTTTTTTATTTTGTAATAGCGCTCCACTGTGTTACAGTGGATCGCGTGTCTATCTTCACTTAATCTTTTATGATAAAAATTACAAGTTATGGCCGACTTACACAGTTCGATTGTGTCCTTTAACTCCAATTTGTAGGTATTGATTGGTGGCACCTTCTGCTTGATTGATTTCTGCTGCTGCTGTTGTTGTTGTTTATGTTTTTGCTGTGCTTGCGTATCTGTTGTTGTTAATTTTTGTTGTTGTTTCGGAATTTTTTGTTTTTGTAGCGGTTGTTTCTGTTGTTGTTGTTGTGGCACCTCCACGTTTCTATTTTATTGCTGCTGAGGACTCTGGAGTAGTTGCTGCTTCTCCATCTCCCTCCTTGCAACAAGTTTTCCTCTATAGCAAGCACTTGTTTTTCTAGCTGCTTGATGGTACTATTCTGGGCTTCGACCTCATGTTCTCCGTCATTTGACTCCGATGCAGCGAGGGATGCGAAGCAGTTGTCTGCTTCATCTCCGTCGGGCACATACGGACAGTCGTTAGTATCCGACTCTTGCCTACTTTTATTTGCTGCTGCGCTAGCTGATATCATCGCAGCCCTCTCCTTCACTCTACCATGAAGCATTTCTAAAGAAGCTGAAAGAGTGCGCATAACGAGATTCGGAGTCGGCTTCAGCTTTCCCCTCCTCTTTATGGCCATGTCTGTTATTTTTCTTGTTGCTTTAAAGTGGACTGGCTTAACGGCTTGATCTTCAGACGACATCATGCCATCTGCTGATCACGCTATTTGGATAGCGGACTGCTTACTTCCACTCATGGAACTTGGTTTTTGTTATCACTTTGTGTTTTGACTATGTACTTGTCTATTACTAAAATTAATATAAAAAAAAAAAAAACTTTTGCAGAGGCTGGGAATCGAACCCACGACCCCGAGATTTGCTGTACGAGTCGCTTCACTTTCATTTTTCATTTTAAATGCATTTTTTATTATTTTCAATTCATTATTACTTATACGCTATACAAAAAAACGCTTAAAAATTAGCTTAATTAACTTACAATTATCTTATTCTAACTTACTGGCCCCATGCGGGCACTCTAAATTAAACATAATACTTATTTAATGTCTTTCGACGTTTCGTACGATTACAATTTTTTTTTTTTCTATATTTATTTAGACTAAAACTAAGAAAACAATTTTATTTAGTGAAAAAACTTAGTATACGGATTTCTTTTTTATAAAATCTTAAAAACTAAAACTTATAAACTATCTACCTATAAATAAATCTTAACCTACTTAATCTACTTAACCTACTTAAACTAACTTATTGTATATACGAGGGGCATTCAATATATTCTCGGTATCGATATGAAGGAAAATACGAATTCAATTTAAATTGTTTTTATTTTTCAGTATAATCTCCCCTAACATCAATGCATTTGTTACATCTTGAGATAAGCTTTTTTAAACCCTCAAAGAAATAAATTTCCTCTTTCTCTGCAAAATACCCATTTATTGCCGACTTGTGTTCTTCATCATCAGAAAATCTTTTTCCACGAAGACATTTTTTCAAATCCGGAAACAGGAAATAATCACTAGGGGCAAGGTCTGTACTATAGGGTAGGTGTTGGATTTCTTCGAAACCACAATCTCGCGCAGCAGCCTTGGAAACTCGCGCCGTGTGAACAGGAGCGTTGTCATGAAGAAGCAACACACCCGCTGCGTCTTTTCTTTTTAATTTCCTCCCGCAAATTATGCAAAGTGGACGCGTAGGATGTGGCGTTGATGGTTTCACCTTTTTTTTTGTACTCAATGAATGACCAAGATTCCCTTTGAGTCCCAAAAAACTGGGGCCATGTGCTTCCCGTCAGACGGAGTGACTTTGAACTTCTTCGGGGGGTCTGTTCCTTTTTTATGCCACTGCATGGACTCTTGTTTGCTTTCAGGGTCATAGTGGTGGACCCATGTTTCGTCCCCAGTAACAATTCGATCCATAACACCGTCCGCGTTCTCACTACACATCTCCAAAAGCGATCTACAGCAAGCGATTCTCACTTTTTTTCTGAGGCGCTGTGAGCATTCGTGGCACCCACCTTGCACTGACCTTTGAAAGGTTAAGATGGGCATGACAAATGGTGTGAATGGTACCAATTGAAAGCTTGGTGATCTCTGCCATCATTTTCACCTTTATTCGGGCATCCTCAAGAACAAGTTTTTCGACTTCTTTGATGCTTTCTCCCGTACAAGCAGTAGCCGGGGCGCCGGAGCGGGGGTCGTCTTCAATGCTCTCTCTGCCTCTCTTGAACTCACTTGACCACTTTTGCACAGTTGATAATGAAGGTGCGGAACCCTGGTAAACAGCCACCATCTCTTCATGAATAGTTTTTTGACTCGGCCTTAAGGCGACGGATAGTCAGTCGTTTCCTAGACACGGGTCTTATTTGGATCTCCTGCTGTTCGACACACGAATACACCTGACATGCACAAACCAACAAACCATAAACTGTCTACGAACTTTCGTGTATGACAGTGACCATTGCGGACTCAGTACCGAAATTACCGTTCCGAACGAAGCTGCGGAATTGGACGAGTTTGTTCAAAGGCATGCCTACAACTATAGTAGGGTGCGTTGGACACACTTCTCCAGAACACTGACGAGAGCAATCTCCTCGAATTCGCTCTACCCACCGTCCAATAGAAATCTGTCGAACGAGGAGATTGACAGGTATCTAAAACTAATGGACGAGACAATTAAACGAACAATGGACAAAACGATACATCGGTATCAATACACTGACAACGAAGACTTATTCCGCAACGCAACCATTGACGCACTGCACCGACATAAAAGTAGACTGCTGTCAAGGCTAAAAACCTTGTACAGACAGTTTACTGACAAACATAACCCGGAGATTATGACGCTAAAGTCGTCGATCAAAAACCTCCAAACATTAATAAAAGAAAATTACAGAGCATCTGTAAGTTTGTATTGGAACAACAAAATTCGGGCTGTAAACACCACCAACCCGAATATGTTCCCGCAAATAAATAAAATATTTCGGAGAAAAGAACAAAACGACCTTTCGTGTCTTAAAATCGCCCGAACGACGGACAACGGGAACATACTTACAGCAGCAGGCATAGATCCAAATGAAGCTGTTGATGATGACAACTTCTTTGTGATCGAGGATCCGCAGTAGCAGGTAGAGGCTATAGGAGCGACTTTCCAGGAAGTATACAAGGCGAATGACATCATTGGCCCGAACCACGACCTGGAAAATCGATTCCTTGTGCACAATTTCTACCTTCGAAATGAAATTGTGAATTGGCGATTCGAGAGCTCGGGTTTCACCCAGTTCAGTGACGAGAATATGGCAAATAATGTCATCACCAATGAAATGGTACTACCACCGTTCATTTCGAAGGCAGAGCTCCAAACGATCTTCGAATCACTTAGAAGTAAGAAATCAGTGGGAACCGATGAATACCGAACATTGTGCTTCGACATCTCCCTTTAGAAGCGGTGGACATTTATACCACCCTGTTTAATAATGCAATGAATAATGCACATTATCCAGCGCATTTTAAAACAGCGGTGGTACACCCCATCCCCAAAAAGGATAAAGACACTTCCAATCCGGCGAATCTCCTGTCGATCAGTCTCCTTCCAAACATCAGTAAGGTTTTCGAGAAGGTGATCAATAGAGTCCTGACCAAGTGGTTTCAAGGCGGGGCATGATATCATTCATGCTGCGTCTAAACTGGTTTCTGATATCCAATGGAACAAAGGCAAGAATCGGTGCACTGGAGCCTGCCTGATTGACTTGGAAAAAGCCTTCGATACCGTATGATTAGAGGGACTCCTTTTCAAGCTGGACAGGTTGGGCATTAGTAAACCACTGCTGTATATTCTTTTTGATATGCTCTCCAGTAGACAGTTCATCGTGAAGAATGGCGATGTGACTTCTGCTGGAACATTTAACATTAAAAACGGTCTGCAACAAGGTGCGGTATTCGCCGAATTCGCCGATCCTATTCAACATTTACACGAGTGATCTGATAGGTTCACTTCACCATGCCATAGCGTACGCAGACGATTTAATCGCGTACAGATCGGGTCCAAAGATTGAGGTCATTAATACACTTTTGCAGCGTGACTTCGACAAAATTAAGGATATTGCGATGACTGGAAGTTGAAAATCAACTTTCAGAAGTCGGAAACCATTTTGTTTAGGACGCCTTTGTCTGAGGCCTCTAGGGATACCAGAAAGAATTGGCGAAAGTTCTCGATCGTGGGGCAGCATGGGCAGCCACTTGCTCGTCGAAATGTAGTCATATATCTTGGGATCTGGCTAGATCAATATCTGTATTTTAACAAACATATAGATGTTGCTCTGACCAGAGCCAAAGATGCTTTTGCCCTTACAAAGAGACTGTTTTATAACAGCCAACTCGATGCGAGGGTAAAGGTTATCTGCTACATGGCCCTTATCAGGCCTATGCGTGTGTTTGGATGTCCCGTGTGGTTTAACGTAAGAGCAAGTTTATTGGAAAAGATTCGGGTGTTTGAGAGGGCTTGTCTTATGACTTGTCTTCGCTTATACAGAACACCAGAGTCTGAGTACATAAAATTCTATCCTAATGAGGTCTTGTACAATAGGGCGAACCTGATAAGAGTGGACAATTTCGTCATTAAGTTGACTCGAAGGCACATTGCAAGAGCAATGACCTCATCGAACAACCTGATCTCCGGGGCTTACTACCCTAATTATATGTATCATGAGAGAGTTCGCTTTGACGGCTTTCCGTCAGAAGCGTTCCTCTACCTAGATATGAAAGGTCTGATCCTGGACAGATTGGCGGTGCCGCTAATCTTCCACGTTGCTCGAACAGCTGCGGACAGGCGACTCAACTACGACAGAGACGTCGCACATGGCAGTGCGGAGCGTCACCGGTTCAGTAGGTCGGTAGGAAGTCGCGACATGAGAGATGTTGCTCGGCAGCACCAACAATTTTGTTGGCTTATGGGAGGAGAGGAAGTCTCTTCGTCGAATTCCTCTGGTATAATATAGCGTCACTCGGAAGCAAAGTCGGCTAGCCTAATTATTTAGTCATGGCCGGCTTACATAGATTTAGGTAGGTTTAGGGTAGACATAAGAGAAAAAAAAAAATAATAATAAAAAAAAATAAAAAAAAAAAAAAAATGTAAAATGAAAAAAAAAAACAAAAAAAAATATATATGAACTTAGATGGGTAACATCTTCTCTAAAAGAAGGGGTAACACATCTAGGAAAAAAAAAAATAATAAAAAATAAAATTAAATTGTATGATACGAGGGGCGTTCAACATATTCTCGGTATCGGGGTGAAGCTGTGGTTGTATATATAAATTGACTTATTTATCAAGTAATACTATTATTTTAGTGCATTCATGTAAAATTTCATATAAATGCGTTTATTAATTCGCATTTTATCTCTAGTTAAACAGAATCATAATGGCTACTGAGACGATGATGGTGAAAATTGAGCAGCGCGCTGTAGTTAAATTTCTCACTAAGCAAGGAAAAAGTCGAAAAACTATTCATGAAGGGATGGTGGCTGTTTACCAGGCACCTTCATTATCAACTGTGCAAAAGTGGTCAAGTGAGTTCAAGAGAGGCAGAGAGTGCATTGAAGACGACCCCCGCTCCGGCGCCCCGGCTACTGCTTGTACGGGAGAAAGCATCAAAGAAGTCGAAAAACTTGTTCTTGAGGATGCCCGAATAAAGGTGAAAAAGTTCAAAGTCACTCCGTCTGCCGGGAAGCTCATGGCCACAGTTTTTTGGGACTCAAAGGGAATCTTGCTCATTGAGTACAAAAAAAAAGGTGAAACCATCAACGCCACATCCTACGCTTCCACTTTGCATAATTTGCGGGAGGAAATTAAAAAGAAAAGACGGGGTAAACTCGCAGCGGGTGTGTTGCTTCTTCATGACAACGCTCCTGTTCACACGGTGCGAGTTTCCAAGGCTGCTGCGCGAGATTGTGGTTTCGAAGAAATCCAACACCCACCCTATAGTCCAGACCTTGCCCCTAGTGATTATTTCCTGTTTCCGGATTTGAAAAAATGTCTCCGTGGAAAAAGATTTTCGGATGATGAAGAACTCAAGTCGGCTATAAATGGGTATTTTGCAGAGAAAGAGGAAATTTATTTTTTTGAGGGTTTAAAAAAGCTTACGAGTATCTCAAGATGTAACAAATGCATTGATGTTAGGGGAGATTATACTGAAAAATAAAAGCAATTTAAATTAAATACGCATTTTCCTTCATATCGATACCGAGAATATATTGAACGCCCCTCGTATATACAATAAGTTAGTTTAAGTAGATTAAGTAGAGTAAGTAAGTTAAGATTTATTTATAGGTAGATAGTTTATAAGTTTTAGTTTTTAAGATTTTATAAAAAAGAAATCCGTATACTAAGTTTTTTCACTAAATAAAATTGTTTTCTTAGTTTTAGTCTAAATAAATATAGAAAAAAAAAAAAATTGTAATCGTACGAAACGTCGAAAGACATTAAATAAGTATTATGTTTAATTTAGAGTGCCCGCATGGGGCCAGTAAGTTAGAATAAGATAATTGTAAGTTAATTAAGCTAATTTTTAAGCGTTTTTTTGTATAGCGTATAAGTAATAATGAATTGAAAATAATAAAAAATGCATTTAAAATGAAAAATGAAAATGAAGCGACTCGTACAGCAAATCTCGGGGTCGTGGGTTCGATTCCCAGCCTCTGCAAAAGTTTTTTTTTTTTTTTATAGTAATATTATTAATAGACAATTACATAGTCAAAACACAAAGTGATAACAAAAACCAAGTTCCATGAGTGGAAGTAAGCGGTCCGCTATCTCCGGGGCTTTCTACCCCAATTACATGTATCAGGAGAGAGTTCGCTTTGATGGCTTTGTTCCCCCAGAAGCGTTCCTCTACCTAGATATGAAAGGTCTGATCCAGGACAGATTGGCGGTGTCGCTAATCTTCCACGTTGCTCGAACAGCTGCAGACAGGCGACTCAACTACGACAGAGACGTCGCACATGGCAGTGCGGAGCGTCTCCGGTTCAGTAGGGTGGTAGGGAGTCGCGACATGAGGGATGTTGCTCAGCAGCACCAAAACTTTTGGTGGCTTGTTGAAGGGGAGGATGCTTCATCGTCAAACTCCTTCAGTGATATGTAGCTTCATGTGAAGCAAAGTGGGCCACCCTAATTTTTTTTTCTTTTTTAGCCATGGCCGGCTTACATAGTTTTAGGTAGGATTAAGTTAGTTTTAAGAAAAAAAAAATATATAAAAACAAAAAATAAAATAAAAATAAAAAATGAAAAAAAAACAAAAATATATATACATACATATATTTATATATTATGTATGTGTATATATGTATGTATGTATGCATTAGATGTTAGTAGGTTAAGTAGGTTAAGATTTGTTTTTAGGTAGATTATAGGCTTTTAGTTTTAAGTTTTATAAAAAATTTAAAAAAATTTCCATATACTAAGTTTCTGCTTAAAATTTATTTTCTTCGATTTAGTATTAATAAATGTAAAAATAGAAATAAAATTAGACTGTAGGATTCGTCGAAAGACATAGTTTAAGTGTTAGGTTTAACTTAGAGTGCCCGCATGGGGCCAGTAAGTTAGAATAAGATATTTTTAAGTAATTTAAGCTAATTTTTAAGCGTTTTTTGTTTAGCATATAAGACTAATTTAAGTTATATAAATAAAAATGCATAGAAAATGAAAAAAAAAATTTAATGAGACCTGGACGGTATCATACCTGGTGTAATGAACCCGAGGCCTGGGTTCGATTCCCATCGTCAGACAAACTGTTTTTATTTCCAAAAAAAAATATAGAAAAAAAAAACAAAAAAAAAAGAGATGGAGGACATAAGTAGCAGCATCAAAATGCTACAACAAAGGGTACTTTGTTGATAAAGAAATGATAAGAAGGAAGAGGGAAGAAAAAGAGCAATCCCAGCAACCACAGCAGACGCTGCTTGCTCAAAAGCAGACCCAGCAACAACACCAACAAATCTTAAAAAGCACCAACAACAACAACAAGAGCAGCCACAACCATGGCATCAGCAAAAACAACAGCAGCCACAAAAACGGCAACAACAAAAACAGCAGCAGCAGCAACAACAAAAACAACAACAACAACAACAACAGCAGCAGCAGCAGAAGAAGAAGGAGAAGGTGCCTCCGACCACCACCCATAAACTAGAGGTAAATGCAACAAGGACCTGTGTAAGTTGGTCATTGGTAATAATTTTAACATAAGGAGATTGGGGAACGATCGCCATGCCATCCACTGTAATACAGTGGAGGGCTACGCGAAAGTGAAAGAGCTCCTAAAGGAAACGACGACGGAGCACTACTCATGCACACCGAAGTGCGAAAAGCGGCTATCTATGTTGCTGATGGGGTTGGAACAGTCTTCTGATCCTGAGGAGATCCTGGCACTGCTCAAACAGAAGGAGTGCGAAGGACTCAAGTTTGTAAGCCATTTACCACAGCTAGAGCCAGGCGGGAGAAATGGAGTCTGCCGTTCTTCCTGGTGCAGCTCAGTCGCGAAGGCCGTCTGGATAGTCTAAGGAGTATCAATGTCCTCGACTACCAGGTGGTTCACTGCGAAAAACTAAAAAGGAGGGAAGGCGTTATACGAGTACAATGCGTTCGCTGACAGAGGTTCGGGCACGCCGCGTGAAATGCGCTAAGAACCACAGTTCCGAGGAGTGTGCTCTGGGTAGGAACGGAGCATCCGATAGGTCGCAGCTCTCGTGCGTGTTATGTGGAAACGTGGGACACACCGGAAACTATCGGGGTTGTCCTAAGTTCGCTGACATTAAGAAAGTAAAACTGGCTCGGCAGCAGAAGGTGGAGGTCAAACGTTCACCTGTTAGGTTTCAAACACCAGCCGTCACATCCCAAATTTCCTACGACAAAATGGCGTCTGGTAGGTGGGCTACGGTACAGCAAGCGACTGTTGCTTCTCCAGCGCCAATGCCGAGAACAACGGAAGCTGCACCTAACATGCTGGCCATCTTGCTCGCAATCCAAGGACAGATGGCTCAGCTGCATCAGCAGGTACAAGAACAGGCCAAGCGGGTGGACCAGATCTACACTCGCCTGCCGGGACTAGCGCAACACATGTCGTAATGTGTACGCACATGGTGGAGCAAATTTTGAAGGTCCTTGCGGTGAATGTTAATTCATTGGTTAGGATCGAACGAAGAGCCGCGATGTTTAAATTGCTACAAGACCGAACTCCGGATGTGCTTTTCGCTCGCGAAACCATTGCGGTTTTATCACTGAAATTACAGTTCCCAACGAAATTGCGGAATTGGAGGAGTTTGTCCAAAGATATTCTTACAACTACAGTAAGACTCGATGGACGCGCTTCTCCGCAACCTTGACAAGAGCGCTCTCCTCGAACACGCTCCACCCTCCATCCAATAGAAATTTTTCAAACGAGGAGATCGACAATTACCTAAAACAAATGGACGAGACAATTAAACAAACTTCTCCGCAGGAGAAGGTTGAGACCATAGGGGCGACTTTCCAGGAAGTATACAAGGCCATTGATATCATTGGCCCTAATTACAACCTGGACAGTCGCGTCTTGGCGCACGACTTCCGCATTCGAAATGAAATAGGGAACTGGCGATCCGAGGACTCTGGTTTCACCCGGTTCAGCGACGAAAATATGGCAAATAATGTCATTGCCAGAGAGGGTGACCTACCCCCGTTCATTTCGAAGGAAGGACTCCATGAGATCTTCGACACAATCAGAGTTAAGAAATCAGTGGGGACCGATGGTATTCCGAACATCGTGCTTCGACATCTTCCTCTAGAAGCGGTGGACATCTACAACACCCTGTTTAATAATCCAATGAATAATGCACATTATCCAGCGCATTGGAAAACGGCGGTAGTTCAACCTATCACCAAAAAGGGAAAGGATATATCCAATCCGGCGAATCTCCGGTCGATAAGTCTCCTTCCGAATATCAGTAAGGTTTTTGAAAACATATAGTTCCGGATAATCAATTCGGTTTTAAGGCGAGACATGATATCTCACATGCCGCGTCTAAACTGGTGTCCGATATCCAATGTAATAAAAACAAAAAAACAATGTACTGGCCTGCCTTGTTGACTTGGAGAAGGCCTTCGACACCGTATGGTTAGAGGGTCTTTTCTATGAGCTGACTAGGCTGGGGGATCAGTAAACCACGCTTGTACATTCTTTATAATATGCTAACTAACAGACAGTTCATCGTGAAGAATGGTGATGTGACTTCTGTTGGAATATTTCAAATTAAAAATGGTCTTCAGCAAGGCGCGGTCAATTCGCCGATCCTATTCAACATTTTTACAAGCGACTTGATAAGTTCCCTTCCCCATACTATCGCCTACGCAGACGATTTGATAGCGTACATAACAGGTCAGAAAATCTAGGTCATTAATAGAGTCTTACAGCGTGACTTAGATGAGATAAGACGATTTTGCGATGACTGGAAGTTGAAAATCAACTTTCAGAAGTTGGAAACCATTTTCTTTAGGACGCCGTTATCTGGAGCCTCTAGGGATACCAGAAAAAATTGGCGGAAGCTCTCTGTCATGAGACAACACGGACAGCCTCTTGCCTGTCGAAATGTAGTCAGATACCCTGGAATCTGGCTAGATCAGTTTCTGAATTTTGGCAAAAATGTAGATGCTGCTCTGGCCAGAGCTAAAGGGGCTTTTGCCCTTACAAAGAGACTGTTTTATAGCAGCCAGCTTGATGCGATGGTAAAGGTAATCTGCTACATGACGATTATCAGGGCCATGCTGGTATTTGGTTGTTCCGTGTGGTTCAATGTTTGAGAGGGCTTGTCTTCGCTTGTACAGAACACCAGAGTCGGAGTACAAGCCATTTTATCCTAATGAGGTCCTTTAAAACAGGGCGAACCTACTACGAGTGGACAACTTCGTAATTAAGCTGACTCGAAGGCACAGTGCAAGAGCAATGACCTCGACGAATAACCTGACATCTGGGGCTTACTACCCCAATTACCTTTACCACGAGAGTGTGCGTTCTGACGGCTTTGTTCCACCAGAAGCATTCCTCT
Organism: Volucella bombylans; assembly: GCA_949129095.1. Taxonomy (NCBI): domain Eukaryota; kingdom Metazoa; phylum Arthropoda; class Insecta; order Diptera; family Syrphidae; genus Volucella; species Volucella bombylans. The sequence goes on from OX422140.1 coordinate 293,489,662, forward strand.
ACCTAGATCAGAAAGGGTTGTGTTATGGTTTTTAATACAATAGCATTGGCAAGGTTTTCGCATGACCGAAGTGACGTCACCCCAATTTAATCCAGCAGCCCCAACAGCCCAAAGTAGTGCAATTGGTGAGGACACTGGCTACTAAGCGAGGGGTTCTGAGTTCGAGCCCAAGGTCTAACGAGAATCACTTATCCTCCTTTTTTAGTTTTCTCCATCAAGTTAGGGCATGAGCTAAGCGCGAAAAGGATAGTTAGCGGTCGGTAGTTTAGTTCGCTTGGGGTCAGTTGTTTTGATCATGGAGGAGGTGATGAAATAACGGGCCACCGAACCAGAGAAGATAGGAAGAGCTCTAGCAAGTGGGATATAAATGGGCAGTCAGTTGAGAGCTAGGAAACGAGTTGGTCGAAAAAAAAAATCTAAAATCGGGAGAAAAGGAAAAAAACCTGAGAACGAGGAGATTGCGGTTCATGGGTGGCTCGGTCGTCGTTCCCTTCCTCGACACGTTTTGCGTATGTTTTTTTTTGCATAAAAACAGTTTTTTTTAACAAATTACCGAATTTCTCTGCTAGATCGACTTTACAAAGAAATTTCCGCGAAATCGTCTAGAAAACTTGGGCAAGTGCATTGTGTGCATTGACGTTAAAAGTGTCCTTTTTTTTGCGGTTTCCAATCAATCGGAAAAAAAAAGAAAGATAAATAAAGTCGAGAAAGGAAAAACAGGAAAGACGAGTGTTCGCGCCAAGAAAGCGGTACGTGCAACAAAAAAAAACGTGATCGGTTCGATTATTATTATCGATTAACCGTGAGGGTTATTTTGGAAACCCTAAGGGAATTCGTGCGCGAGTGACCGAAGCCAAAAAAAAAAATACAAAAATAAAAACTTTGAAGAAATAGGCTGAGGCACGGGGGTGTATTAGATAACCTACACCTACCACCTGGATTTCCCATCCACCAATACGTCACGAGGTTGTCGGAGGCGTTTCCAGCGAGGATTTGCAGGACGGAGTATTAACCCTAGCCTAAGTATTTATTGTACTAACTTTTTTTTTTTTAATTTAATTAATTAGTTATTAGATCATAAACAGACGTATGTAGATTATGTTGGAAGATTTGTGAATAGTACATTCAATTAGCCTAGTTGGTTAAAGCGCCATATTCAGTCGTTCATAGACCTCGATAGAGGACAGACGTGTTTCGGCTTCTTTTCAAGTGAAAAAAGTAAAATAGTGTGACAAAAGTAGAATTAAAAACAATTTTGCCAAGTGCTTCGGTGGCGCAACAGTAGTGGTGTCGGCCGAGAAACCAAGGGTCGTGGGTTCGATCCCCGGAATAGGACGGACTTTTTATTGTTAAAAAAAATTTATTAAATTAAATCAAGCAATTCTGCTGAAATCGAACGATGAGTGGAAGGGAGTGGTCCGCTATTCCAATAGCGGAACCAGCAGCATCTCTGTTACCTCTAACTTTTTCATCGGATGATCAAGCGGCTACATCATCAGGTCATAATGCATCTGGGAATCCAGATAATACTCGTACAAAAAAGAGGAGGAAGCTGCGGCCTACTCCAAACCTCGTCAAGCGCCCTTCCCTCTCAGTTTCCTCCGAAAAGCTGCCCGTGGGAACGAGGGAAGCGGCGAATAGAAGAACAACAAGGGCAGCAACAAACCTAGCAAACGACGAATTCCCCTACGTGTCTGACGGTGGGGAAGGTCACTATATGGGCGATAATAACTTCGTAGCGCTGGCGGCTTCTGAGTCCGAGGACGAAGAAGAAGAAGTGAAAGCTCTAAGCAGCCATATCAATGAACTGCAATTGCAAATACTGGCTATTAAAACCAAACAAGTTGCGATAAGAGAGAAGGAGCAGCTGCAAGAACTCCAGATATCTCAGCAACAACAAAAAGTATGCGTGGAGCTACCACAGCAACAAAAAGAGAAACAGCCGTCATCGACACAAGAACAAACAACAAAAGATGCACAACCACTACGAAAGCATAAACAGCAAAAACAACAACAGCGACAAAAATCGCAGCAGCAGCAACAACAACAGCAGCAGCAGAAGCAACAACAACAGAAGCAACAACAACAAAAATCAACTAAGCAGCGGGTACCTCAAATCAACACCTTTAAGATGGAGTTAAAAGAAACAATTGAACTATGTAAGTCGGCCATAGGTAATAATTTTTACATTAAAAGACTTAGTTTAGATAGGCATGCGATCCACTGTAACACAGTGGAGCGCTATACTAAAATAAAAAACTTACTGAAGGAATCGACGACAGAGTTCTTCTCCTACACCCCGAAGGGGGACAAGCTGCAAACAATGCTGCTGAGGGGGATTGAACCGTCGGCTGATCCGGAGGAGCTCCTTGCACTGCTGAAAGCGAAGGAGTGCGAAGAGCTCAGATTCGTAGGGGTTAAGCCATTCGTCACGGCTAGAGACAAAAGGGAGAAGCGGCAACTGCCGATTTTCCTGGTTCAGCTAAGTCCCAACAGCAAACTGGATGGTCTGAGGAGCATCAAAGTCCTAGACTACCAGGTTTTACACTGGGAAAAATTAAAGAGGAGCGAAAACATTTTACAATGTGTTCGCTGCCAAAGGTTCGGGCACGCCGCGTCGAACTGCGAAATGCAGCCTCGATGCGTGAAGTGCGGAAAGAACCACATGTCCGAGGAATGCGCTCTAGGCAAGGACGGAGAGTCAGAAAAAAGCCAACTCTCTTGCGCGTTATGTAGGAACACGGGACACACCGCAAATTATCGGGGTTGTCCCAAATTCCAATACATCAAAAGAGTAAATCTGGCTCGGCAGCAGAAAGTGGAAATTAAACGTCCACTCGTGCAGACACAAACACCAGCCGTTACTTCCCACGTTACCTACGCCCAAATGGTGGCAGGTAGGGGAAATACGGTACAGCAACCAAAGGTAGCTTCGCAGGCCCCAGCGCCTAGAGCACCGGAACCTGTACCTGACATGCTGGCTATCTTGCTCTCTATTCAGGGGCAGATGGCTCAGCTTCAGCGTCAAATACAGGAACAGGCTAAGCGGGTAGATCAAATATACGCGCTGCTGCCGGGCCTAACGCACCTCCAGTCGTAATGGGTACGTACATGGCGGAGCAAACCCTGAAGGTCCTTGCAGTGAATTTTAATTCACTGATTAGGTTCGAACGAAGAGCCGCACTGTTTAAGTTGCTAAAAGACCAAGCCCCTGATGTGCTCTTGGTTAGCGAAACTAAGCTCACCAAAAGACACAAAATGAGGCACAAAAGATATAAAATAGTACGGAGAAACCGACCCAACTCCATTCAGGGAGGAGGCCTTGCGATTTTCGTACGAAAAGGTATACGTTTTAAAAGAGTATACAGTCGTGTAGTACGTAGGTTCCAGGTGCTGGAAGCATGCATCGTGTACATCCCTCTCCGTAGTGGAAAGCGGTTGTACATGGTGTCTGTCTATGCACCTAAGGCTACTCAATCCACCTTATTTATCACAGAGCTCGAGACACTTTTTCGATTTCTGAGGCTGGAATTGGAAGACAACTATTTTATTATCGGCGAAGATTTCAACGCCAAACACAGTGATTGGGGAAATAATATACCAAATACTAGAGGGAACCTACTATTCAATTGGTGGGGTCAACACAGTGTTATGTATCGACTCGGCCTTAAGGCGACGGATAGTCCGTCGTTTCCTAGACACGGGTCCTATTTGGATCTCCTGCTGTTCGACACACGAATACACCTGACATGCACAAACCAACAAACCATAAACTGTCTACACACTTTTGTGTATGACAGTGACCATTGCGGTCTCAGTACCGAAATAACCGTTCCGAACGAAATTGCGGAATTGGACGAGTTTGTTCAAAGGCATGCCTACAACTATAGTAGGGTGCGTTGGACACACTTCTCCAGAACACTGACGAGAGCAATCTCCTCGAATTCGCTCTATCCACCGTCCAATAGAAATCTGTCAAACGAGGAGATTGACAGGTATCTAAAACTAATGGACGAGACAATTAAACGAACAATGGACAAAACGATACCTTGGTATCAATACACTGACAACGAAGACTTAGTCCGCAACGCAACCATTGACTCACTGCACCGACATAAAAGTAGACAGCTGTCAAGGATAAAAACCTTGTACAGACAGTTTACTGACAGACATAACCCGGAGATTATGACGCTAAAGTCGTCGATCAAAAACCTCCAAGTATTAATAAAAGAAAATTACAGAGCATCTGTAAATTTGTATTGGAACAATAAAATTCGGGCTGTAAACACCAGCAACCCGAATATGTTCCCGCAAATAAATAAAATATTTCGGAGGAAAGATCACAACGACCTTTCGTGTCTTAAAATCGCCCGAACGACGGACAACGAGAACATACTCATAGTAGCAGGCATCGATCCAAATGAGGCTGTTGATGATGACAACTTCTTTGTGATCGAGGATCCGCAGGAGAAGGTAGAGGCTATAGGGGCGAATTTTCAGGAAGTATATAAGGCGAATGACATCATTGGCCCGAACCACGACCTGGAAAATCGAGTCCTTGTGCACAATTTCTACCTTCCAAATGAAATAGTGAATTGGCGATTCGAGAGCTCGGGTTTCACCCAGCTCAGTGACGAGAATATGGCAAATAATGTCATCACCAATGAAATGGTACTACCACCGTTCATTTCGAAGGCAGAGCTCCAAACGATCTTCGAATCGCTTAGAAGTAAGAAATCAGTGGGAACCGATGAAATACCGAACATTGTGCTTCGACATCTCCCTCTAGAAGCGGTGAACATTTATACCACCCTGTTTAATAATGCAATGAATAATGCACATTATCCAGCGCATTGGAAAACTGCGGTGGTACATCCCATCCCCAAAAGGGATAAAGACACATCCAATCCGGCGAATCTCCGGTCGATCAGTCTCCTTCCAAACATCAGTAAATTTTTCGAGAAGGTGATCAATAGAGTCCTGACTAAGTGGGTTGAGGACAAACATATAGTTCCGGATAATCAATTCGGTTTCAAGGCGGGGCATGATGTTATTCATGCTGCGTCTAAACTGGTTTCTGATATCCAATGGAACAAAGGCAAGAATCACTGCACTGGCACCTGCCTGATTGACTTGGAGAAGGCCTTCGATACCGTATGGTTAGAGGGACTCTTTTTCAAGCTGGACAGGTTGGGCATTAGTAAACCACTGCTGTATATTCTTTTTGATATGCTCTCCAGTAGACAGTTCATCGTGAAGAATGGCGATGTGACTTCTGCTGGAACATTTAACATTAAAAACGGTCTGCAACAAGGTGCGGTAAATTCGCCGATCCTATTCAACATTTACACGAGTGATCTGATAGGTTCACTTCACCATGCCATAGCGTACGCAGACGACTTAATCGCGTACAGATCAGGTCCAGAGATTGAGGTTATTAATATACCCTTGCTGCGTGACTTCGATAAAATTAAGCGATATTGCGATGACTGGAAGTTGAAAATCAATTTTCAGAAGTCGGAAACCATTTTGTTTAGGACGCCTTTGTCTGGGGCCTCTAGGGATACCAGAAAGAATTGGCGAGAGTTCTCGATCGTGGGGCAGCACGGGCAGCCACTTGCTTGTCAAAATGTAGTCAGATACCTTGGGATCTGGCTGGATCAATATCTGTATTTTAACAAACATATAGATGTTGCTCTGGCCAGAGCCAAGGGTGCTTTAGCCCTTACAAAGAGACTGTTTTATAACAGCCAACTCGATGCGAGGATGAAGGTTATCTGCTACATGGCCCTTATCAAGCCTATGCTTGTGTTTGGTTGTCCCGTGTGGTTCAACGTGAGAGCAAGTTTATTGGAAAAGATTCGGGTGTTTGAGAGGGCTTGTCTTAGGACTTGTCTTCGCTTATACAGAACACCAGAGTCTGAGTACATAAAATTCTATCCTAATGAGGTCTTATACAATAGGGCGAACCTAATAAGAGTGGACAATTTCGTCATTAAGTTGACTCGAAGGCACATTGCAAGAGCAATGACCTCATCGAACAACCTGATCTCCGGGGCTTTTTACCCTAACTACATTTATCATGAGAGAGTTCGCTTTGACGGCTTTGTTCCTCCAGAAGCGTTCCTCTACCTAGATATGAAAGGTCTGATCCAGGACAGATTGGCGGTGCCGCTAATCTTCCACGTTGCTCGAACAGCTGCGGACAGGCGACTCAACTACGACAGAGACGTCGCACATGGCAGTGCGGAGCGTCTCCGGTTCAGTAGGTCGGTAGGGAGTCGCGACATAGGGGATGTTGCTCGGCAGCACCAGCAGTTCTGGTGGCTAGATGAAGGAGGGGAAGTTTCGTCATCGAATTCCTCTAGTACTACGTAGCTCCGTAGGAAGCAAAGTCGATCTTCTGCAAGTTTGATTAGCCGTGGCCGGCTTACGTAGTTATAGGTAGAATTAGGGTAGATTTAAGAAAAAAAAATACAAAAAAAATATAAAAAATAAAAATCACAAAAAAAAAAAAAATTATATTAGAGCAGAAGTGGGTAACACTCTGATACTCTAAAATATGGTATAGGATTAGATAGTTTAAGTAGGATTAAGTAGGTTAAGAAATAGTTGTAAATAGTTTATACGTTTAGTTTTAAGTTTTATATTATAACAAAAAGTCGATATACTAAGTTTTGCTACTTAAAGTTTATTTTCTTAGTTTTAGTTTTAATAAATGTAAAACAAAAATAAAAATAGTCTGTAAGAAACGTCGAAAGACATAGATTAAGTATTATGTTTAACTTAGAGTGCCCGCATGGGGCCAGTAAGTTACAATAAGATTATTTTTAAGTTACTTAAGCTAATTTTTAAGCGTTTTTTTGTATAGCGTATAAGTGTTAATGAATTGAAAATAATAAAAATGCATTTAAAATGAAAAAAAATGAAAATTAAAGCGCCATATTGTAAACGATAGGGATCGGATCCCAGCTTTCTCGTCTAGGTTCAAATCTGGGTGGCGGTCGTAGGCATTCTTTTTTCTATTATTTTTTTTTTCTTTTAATTTTTTTTGGATACATTTTTACAATATTGGTATAATATTTTTCTTTTCTTCCTTTTTTTTTTTATTTTTATATATATTGTATATTTTTTTTATTTTTTTTTTATTAAAGAAGGGATTGTTTTAAGTTAAAATGAATAGTTTTTGTTTTTCTTGCGCCCTTAAGCTGTAAACGGCGTGGGGGGTTTCTTCCGTTTCCTCAGTGTGGCGATTGGTTGTTTGGGATGTTTTGGTGGTCTCGCTTTTGTTTTGCTCTCGTTTTGTTTCAGACCTAGGAAAGGGGATAGCGGGTTTTACTGGCTGAGTCGCGATTCGACGCCGTAGAGCTTTTGGGGTCAAAGGATAATCGCGTGGCGCCCTTATAATAAATACCCACGACTACTACTCCATCGAGCAGTCGGTAACCTTTGTTCCTGATACCGCGGAGGACGAAACGACGGTAACATTTTGGCGCCCAACGTGGGGCCACAAAATTCGAGTACGGTCAAAATTTATACAGTTGGTTCGTCAATTTTTTTTTCTTTGTTTTTCTTTTGACTCGGTTCGTTTTTTTTATCGGTCGGTTGGAGTTTCCTTTTTTTTGAGTCGCTTTTACGGATCGGTTTAGGGTCTTACTTTTTTGGTTAGACGCGTAGGGATATCCAGTATGGATATTAATAGGTTGAGTGCTGACGAGCTAACGTACGAGCTAGATGTTAGGGGCATAAGTGCGAAGACGGTGGACGAGATGAGGAAAGTGCTCAGAATAGCTTTGCGTAGGGATTCTAGCTTCCTTTTGAACACATACCCATTTTCCTATGAGGAGGACGTAGCTGCTGTTCAAGCCAAGTTGGATGAGATAGGCTAACTAGTTAAAACATTTCAGGGCGATGAGAATGCGGGCGATTATAAGAAGATAGTCGCCAAATCTGAATGGCTAGTAAGGCGTCTAGCCAAAGTTGAAGCAGAGAGTGAGGACGAGAAACAGCATGTGGCTAAGTTCCGTAGGAATGTCATCGATCTCCTTGGGGAGTTAGACGAAAGGGCCAATATTGACCCTCAGGACAAAGCGGGAACAAGTGAAGATGTCCGAAGACCACCACCTGCACCACTTGTGGACGGTCCCTCGTCAAACCCACCAGTAGATCGAATTCCCGCACCACACGCCTGTTCGTCTCCGTTTTTTTCTCTTGGTAACCGTGTACCAGTAATCAAGTAGGGACTCAAGTTCAAGGGTGAGCCGCGTGAGTCGTTGTGTGGATTTTTCGAAAGAGTTGAGGAACTTAGGGAAGCTAGGGGCTTTTCAGAGGCCGAGTTATTCCAATCGGCTTTGGATTTGTTTGAGGGCAAGGCCATTATTTGGTATCGGGCGAACAAGCCGTTCATACAGAATTGGAAAGGTTTGGTGAAAAAGATGAGGGAAGAGTTTCTACCACCAGACTACGATGACCGTTTGTGGGAGGAAATTCGCCGCAGAACGCAAGGCCAGTCTGAGACGATAGGGATCTACGTCAGCAGTATGCTTGGTCTTTTTGCAAGGCTTAGCGACCCATGTTCCATCGACGTGAAACTTCGGCAGATTCGCAGGAACCTTCTACCTTTCTACCAAACTCAATTGGCTTTGGCGCAAGTTTCTTCCTTGGATGACCTCATCAGAGTAGGCCAGCAACTAGAGGCGACTCGTTACCTTGTGGAGAATTATCACCCACCTCCTTCTGGAAGAAGCGCTCCGCTACTTGAGCCAGATCTGGCGTATGTGGATGTTGGTTCAAACCACAACTACAAGGTGAATGCGTTTAACTCTCCCAGGGAGAATTCAACATGCTTCCGCTGCCAACAGAAGGGTCACTTGGCCAGAGCATGTCCGCAGCCCGTTCGCTGTTGTGGCTGTGGGTTGCAGGGAGTTATACGTAGCCGCTGTCCGCAATGTTGCAAGTCTAAGGGGGTGTCGGGAAACGGAGAATTGACTCAACCGAGTGCGGGACAGTGAGTCAGAAGAGTTTCTCACCCGCAGTCGTTAGAAGTAAGAAGGGAGGGGTAGTAGTAGGGGTGAATTTTTTATTAGCGGGGAAGGAGGGCGATAAACGCCCATATCTTAAGGTCGAGATGTATGGGATTGAGTTGTTAGGGTTGCTGGATTCCGGAGCTTCAAGGTCTATTGTAGGCGGTCTAAGGTGGGATAGACTTGCTTCGCTCCATTGCAAATTAGGCAAAGTAGACGTACCGGAAGTCACTGTAGCGAAAGGTGAGGGGGTCGCGGTGCTAGGGTCGATAACGGTGCCGATAAGGGTAGAGGGGACGGTAGAAATCATGGAGCTGTTGGTCATACCGGCGTTGAAACATTGCTTGATACTGGGCGCAGATTTCTGGGAGAAATTTGCAATCATTCCAAATTTGTGTGTTAAGCAATGGGAATTTCACCAACCGATAGCGGCCATTGAGAGTGTCAGTACCTTAAGTCAGGAGCAGAGGGGGAAACTTGCTAAGTTTGTTGATGAGGTATTTGAGGACATGGGGGAAGGGTTGGGGTGTACCAATCGGGTGGAACACGTCATCCGGACGAAGTTCGAGCCCCTTAAACAGAGGTACTACCCAGTCTCACCAGCTGTTCAGACTAACATCAACAGGGAGGTTGATGAAATGTTATCATTGGGGGTCATTGAACCCTCAACTAGCCCTTGGTCGTCCCCCATCCTCTTAGTGAAGAAGCGAGACGGTAAGTTCCTATTTTGCGTAGACTTTCGCAAGCTTAACAGTGTGACCGAGAAGGATGCATACCCGATTCCCTATATCTCGGCCACACTGGACAAGTTGCGCAACGCGAAGTTCTTGTCGTCTCTTGATATCAAATCTGCATACTGGCAAATCCCTATGGCTGAGTCATCGAAAAAGTTTACGGCGTTTACGATTCCCGGCAAGGGATTGTACCAGTTCCGACGAATGCCCTTTGGCCTACACAATGCCCCGGCCACTTGGCAACTTTTTATCGATTCTGTCCTTGGACCCGAACTAGAGCCAAACGTTTTCGTCTACCTTGACGACGTTATTATCCTAACAGAGACTTTCGACCAGCACCTGGAAGTTCTCGTAGAGGTTCTCGGCAGACTTAGAAGTGCAGGCCTAAAGCTATCCAGGGATAAATGCGAATTCTGCAAGCCGGAACTCCGTTATTTGGGATACGTCGTTTGTAGCAAGGGATTGTCGGTAGATCCAGAGAAGGTTAGGAGCATGGTAGAGTACCCAAGACCAAACAGTGTAACCAGTGTTCGACGATTTGTTGGAATGGTGTCTTGGTACCGTCGTTTTGTGCCGAACTTCTCTGATATCGTTGCCCCGATTACCGAGCTGTTAAAGAAGAGAAGGAAGTTTGGCTGGGGAGAACAGTGCGAGCAGGCTTTCGTCACACTGAAAGAGAAGTTGGTCAGTGCTCCGATTTTAACCTGCCCTAATTTTGAGCTACCGTTTGTGATCCACACCGATGCTTCGGGATTTGGCATTGGTGCAGTCCTAACACAGGACGACCCTAGGGAAGAAGAACAGGTTATTAGTTACCTTAGTCGGACACTTACGAGGACAGAACGTAACTATTCAACCACTGAACGGGAGTGCTTAGCCGTGTTGTGGGCAGTGGAAAAACTGAGACCTTACATAGAGGGGCGTACCTTTACAGTTGTGACGGACCATCATTCGCTTGTCTGGTTGAACAACTTGAAGGATCCCCAGGGTAGGTTGGCTCGGTGGGCCGTGAAATTACAGCAGCACGACTTTAAGGTTATCCATCGTAAGGGCAAAGAGCATTTGGTTCCAGACGCTCTTTCTAGAGCAAACGGGGATGTTGCGGAGGTATTAATAGGGGAAACAGATAAAGGAGTTAGGGATAAGTGGTTGTTAAAGATGCTAGGCGCGGTTGCTGCTTCTCCGGAAAAATATCCGAATTGGAAGGTAGAAGGTAGCACACTTTTTAAGTTCGTACCGGCAAGGTATCCGAAGTTGTCCCAGGAACAAGAACAGTGGAAGCAGGTACCAGCAAAAGAGGAGAGGGGTGCGATTCTTAAAAAGAATCATGACGACATATTGGCGGGCCATGGAGGGGTTCAGAAGACATGCGACCGCATTGCAAAAACGTATTTTTGGCCCAAAATGAAAACGCAAGTGGCGCGGTACGTTCGCAGTTGCAATATCTGTCAGTCTGTCAAGCCCAATCTACATAAACCAACGGGCCTTATGTGCACCCGGACGAATGTCGCGCGGCCATGGGATATGCTGTGCATCGACCTAATTGGTCCATTGCCGAGATCCACAAGGGGATTTATGTATATCCTCACCGTGGTAGACTACTTCTCAAAGTTCCCACTGTACTTCCCGCTTCGATCGGCGACAGCAAAGGCAGTTAGCACCATTGTAGAAGAGCAAGTCCTTTTACTGTTCGGCGTGCCAAAGCGGATTGTGTGTGATAACGGGTACAGTTCAGAAGCAAAGAGTTTGAGAGCCTCGCCCGGGAGTATGGTATAACCATAGATTTCACGGCCTTCAACCACCCCCAAGCCAACCCGGCGGAGCGTTTCAACCAAACACTCAAGACCAAACTCAGGGCTTACATTTCCGACAACCACCGTGAGTGGGACTCCATCCTGCCCAAGGTGAGCTGTGCGATAAGGGCGTCCACCCACGAGGTGCTAAAATCCACGCCTTACTTTGTGCTTTTTGGACGAGAGATGCATCTTAAGGGCACTAGCGATACAGTCCCTCCCGAAGGTTTTGACGTAGAGCGCCCAGGTGAGTTCGTATTGCGGAATAGGACCAGAGCCTTAGAAGAGGTCATAAGCGACGTACGTGCGAAGATTTTGGAAGCAGGGAAGAAGAGTTCGCGACAGTACAACCTGAGAAGAAGGGCAGTAGAATTTTTCCCGAGGGAATTGGTGCTACGGAGAAATTTTGTATTGTCGGATGCGGCGAAGTACTTCAACGCCAAGCTCGCACCGAAATATATAGGGCCATTCGAGATTAAGAAGAGGGTGTCACCATGGACCTATGAGCTGATACGAAAGGATGGAAAAGCCGGAGGTGTATGGCACGCAAAGGACCTCAAAATCTTCAGTAACCCCAAAGAACTCTTGTAGGATAGGTAGCATGTGAAAACCTTGTGAATTGAGAGGGGGAATGATATGGTTTTTAATACAATAGTATTGGCAAGGTTTTCGCATGACCGAAGTGACGTCACCCAAATTTAATCCAGCAGCCCCAACAGCCCAGAGTAGTGCAATTGGTGAGGACACTGGCTACTAAGCGAGGGGTTCTGAGTTCGAGCCCAAGGTCTAACTTATCCTCCTTTTTTAGTTTTCTCCATCAAGTTAGGGCATGAGCTAAGCGCGAAAAGGATACTTAGCGGTCGGTAGTTTAGTTCGCTTGGGGTCAGTTGTTTTGATCATGGAGGAGGTGATGAAATAACGGACCACCGAACCAGAGAAGATAGGAAGAGCTCTAGCAAGTGGGATATAAATGGGCAGTCAGTTGAGAGCTAGGAAACGAGTTGGTCGAAAAAAAAAATCTAATATCGGGAGAAAAGGAAAAAAACCTGAGAACGAGGAGAATTCGGTTCATGGGTGGCTCGGTCGTCGTTCCCTTCCTCGACACGTTTTGCGTATGTTTTTTTTTTTGCATAAAAACAGTTTTTTTTAACAAATTACCGAATTTCTCTGCTAGATCGACTTTACAAAGAAATTTCAGCGAAATCGTCTAGAAAACTTGTGCAAGTGCATTGTGTGCATTGACGTTAAAAGTGTCCTTTTTTTGGCGGTTTCTACTCAATCGAAAAAAAAAGAAAGATAAATAAAGTCGAGAAAGGAAAGACAGAAAAGACGAGTGTTCGCGCCAAGAAAGCGGTACGTGCAACAACAAAAAAAACGTGATCGGTTCGATTATACCGTGAGGGTTATTTTGGAAACCCTAAGGGAAATCGTGCGCGAGTGACCGAAGCCAAAAAAAAATACAAAAATAAAAACTTTGAAGAAATAGGCTGAGGCACGGGGGTGTATTAGATAACCTACACCTACCACCTGGATTTTCCACCCACCAATACGTCACGAGGTTGTCGGAGGCGTTTCCAGCGAGGATTTGCAGGACGGAGTATTAACCCTAGCCTAAGTATTTATTGTACTAACTTATTTTTTTTTTTTTAATTTAATTAATTAGTTATTAGATCATAAACAGACGTATGTAGATTATGTTGGAAGATTTGTGAATTGTGAATAGTACCTTCAATTAGCCTAGTTGGTTAAAGCGCCATATCAGTTCACAGACCTCGACAGAGGATAGACGTGTTTCGGTTTTGTTTGAGTGAGTGAATTCTACAAAAAAGACATTGGACGAGTTTGACATAGGGCTCCAATTAGCCCAGTGGTAGTGTGCCCGGTTTCCAAGGTAAAGGTTACAGGTTCGACTCCGGGTCGAGTAAAATATATCGTTCGTTCTTTTTTTTTTTTGTATTATTTCTAATTGAAAAATAATACAAAAGTGGTAAACAACATCACGCGATGGAATCTGGTGAGCGGCCCGCTAGGCCTAGAACGGAACCACCAGAAAAATCAGGCGATGAATTGGCAACTACTTCCAACCAAACAGTTGTAGCAGCCGAATCTAAAATGAAGAGAAGGAGGAGGCTAAGGCCAATTCCCAACTTGGTAAAGCGCCCCTCCCTTTCAACGTCCAGAGAGAAGCTGCCTGGTGGATCGTGGGAAGGGGTGCGCTCAACGACAACGGCAGCAGATAATACACGCTCTAGGCAAGATTCTGACGACTATTCATATGTCTCAGAGGGTGGTGAAGGTCACTACCTCGGTGATAACAGCTTCGCATCTTTGGCGCCTTCCGAATCGGAAGATGAAGACGAAGAAGTGGCATCTTTAAATAGCAGTATCAAAATGCTAGAACAAAGGGTATTAGCCATAAAAGAGAAACAAATGGCAAGAAGAATGAGGGAAGCACAAGAGTACTCCCAAAAGCAAGACCAACAGCAACAGCAGACGCAGCAAGCCCAGAAGCAGTCCGTACAACAACATTTAAAAATGAAAACGAACACAAAAACATCTGTGCAACAACAACACCAACAAAAACAAAATAAACTCCAGCCACAACAACAAGAGCAGCAACAACAACCGCAACAGCAAAAACAACAACAGCGGCAGCAGCAACAAAAACAACAACTGAAGCAGAAACAACAACAAAAGCAGCAGCAGCAACAACAACCGCAGCAGAAACAACAAAACACTACAAAGCAAAGAGTTCCACCTATAAACACATATAAGATGGAACTAAAGGAAACCATTGAACTATGTAAGTCGGCCATAGGCAATAATTTTTTTGTTAAAAGACTTAGTTTAGATAGGCACGCGATCCATTGCAATACAGTGGAGCGCTATCATAAAATTAAAAACTTGTTAAGGGATTCCACGACGGAGTTCTTCTCCTTCACACCGAAAGGTGAAAAGCTGCAGACAATTCTGCTGAGGGGATTAGAACCGTCGACTGATCCGGAGGAGCTCCTTGCACTGCTGAAAGAGAAGGAGTGCGAAGAGCTCAAATTCGTAGGGGTTAAGCCATTCGTCACGGCTAGAGCCAAAAGGGAGAAGCGGAAACTACAGTTCTTCCTGGTTCAGCTGAGTCCCAACAGCAAACTGGATGGTCCAAGGAGCATTAAAGTCCTAGACTACCAGGTTGTACACTGGGAAAAATTAATGAGGAGAGAAAACATTTTACAATGTGTTCGTTGCCAAAGGTTCGGCCACGCCGCGTCGAACTGCGAAATGCAGCCTCGATGCGTGAAGTGCGGAAAGAACCACAAATCCGAAGAATGCGTTCTAGGCAAGGACGGAGAGTCAGAAAAAAGCCAACTCTCTTGCGCGTTATGTAGGAACACGGGACACACCGCAAATTATCGGGGTTGTCCCAAATTCCAATACATTAAAAGAGTAAATCTGGCTCGGCAGCAGAAAGTGGAAATTAAACGTCCACTCGTGTAGACACAAACACCAGCCGTTACTCCCCACGTTACCTACGCCCAAATGGCGGCAGGTAGGGGAAATACGGTACAACAACCAAAGGTAGCTTGCTCTCTATTCAGGGGCAGATGGCTCAGCTGCAGCGTCAAATACAGGAACAGGCTAAGCGGGTAGATCAAATATACGCGCTGCTGCCAGGCCTAACGCACCTCCAGTCGTAATGGGTACGCACATGGCGGAGCAGACCCTGAAGGTCCTTGCAGTGAATGTTAATTCACTGATTAGGTTCGAACGAAGAGCCACACTATTTAAGTTACTTAAAGACCAAGCCCCTGATGTGCTCTTGGTTAGCGAAACTAAGCTTACCAAGAGACACAAAATGAGGCACAAAAGATATAAAATAGTACGGAGAAACCGACCCAACTCCATTCAGGGAGGAGGCGTTGCGATTTTCGTTCGAAAAGGTATACGTTTTAAAAGAGTATACAGTCGTGTAGTACGTAGGTTCCAGGTGCTGGAAGCATGCATCGTGTATATCCCTCTCCGTAGTGGAAAGCGGTTATACATGGTGTCTCTATATGCACCTAAGGCTACTCAATCCACTTTATTCATCTCAGAGCTCGAGACACTTTTTCGATTCCTAAGACTGGAATTGGAGGAGAACTACTTTACTATCGGCGGAGATTTCAACGCCAAACATAGCGATTGGGGAAATAATACTCCAAATACTAGACGGAACCTACTATTCAATTGGTGGGGTCAGCACAGTATAATGTATCGACTCGGCCTTAAGGCGACGGATAGTCCGTCGTTTCCTAGACACGGGTCCTATTTGGATCTCCTGCTGTTCGACACACGAATACACCTGACATGCACAACCCAACAAACAATAAACTGTCTACGCACTTTTGTGTATGACAGTGACCATTGCGGACTTAGTACCGAAATAACCGTTCCGAACGAAGCTGCGGAATTAGACGAGTTTGTTCAAAGGCATGCCTACAACTATAGTAGAGTGCGTTGGACACACTTCTCCAGAACACTGACGAGAGCACTCTCCTCGAATTCGCTCTACCCACCGTCCAATAGAAATCTGTCAAACGAGGAGATTGACAGATATCTAAAACTAATGGACGAGACAATTAAACGAACAATGGACAAAACGATACCTCGGTATCAATACACTGACAACGAAGACTTATTCCGCAACGCAACCATTGACGCACTGCACCGACATAAAAGCAGACTGCTGTCAAGGCTGAAAACCATGTACAGACAGTTTACTGATAAACATAACTCGGAGATTATGACGCTAAAGTCGTCGATCAAAAACCTCCAAACATTAATAAAAGAAAATTACAGAGCATCTGTAAGTTTGTATTGGAACAACAAAATTCGGGCTGTAAACACCAGCAACCCGAATATGTTCCCGCAAATAAATAAAATATTTCGGAGGAAAGATCACAACGACCTTTCGTGTCTTAAAATCGCCCGAACGACGGACAACGAGAACATACTTACAGCAGCAGGCATAGATCCAAATGAAGCTATTGATGATGACAACTTCTTTGTGATCGAGGATCCGCAGGAGCAGGCAGAGGCTATAGGAGCGACTTTCCAGGAAGTATACAAGGCGAATGACATCATTGGCCCGAACCACGACCTGGAAAATCGAGTCCTTGTGCACAATTTCTACCTTCGAAATGAAATAATGAATTGGCGATTCGAGAGCCCGGGTTTCACCCAGTTCAGTGACGAGAATATGGCAAATAATGTCATCACCAATGAAATGGTACTACCACCGTTCATTTCGAAGGCAGAGCTCCAAACGATCTTCGAATCACTTAGAAGTAAGAAATCAGTGGGAACCGATGAAATACCGAACATTGTGCTTCGACATCTCCCTCTAGAAGCGGTGAACATTTATACCACCCTGTTTAATAATGCAATGAATAATGCACATTATCCAGCGCATTGGAAAACGGCGGTGGTACATCCCATCCCCAAAGGGGTAAAGACACATCCAATCCGGCGAATCTCCGGTCGATCAGTCTCCTTCCAAACATCAGTAAGGTTTTCGAGAAGGTGATCAATAGAGTCCTGACTAAGTGGGTCGAGGACAAACATATAGTTCCGGATAATCAATTCGGTTTCAAGGCGGGGCATGATGTTATTCATGCTGCGTCTAAACTGGTTTCTGATATCCAATGGAACAAAGGCAAGAATCAGTGCACTGGTGCCTGCCTGATTGACTTGGAAAAAGCCTTCGATACCGTATGGTTAGAGGAACTCTTTTTCAAGCTGGACAGGTTGGGCAATAGTAAACCATTGCTGTATATTCTTTTTGATATGCTTTCCAGTAGACAGTTCATCGTAAAAAATGGCGATGTGACTTCTGCTGGAACTTTTAACATTAAAAACGGTCTGCAACAAGGTGCGGTAAATTCGCCGATCCTATTCAACATTTACACAAGTGATCTGATAGGTTCACTTCACCATGCCATAGCGTACGCAGACGACTTAATTGCGTACAGATCAGGTCCAAAGATTGAGGTCATTAATATACTCTTGCAACGTGATTTCGATAAAATTAAACGATATTGCGATGACTGGAAGTTGAAAATCAATTTTCAGAAGTCGGAAACCATTTTGTTTAGGACGCCTTTGTCTGGGGCCTCTAGGGATACCAGAAAGAATTGGCGAAAGTTCTCGATCGTGGGGCAGCACGGGCAGCCACTTGCTTGTCGAAATGTAGTCAGATACCTTGGGATCTGGCTAGATCAATATCTGTATTTTAACAAACATACAGATGTTGCTCTGGCCAGAGCCAAAGGTGCCTTTGCCCTTACAAAGAGACTGTTTTATAACAGCCAACTCGATGCGAGGGTGAAGGTTATCTGCTACATGGCCCTTATCAGGCCTATGCTCGTATTTGGATGTCCCGTGTGGTTCAACGTGAGAGCAAGTTTATTGGAAAAGATTCGGGTGTTTGAGAGGGCTTGTCTTAGGACTTGTCTTCGGTTATACAGAACACCAGAGTCTGAGTACATAAAATTCTATCCTAATGAGGTCTTATACAATAGGGCGAACCTAATAAGAGTGGACAATTTCGTCATTAAGTTGACTCGAAGGCACATTGCAAGAGCAATGACCTCATCGAACAACCTGATCTCCGGGGCTTACTACCCTAACTATATGTATCATGAGAGAGTTCGCTTTGACGGCTTTGTTCTTCCAGAAGCGTTCCTCTACCTAGATATGAAAGGTCTGATCCAGGACAGATTGGCGGTGCCGCTAATCTTCACGTTGCTCGAACAGCTGCGGACAGGCGACTCAACTACGACAGAGACGTCGCACATGGCAGTGCGGAGCGTCT
Organism: Volucella bombylans; assembly: GCA_949129095.1. Classification (NCBI taxonomy): domain Eukaryota; kingdom Metazoa; phylum Arthropoda; class Insecta; order Diptera; family Syrphidae; genus Volucella; species Volucella bombylans. The sequence continues at coordinate 293,508,056 of OX422140.1, forward strand.
CCGGTTCAGTAGGTCGGTAGGGAGTCGCGACATGAGGGATGTTGCACGGCAGCACCAACAATTTTGGTGGCTTATGGGAGGAGAGGAAGTACCTTCGTCGAATTCCTCTAGTACAATATAGCTTCTCTCGGAAGCAAAGTCGGTTAGCCTAATTATTTAGTCATGGCCGGCTTACATAGATTTAGGTAGGTTTAGGGTAGACATAAGAGAAAAAAAAAAAAAAAAAAAAATTTAAAAATGAAAAAAAAAACAAAAAAAATTATATAAGAACTTAGATGGGTAACAACTTCTCTAAAAGAAGGGGTAACACATCTAGGAAAAAAAAAAAAAAAAAATTAAATTGTATGATATATACAATATGTTAGTTTAAGTAGGTTAAGTAGATTAAGTAGGTTAAGATTTATTTATAGGCAGATAGTGTATAAGTTTTAGTTTTTAAGATTTTATAAAAAAGAAAGTCCGTATACTAAGTTTTTGTATTAAATAAAATGTTTTCTTAGTTTTAGTTTAAATAAATATAGAAAAACAAATAAAATTTATAATCGTACGAAACGTCGAAAGACATCAATTAAGTAGTATGTTTAATTTAGAGTGCCCGCATGGGGCCAGTAAGTTAAAATAAGATAATTTTAAGTTAATTAAGCTAATTTTTTTGTATAGCGTATAAGTAATAATGAATTGAAAAGAATAAAAATGCATTTAAAATGAAAATGAATGAAAATGAAAAATTAAAGCGCCATATTGTAAACGATAGGGATCGGATCCGAGCTTTCTCGTCTAGGTTCAAATCTGGGTGGCGGTCGTAGGCATTCTTTTTTCTATTATTTTTTTTTTCTTTTAATTTTTTTTTTTTTGGATACATTTTTACAATATTGGTATAATATTTTTCTTTTCTTCCTTTTTTTTTTATTTTTATATATATTGTATATTTTTTTTATTTTTTTTTATTAAAGAAGGGATTGTTTTAAGTTAAAATGGATAGTTTTTGTTTTTCTTGCGCCCTTAAGCTGTAAGCGGCGTGGGGGGTTCCTTCCGTTTCCTCAGTGTGGCGATTGGTTGTTTGGGATGTTTTGGTGGTCTCGCTTTTGTTTTGCTCTCGTTTTGTTTCAGACCTAGGAAAGAGGATAGCGGTTTTTACTGGCTGAGTCGCGATTCGACGCCGTAGAGCTTTTGGGGTCAAAGGATAATCGCGTGGCGCCCTTATAATAAATACCCACGACTACTACTCCATCGAGCAGTCGGCAACCTTTGTTCCTGATACCGCGGAGGACGAAACGACGGTAACAGTTGATCCAGGATAGATCAGCGATGCCGTTAATCTTCCATGTCGCTCGGACCGCTAGGGCAGGCGACTCAACGTCGCACACGGCAGTGTGGATCGCCTCAGGTTCAGTAGGGCGGTGAGGAATCGCGATAAGAGGGATGTCGGTCGGCAGCACCAGCATTTCTGGTGGTTGAATGATAGGGAAGATGTTTCGTCGTCGTTTCCGTCAATTACGTACCAGCCTCACTAATGAGGTAGAGGTGACCAATTTATTTGCTCTGTGAATAGCGGTGGCCAACTTACATAGGTTTAGGTTAGCATTTAAGAAACATATACATATATCATTATATACAAAGGTGTATACTGATATATGTATATGATTGTGTATAATGTCTATGTGTGTTTATGTGTGTAAAGTGCGTTTAGGTTAGGTAGGTTAAGTTTTACTTTAAGTTAGATACTAAGCTTTTATAAAAAATAAAAAATGTCCATATACTAAGTTTTTGTAAATAAATTTTTTTCTTAGCCTTAAGTATAGAAAATAAGTATTCTTAAATAAAATGTAAATGAAGTCGGAAGATATAGATATAAGTATTCAGAGTAGCTTAGAGTGCCTGTGTGGGCCAGTAAGTTAGCAAAAGATTGTTAAGTAATTGTAACCTGGCATTTAAGCATTTTTTGTTAGAATGTAAGAGTTAGTGTTAAGAAAATAAAATGCATTTAAAACTGAAAACTGGTTTTTAATATAACGCTTAACCGAACCGATCACGTTTTTTTTGTTTTCCTTGTTTTGTTGCACGCACTGTTCTCTTGGCGCGAACACTTGTCTTTTGTTCCTCGGTTTTATTTCTCTTTTATTCGTTTCAGTAAAAAAAATAAAATACGTCCTGACAAATCTCCGGGAAGTTTAAAAAAAAAAAAAACACACACGGCACTCCCTCGACCTCACACCGATCTCCTCGTTTTCGGTTTTTCTGGTTTCTGTTCTTTTTTTTTTGTCCTGATCTTAGATTCTTTTTTCCGACAGACCAGCTCTCCAATGACTCTCCCATTTGTATCCCACTTACTAGAGCTCTTCCTATCTTCTCTCGTTCGGTGGTCAGTTCCGAACGAGACCATGAGACCATCACCCCATCCATGATCACGATAACTGACCCCAGCTAGCTAAACTATATACCGCTAAATATGCCTTTAACGCTCATGCCCTAGCTTTATGGGGAAATATAAAAAAGGAGAACAAGTGATTCGTTAGTCCATGGGCTCGAACTAAGAACCTCTCTCTTACTAGCCAGTGTCCTTCCATTTTTTTTTTCATTTTAAGTGCATTTTTATTTTAATTTTATATGCATTTTTATTTTTAGATTTCATTTACACTTTCAGGCTAAACAAAAAAAATGCTGAAAATTATCTTAAATTCTTTACAAATAGTCTTATTCTATCTCACTGGCCCCATGCGGGCACTCTAAGTTAGACATAATACTTAATCTATGTCTTCCGACGTTTCTTACAGACTATTTTTATTTTTGTATTTACTTTTATTAAAACTAACTAAGAAAATAAACTTTAAACCGAAAACCTTAGTAAATGGACTTTTGTTATAATATAAAACTTAAAACTAAAAATATAAACTACCTAAAACTAAATCTTAACCTACTTAATCCTACTTGAACTATCTAATCCTATACCGTATATTAGAGTGTTACCCACTTCTGTACTAATATAATTTTTTTTCTTTTTTTTGTGATTTTAATTTTTTATTATTCTTTTATTTATTTTTGTCTTAAATCTACCTTAACTCTACCTAAAACTATGTGAGCCGGCCATGGCTAATAAAATATAGAGACGACCGACTTTGCTTCCTATGGAGCTACGTATTACTGGAATTCGACGATGAAACTTCACCTCCTTCACCAGCCGCCAAAATTCTTGGTGCTGCTGAGCAACATCCCTCTTGTCGCGACTCCCTACCAACCTACTGAACCGGAGACGCTCCGCACTGCCATATGCGACGTCTCTGTCGTAGATGAGTCGCTTGTCGCGGCACCGCTAAATTGTCCTGGATCAGACGTTTCATATCTAAGTAGAGGAACGCTTGTGGAGGAATAAAGCCGTCAAAACGAGATCTCTCATGATACATATAGTAAAGGTAATAAGCCAAAGACATCAGGTTGTTCGATGAGGTCATTGCCCTTGCAATGTGCCTTCGAGTCAACTTAATGACGAAATTGTCCACTCTTATTAGGTTTGCCCTATTGTACAAGACCTCATTGGGATAGCATTTTATGTACAGAGACTCTGGTGTTCTGTATAAGCGAAGACAAGTCCTAAGACAAGCCCTCTCAAACACCCGAATCTTCTCCAATAAACTTGATCTTACGTTGAACCACACGGGACATCCAAACACAATTATAGGCCTGACAAGGGCCATGTAGCAGATAACCTTTGGCTGTTATAAAACCATCTCTTTGTAAGGGCAAAAGTACCCTTGGCTCTGGCCAGAGCAACATCTATATGTTTGTTAAAATACAGATATTGATCTAGCCAGATCCCAAGGTATCTGACTACATTTCGACAAGCAAGTGGCTGCCCGTGCTGCCCCACTATCGAAAACTTTCGCCAATTCTTTCTGGTATCCCTAGAGGCCCCAGACAAAGGCGTCCTAAACAAAATGGTTTCCGACTTCTGAAAATTGATTTTCAACTTCCAGCCATCGCAATATCGTTTAATTTTATCGAAGTCACGTTGCAAGAGATATTAATGACCTCAATCTTTGGACCTGTTCTGTACGCGATTAAGTCGTCTGCATACGTTATGGCATGGTGAAGTGAACCTATCAGTTCACTTGTGTAAATGTTGAATAGGATCGGCGAATTTACCGCACCTTATTGCAGACCGTTTTTAATGTTAAATGTTCCAGCAGAAGTCACCTCGCCATTCTTCACGATGAACTGTCTACTGGAAAGCATATCACAAAGAATATAGAGCAATGGTTTACTAATGCCCAACCTGTCCAGCTTGAAAAAGAGTCCCTCTAACCATACTGTATGGAAGGCCTTTTCCAAGTCAATCAGGTAGGCACCAGTCCATTGGATATCAGAAAACAGTTTAGGCGCAGCATGAATAACATCATGCCCCGCCTTGAAACCGAATTGATTATCGGGAACTATATGTTTGTCCTCAACCCACTTAGTCAGGACTCTATTGGTCACCTTCTCGAAAACCTTACTGATGTTTGGAAGGAGACTGATCGACCGGAGATTCGCCGGATTGGATGTGTCTTTATCACTTTTGGGGATGGAGTGTACCACCGCAGTTTTCCAATGCGCTGGATAATGTGCATTATTCATTGCATTATTAAACAGGGTGGTATAAATGTTCACCGCTTCTAGAGGGAGATGTCGAAGTACAATGTTCGGTATTTCATCGGTTCCAATTGATTTCTTACTTCTAAGCGATTCGAAGATCGAAGATCCTCACTGAACTGGGTGAAACCCGAGCTCTCGAATCGCCAATTCACAATTTCATTTCGAAGGTAGAAATTGTGCACAAGGACTCGATTTTCCAGGTCGTGCTTCGGGCCAATGATGTCATTCACCTTATATACTTAGCTCCTAAAGCCTCTACCTTCTCCTGCGGATCCTCGATCACAAAGAAGTTGTCATCATCAACAGCCTCACTTGAATCTATGCCTGCTGCTATAAGTTTGTTTTCGCTGTCCGTCGTTCGGGCGATTTTAAGACACGAAAGGTCGTTTTGATCTTTTCTCCGAAATATTTTATTTATTTACGGGAACCTATTCGGGTTGCTGGTCTTTACAGCCCGAATTTTGACGTTCCAATACAAACTTACAGAATTTCTGCAATTTTCTTTTATTAGTGTTTGAAGGTTTTTGATCGACGACTTCAGTGTCATGATCTCCGGGTTATGTCTGTCAGTAAACTGTCTGTACAAAGTTTTTAGCCTTGACAGCAGTCTATTTTTATGTCGGTGCAGTGCGTCTATAGTTGCCTTGCGGAATAAATTTTCTTCATCAGTGTGTTGGCACCGAGGTTTCATTTTGTCCATTGTTCGTTTGATTGTCTCGTCCATTAGTCTTAGATAACTGTCAATGTCCTCGTTTGACAGATTTCTGTTGGACGGAGGGTAGAGCGAATTAGAGGAGAGTGCTGTAGTCAGTGTTCTGGTGAAGTGTGTCCAACGCACCCTACTATGATTGTAGGAATGCCTTTGGACAAACTCATCCAATTCCGCAATTTCGTTGGGAACAGTTATTTCGGTGCTGAGACCGCAATGGTCACTGTCATACACGAAAGTGCGTAGACAGTTTGTAGTTTGTTGGTTAGTGCATGTCAGTTGTATTCGTGAGTCGAACAGCAGAAGATCGAAATAGGACCCGTGTCTGAGAAACGATGGACTATCCGTCGCCTTAAGCACGAGTCGATACATTGTACTGTGCCGACCCCACCAATTTAATAGTAGGCTCCTTCTAGTTTTTGGTGTATTATTTCCCCAATCACTATTGTTCAAGTCAAAACTCGACACTGTGTGCCCTTACTTACCACTTAACCTTAAGAATCCTTTATAGTATGAACATACAGAGGTCACTTTTGTTACGAAATTGGCTTCTAAAGAAATGAGAACCATCCTCTCCATTGTACATTTTCCCAACTCCTTCTTCTTAAACTAACACTCAACGAGGTAAGACGTACTCAGAAATAAAGACACATTTATAACCATTATATTGTCGTTTTTTTATTTTTCTACATTCAAATTTCACGAGGATCGCTACGCATCCCAACATTTGGTCCTAGACGATCCGGATTATTTTCAATAAACCAACAAAAATTCAAAAATTACGATTGTTCTACATATCAAGAATTAAATTCTACATAGAAGCAAAACCTCAAATCTCAATAAAATTTATCAAGAGCGTACGCTAGCAGATCATCGCCCATCATCGCCCATCATTAACATAACCCAGAAGCATCAGAGAGAATCAAATCCAAGAGCTTAAGCATCATACTCATAACCCACAAACTGCAAGCCTTCATCACATGTGCATCTAACATCATAACGAAGTTTGATTGCAAACTCCGCATGTTCACCGAAGAAAGCAACGGCGTGGCAGCATCCAAAGTTCATTAAAACTGGTTTTGATAGCAACTCCCGCTTATCAGCTAATATGTAAAAGGTATGAGTGTTTTTGATATTTTTGTGCAATTAAATATTTTTTTTTGTAAGACACGTAAATTGATTTATATTCCGTATAAAATTATATCCAACGATTAATCGGGCATTGTACTCACACGAGTATTAATACAGGCTAGTATTTTCATTTGGCTTAGTTCGTTATAGTAGGAATTTGTGAAAAATGTCATATTCCAAAATGGAAACATTTATATTTTGGTGGAGTATTTCGCCGATATAAAAGAAAAATCTAGTGATTCGTTCTCGCTCATATCTCTGCAAGCTAGAAGGCTAGAACTAGGGAATTTGTGGTCAGAAGTGAAAAGTTCATATTCAGAGTGCGTTCGTAGCAAGATAGAAATATTAGAGCGGATAATCTAGCTGCTGTAAAAGCCAAGTATAAATTATCGACAGAAACCTATCTCTCGTGTTTGGAACATCTTTTGACGCTGTCCAAGGCATTAGAGACTAAAGGCAATAAATCTATCGGGGTGTCAGGTAATCAGTTTCTGAGTGAAGTCGAAGTTCACGATGTACAAGTACAAACATCTTCTGGTGGCGATTCAGCGACTGTAACTAGTGGACTTTCTCTTCCACCCTGTAATTCCGAAGTCTTTTATGGAGATTATTTGTCATGGCCAACTTTTCGTGATATGTTTTCGGCCGTATATATCAAACATACACGTCTCAGTCCAGTACAGAAGATGTTTCATCTTCGAGCAAAGACACGAGGCGATGCCCTAAATATTGTTAGCAAATTTTCGTTAACAGATAACAATTTCGAACTCGCATGGAATGCTCTTACGGAGCAATTCGAGAACAAAAGAATAATAGTTAATAGTCGATTGAAGGTTTTATTAAACATTTCTAACATAACTGTAGAAACTGATAAAGCCCTTAAACAGATTCATAGAGATGTCAGTGATTGTCTATCAGCTTTAAAGTCCTTCGGAATTAATACTAATTCATGGGATTCATTTCTTACGTTTTTTATTTCTAATCGTCTTCCAGAGAAAACACTTTCACTTTGGGAGCAAGGATTGAAAAACCCTTCGGAGATTCCCACATGGGAAGATATGAGTAGGTTCTTAGTGGCTAGGTACAAAGTTCTTGAGACGGTAAGTGACATCAGACACCTAGCTAAACCAAAACATGTAGGAAATTCTCAGCCAGGACCATCGGCAAGAAGGGTCAATACTCATCATATTAACCACAAACCCATTAAATCGGCTTGTCCGGCGTGTTCAGCTAATCATGCTATACGCGCGTGTCCGACATTTTTACAAATGTCAATTCCATCTCGACTTGAGATAGTACAAAACCATAAGTTGTGCTTCAACTGCTTGGCATCGTACCATTCTTTACAAGCGTGCAACAGCCGGTTTACTTGCAATATCTGCAAAAACCGCCACCACACTCTCTTGCATAACGTGAAGGATACCCCACAGAAGGAGCTCAACGTGCTGTCTCAACCTTTTAATCCTCACTTTCATGGCAATATGCATACCAATCCGCCAATACAGTCCACTCTGTCATCCACTACAGCTAATGTTCATACTCACTTTGCAAAGTCGACAAAACAAATCCTTCTAGCTACAGCCTTGGTGCTGGTTGGTACCCAAGGATTGACATTCACTCTTCGAGCTCTTATCGATCCTGGGTCAGAAGTCACGTTGATATCCAAGGCAGCTCAAGTTCGCCTAGGACTTCCAGTCACTCCAATTCAGGCACAGGTATGTGGAGTCAATACCGCCTTAGCAGCCACCTCTACGCGTCTATGCCATTTCACATTAGGTTCCCACTTAAGTGCTACGAAGAATATTCCTGCTCAAGCTCTAGTTGTTGACAATCCAACTGGTAGACTTCCGTCTCAGTCAGTTAATACAATAAACTTGACAGATTTCTCCGTCCTTAAGTTGGCTGATCCTTATTTCCACAAATCATCGCGAGTAGATTTACTAATTGGGGCAGATCTCTATCCAAAGGTCATGCTCGAGGGTCTACGTATCCTTGGATTAGGTAATCTTCTCGCCCAAAATACAATTTTTGGCTGGATAATTTCAGGGCCAGCACCCAGGTCGACTGAATCCACTGCTACGAAGTATGTCACCTATTTTAACCAAGTATCGCTTAATGAAGATATTAAACGGTTTTGGGAATTGGAAGAGATAACTGAGACCAGACCTCTTTCCCCTGAAGATCAGTATTGCGAATCATTGTATTCTAAGACCACTCAAAGAGATGCCAAAGGACGCTATGTTGTCCAACTGCCCTTCAAGACTGAGTTCCCAACGGAACTTGCCCTCGGACTTTCACGAAATGGTTCTGAAAAACGGTTCATGGCGGCAGAACGCCGTCTTAGGAAAACTCCCTCCTTAGAAACTACTTATAACAACGTCATTCATGAGTATCTGGATCTAGGGCATATGAAGCAAGTTGCATCCAACGAATTGATTCATGATCGGAACGTAATGTCCTATTATTTACCACATCATGCCGTGTTTAAACCACACAGTCTTACTACTAAGCTGCGAGTGGTGTTTCATGCGTCTTATCCATCAGAGACTGGCAATAGTCTTAATGATGTTCTATGTGCAGGTCCTGCTTTGCAGAAAGATTTAGTCATGACAATACTCCGGTGGAGAAGGCACGAATTCGTGTTCAATGCCGATATTACTCAAATGTACAGACAGATACGAGTTCACCCTTCCCATACGCCAGTCCAACGAATTTTGTTCAGACGTTTTCCGAACCATCCAATCGAAGATTTCGAGTTGTTAATAGTAGTCTTCGGTGAAAAATCCTCGCCTTACCTAGCACAACGTACTTTGTTGCAGTTAGCGGACGACGAAGAAAACATGTATCCGATTGGGGCTGAGATCCTTCGTAACGATTTTTATATGGACGATTTGCTGTATGGTACTGATTCACTCAAGAAGGCTCATGAAGCTCAATCGCAAATCATTTCGATATTGGCTTCTGCCGGGTTTGTGCTCCGTAAGTGGACCGCTAACCATCAATCTCTCTTGCAAAATGTTGCTAAGGAACAAATTCTTAATGAACAATTCCTCTATCTGCATGATCAGAGTTCCGTCAAAACTCTAGGGATATCTTGGAACGCAAAGTCGGACAAATTTTCATTCAAGATAAACCCTATCCTATTCTCCAAGTCAAGTACTAAGCGAGAAGTCTTTTCCCAGATAGCCAAGCTTTTCGATCCAGCTGGATGGTTGTCCCCAGTAATCATTAAGGCGAAGATACTAATGCAGCAGATTTGGAAAGATAAAACCGAATGGGATCAAAGCCTATCGCCGCATTCTCTGGCTACATGGGAAGCCTTTGCTACAAGTTTTATAGACCTATCAAAGTTGCAAATAACCCGATGGACTGGAACTTCTCCACATAAGGTATTAGAAATTCACGGATTTTCTGATGCCTCGGAACGGGCTTATGCGGCTGCCATCTATATACGAGTTTTACACAGCTCGGGGGAAAGCATTTCGAACCTTTTGTGTTCCAAAAGTAAAGTGGCACCCGTTGAGCCAGTCTCACTGCCAAGATTGGAGTTGTGTGGAGCAGTTCTGTTAGCCAAACTTTTAAAAATGATACTTCCTATGTTTCAGTCGCAAAACCCTTCTTTCTATGGACAGACTCTTCTATTGTGCTTGCGTGGCTCGAAAAGTCACCCTGTTCATGGCGAACATTTGTCGCCAATCGAACAAGTCAGATCCGGAGATATGTTGGTGTTCTCCCATGGCGGCATGTGCCGTCAGAAGATAATCCCGCAGATCTCGCGACTAGGGGCATGGCTCCTGGTGAACTGCTGGATAGGGAGCTTTGGTGGAAGGGTCCCAACTGGCTGCGTCGTTCTGAAATTCCTTGGCCTTCTTCCCCTCCTTCATCTATCAACGAGGCTGACCTCGAGTCTAAACTAGTCAAATCTTTTCACACGCAGTTAAATCAATGGGAAGACGTGCTCGAAAGATTTTCGTGCCTAGCCCGAGCACTTAGAGTAACATCTTACATATTACGGTTTTTTCATCACACACACCCTCGTTTCAAGGATAAATATGCATATCAAACGAAAATCATTCAGAAAAAAGAAATATTGGAAGCCAAAGAAAGGCTTATAATCTTCTCCCAAAAGATATACTTGGAATCCGAGTACCAGTCTCTTCAACAGAATGAACTCATAAAGCGTTCGAGCAAGCTTTTAACTTTGAACCCAGTTTTAGACACCAAAGGTATAATGCGTGTCAATGGTCGAATAGTCGATTCAAATATATCGTGGGCCGAGCGGTATCCAATAATCTTGCCCTATAAATCCCGTTATGCAAGACTTCTACTAGATTTCACCCATAAAATATCGCTTCATGGTGGAAATCAGCTTATGTTCGTCCTTATTCGGAAAGAATACTGGATACCGAAGCTTAAGATCCTAATTAGGACATGCCTAAGCCATTGCAAAGTTTGTGTGATTCACAAAAAACATCCCCGTAGTCAGATTATGGCAGCTCTACCTCCAGAAAGGTCGGAGTTCTCAAGACCGTTTACCAAAATCGGGGTTGATTTTGCAGGTCCTTTCGATATAAAAACGTATGTAGGGCTTAACGCGCGGGTATCCAAAGGATACGTTTGTGTTTTTGTGTGCTTCTGCACGAAGGCAATCCATTTAGAAGGAACGACCGATTTATCGACCGCTGCATTTTTAGCTGCCTTTAATCGGTTTGTCGCGAGAAGAGGTCTGCCGCAAGATGTATTTTCCGACAACGGGACTAACTTTGTGGGAGCGGACCGTATTATCAAGGAAAACTTTAAAAAATATCTTCAAGAAACCTTGGAGATTTTTCAAAACACTAATCCTAGTCTCACTTGGCACTTCATTCCTCCAGGGTCACCCAATATGGGAGGACTGTGGGAAGCAGCCGTCAAAAGCTTTAAAACCCACTTCAAACGGGTTGTCGCGGGTACCAAACATACTTTTGAAGAGTTTTCAACTCTCCTTTGCCGAATCGAAGCATGCCTTAATTCCCGTCCCATCACGGCAGTATCTGAAAATCCAGACGAACCACTCGCCCTCACGCCAGGTCATTTCCTTATAGGAAGCCCACTTATTTCTATTCAAGAACCTGACGTTCAGGAATCTTCTATGTCTCTCGTTCAAAGGTGGGAAAAACTTAAATTGCTTCATCTGCACTTTTGCAAACGATGGAAGGAAGAGTACCTCAAGGAATTACACAAAAGGTACAAATGGAAATTTCCTCAGCGTAACATTCAGACTGGCGACCTGGTGGTGGTACGACAAGAAAAGGTACCTCCTACTGAGTGGCGATTAGGACGCGTAATGACGGTTTTTCCAGGAAGAGACGGAAAAGTAAGAGTAGCTAGGCTGCGGACACAGCAAGGTGAAATAACTAGACCCATAGTTAAACTTTGTGTTATTCCTTCGGAGTAATGATATTCGCGTCATATTTATATTTTGGTTGTTTTTTATTTCAATATTAAATTTTTTTTAATTGCACTGAAGTATGAAAAGTACATCATATCTTATTAAATACATTAAATACATACATATTATCTAAATTAAATACATAATACTTAAAATTTCATTACTGTATCTAGAGTAAAGTAATCCATGTAATTACCATTACGGTATAGGTTAGAGATCCTTTACTAACATACCTTTCCCCCCGAAGTGAGTGGAACCCCTTCGGTCTTCATACAAAGGTTCCCCATCTGAATCTCGGATTCAGATTTAGGGCTTAGATTTATTATATCATATATACATTGGAATATTTATTGCAGACGTAGTTCTGCAAAGGCGGGCGGCAATGTTCAAGTCAAAACTCGACACTGTGTGCCCTTACTTACCACTTAACCTTAAGAATCCTTTATAGTATGAACATACAGAGGTCACTTTTGTTACCAAATTGGCTTCTAAAGAAATGAGAACCATCCTCTCCATTGTACATTTTCCCAACTCCTTCTTCTTAAACTAACACTCAACGAGGTAAGACGTACTCAGAAATAAAGACACATTTATAACCATTATATTGTCGTTTTTTTTATTTTTCTACATTCAAATTTCACGAGGATCGCTACGCATCCCAACAACTATGTTTAGCGTTGAAATCTCCGCCGATAATAAAATAGTTGTCTTCCAATTCCAGCCTCAGGAATCGAAAAAGTGTCTGGAGCTCTGAGATGAATAAAGTGGATTGAGTAGACTTAGGTGCATAAACAGACACCATGTATAACCGCTTGTCACTAAAGAGAGGGATATACACGATGCACGCTTCCAGCTCCTGGAAGCTACGTGCTACACCTCTGTACACTCTTTTGAAACGTATACCTTTTCTTACAAAAATCGCAACTCCACCTCTCTTAGCGGAGAGGGTCGGGTTTCTCCATACTATTTTATATCTTTTGTGACTCATTTTGTGTCTTTTGGTAAGCTTAGTTTCGCTAACCACGAGCACATCAGGGGCTTGGTCTTTAAGCAACGTAAACAGTGTGGCTCTTCGTTCGAAAATAATCAGTGAATTAACATTCACTGCAAGTACCTTCATGGTTTGCTCCGCTATGTACGTGCCCATTACGACTGGAGGTGCGTTAGGGCCGGCAGCAGCGCGTATATTTGATCTAACCGCTTAGCCTGTTCCTGTATTTGACGCTGAAGCTGAGCCATCTGCCACTGAATAGAGAGCAAGATAGCCAGCATGTCAGGTACAGGTTCCGGTACTCTAGGCGCTGGGGCCTGAGAAGCTACCTTTGGCTGTTGTACCGTATTTCCCCTTCCTGCCGCCATTTGGGATTAGGTAACATGGGGAGTAACGGCTGGTGTTTGTGGCTGCAGGAGTGGACGTTTAACTTCCTTCAGTAAGTTTTTTATTTTATTATAGCGCTCCACTGTGTTACAGGGGATGGCATGTCTATCTAAACTAAGTCTTTTAATGTAAAAATTATTTCCTATGCCCGACTTACATAGTTCAATTGTTTCTTTCAACTCCATCTTAATCTGCTGCTTAGTTGATTTCGGTGGTTGTTGTTGTTGTTGCTGTTGCTTCTGCTGCTGCTGCGATTTTTGTTGCTGTTGTTGTTTTTGCTGTTTATTTTTAGGTTGTGGTTCAAGATCCTTCTTTGTTAGTTCTTGTACTGGTTTTTGTAGTTTTTGTTGTTTTAGTGGCTGGTTATATTTTTCTTGTTTTGGTAGCTCCACGTTGGTGTTTTGTTGCCTCTGAAGGATCTGAAGTTGTTGCTGTAACTCCTTCTACCTCCTTGCCACTTACTTCGCTCTTATAGCAAGCACTTGTTGCTACTATTTAGGGCTTTGAACTCGTCCTCTTCGTCATCTGACTCAGAGGCAGCTAGGAATGAAAAGCTATTGTTTCCACCCATGTAGTGGCCTTCCCCACCGTCAGAAACATATGGATATTCGCCTTGCCTCTTTCGCTGTTGTTGTTGTGTTGCTGCTTTAGTTGAAGTTGTCGGCGCCTCTTCCCTTGCTACACCTGACAGCTTCTCAGTAGATGCTGATAGGGAAGGGCGCTTGACGAGGTTTGGAGTTGGCTTTAACTTCCTCCTCCTCTTAGTCGTAATTTCCGAATGGACCGAAATTACGGTCTGGTCATCAGATGACATCGTGCCATCTCCCGGACCTGCTATTTGGATAGCGGACCGTTCACCACCACTTATCTTCTGATTTCACTGAACTTATTTTAATTTATATAGTTATTTTCTTTGATTTTGAATAATAATAAAATATAGAGACGACCGATTTTGCTTCCTTTGGAGCTACGTAGCACTGGAGGAATTCGACGACGAAACTTCACCTCCTTCATCTAGCCGCCAAAATTCTTGGTGCTGCTGAGCAACATCCCTCCTGTCACGACTCCCTACCGACCTACTGAACCGGAGACGCTTCGCACTGCTATGTGCGATGTCTCTGTCGTAGTTGAGTCGCCTGTCCGCAGCTGTGCGAGCGACTTAGAAGATTAGCGGCACCGCTAATGTGTCCTGTATCAGACCTTTCATATCTAAGTAGAAGAACGCTTGTGGAGGAACAAAGCCGTCAAAACGAACTCTCTCATGATACATATAGTAAAGGCAATAAGCCCCGGAGATCAGGTTGTTCGATGAGGTCATTGTCCTTGCAATGTGCCTTTGAGTCAACTTAATGACGAAATTGTCCACTCTTATAAGGTTCGCCCAAGAGCACATCAGGGGCTTGGTCTTTAAGCAACTTAAACAGTGTGGCTCTAAGTTCGAACCTAATCAGTGAATTAATATTCACTGCAAGGGTTTGCTCCGCCGTGTACGTACCCATTACGACTGGAGGTGCGTTAGGCCCGGCAGCAGCGCGTATATTTGATCTACCCGCTTAGCCTGTTCCTGTATTTGACGCTGAAGCTGAGCCATCTGCCCCTGAATAGAGAGCAAGATAGCCAGCAGGTCAAGTACAGGTTCCGGTGCTCTAGGCGCTGGGGCCTGAGAAGCTACCTTTGGTTGTTGTACCGTATTTCCACTACCTGCCGCCATTTGGGCGTAGGTAACATGGGGAGTAACGGCTGGAGTTTGTAAATGCACAGTTGGACGTTTAACTTCCACTTTCTACTGCCTGGCCAGGTTTATGCTTTTGATGTACTGGAATTTGGGACAACCCCGATAATTTGCGACGTGTCCCGTGTTCCTACATAAAGCACAAGAGAGTTGATTTTTTTCAGACGCTCCGTCCTTAGCCAGTCTTTACTCGGACTTTTGGTTCTTTCCGCACTTCACGCATCGAGGCTGCATTTCGCAGTTCGACGCGGCGTGCCCTAACCTTTGATAGCGAATACATTGTAAAATGTTAAAATGTCAAAATAGATGTGGATATAAGATTGGATCTCCTCCATCTGCTGGATCAAAGAATGATGTATTTAAATTTCGGTCGGTTAATAATATTGTAATAGCTCCTACTAGTGCTGGTAATGATAAAAGTAATAATAAAGTAATAATAATACACATTGTAAAATTTTTTCGCTCCTCTTTAATTTTTCCCAGTGTAAAACCTGGTAGTCTAGGACTTTGATGCTCCTTAGACCATCCAATTTGCTGTTGGGACTTAGCTGAACCAAGAAGAACGGTAGTTTCGGCTTCTCCCTTTTGGCTCTAGCCGTGACAAATGGTTCAACCCCTACGAATTTGAGCTCTTCGCACTCCTTCTCTTTGAGCAGTGCAAGGAGCTCCTCCGGATCAGTCGACGGTTCTAACCCTCTCAGCAGCATTGTTTGCAGCTTGTCCCCCTTCGGGGTGTAGGAGAAGAACTCCGTCGTTGATTCCTTCAGTAAGTTTTTTATGTTATTATAGCGCTCCACTGTATTGCAGTGGACCGCGTGCCTATCTAAATTAAGTCTTTAAATAAAAAAATTATTGCCTATGGTCGACTTACATAGTTCTATTGTTTCCTTCCATTTTAAATGTGTTGATTGGAGGCATCCGTTGCTTATTTGACTTCTGTGGTTGTGGTTGTTGTTGCTGTTGATTCTGCTGCTGCTGCTGCTATTGTTGGTATTGTTTCTATTGCTTTTGTTGGTGCTGTTGTTGTATTTGCTGTTTATGCTTTCGTAGTGGTTGTGCATCTTTTGCTGTTTGTTCTTGTGCCGGTGTCTGTAGTTTTTGTTGTTGCTGAGTGATGTGGTGTTCTTGCTGCTCCTTATCTCTTCTCGCGACTTGTTTATCTTTAATAGCCAGTATCTGTAATTGCAGTTCATAGATATGGCTGCTTAGAGCTTTCACTTCCTCTTCTTCGTCCTCGGACTCAGAAGCCACCAGCGCTGCGAAGTTAATACCGCCCACATAGTGGTCGTCCCCACCATCAGACACGTATGGGAATTCGTTGTTTGCTGGGTTTGTTGCTGCCCTTGTTGTTCTTCTTGTCGCTGCTTCGCTCGTTCCGCCGGGCAGTTTTTCGGAGGAAACTGAGAGGGAAGGGCACTTGACGAGATTTGGAGTAGGCCGCAGCTTCCTCCTCTTTTTTATATTATCTGGATTCTCAGATGTGTTATGAAATGATGATGTAGCCGCTTGATCATCCGATGACAAGGTTACCTCTGCTGCTGGTTCCGCTATTGGAATAGCGGACCGTTCCCTTCCACCCATCGTTCGATTTTACTATTATGTTGGTTAATTTAATTTATTAACTTTTTTTTAAAAATAAAAAGTCCGTCCTATTCCGGGGATCGAACTTACGCCCCTTGGTTTCTCGGCCGATACCATTACTTTTGCGCCACCAAAGCACTTGGCAAAAATGTTTCTAATTCTACTTTTATCACACTGTTTTACTTTTTTCACTGGAAAAGGAGCCGAAACACGTCTGTCCCCTATTGAGGTCTATGAACGACTGCCAGTGTCCTTACCCATTGCACTACTGTGGGCTGTTGGAGCTGCTGGATTAAATTAGGGTGACGACCCTTCGGTCATGCGAAGACCTTGCCAATGCCATTGTATTAAAACCATAACAAGGTGAATAAACTCGATACGAAAGTTCCTCCTGTTTCGCGACTTTCCATTCATGAGTCGAAAGTGTCGGGTTGCTAAGCCTGATGATCTCCAGAATGCTTTCTGATGAAGAGGGCTCAGCTGGGATCCAGGTGCGGGTTCGAGGTCTGCTAGTGATGTCCTCCTTAGACACGACCTCGAGTTTTTCACCAGGTGAAATCTCTACTAATTCACCTATGACTTGACGTGGCCTTGGTGCCAGCCAGCGTGCCTTGTGAGGGGAGGTAATGGCTAAGAAGTTGCTCGAAAACTTTAACTTGACCAACTGACCTCCAACGATTTCTGGGTCTTGGAAGAGTATTTTGGTGTTTTGGGAGCAGTGAAAGCTGTGGGTAATACATCTTTTAGGATGTTGTTAGCCCATTCAATTGCTATGTTTGATTCCCGGCACCGATACGGCGATGCCCCGAACCAAACGATAACATTTATCTCTGGGATCCCGCTACCCCAGCTGTGGGTTCCACCAGGTAGCGCTTTGACGGCAACTAAACCTGGGCAAATAAAAAAAAGGGTGCCACGTGATTTTTCGCCGGAATCACGAAACCAAAAACACCGAAAGAAAAGCTTCCCCAAAAAACAAAACGAACAAAGAAAAACGAAAAGGAGAAAAAAATGACTAAATTTCCTCAGCGTTATAACGGCTCCATTGGAGCTCGACGATTTATTTTTAATTCACGTAGCGGTACACTCGTCGATAGAGTGACCCGCTATGTAACAGTCCCGAAAAAACAAAAACGTAACTAACGGGTCGCGCGTCCCGTCTTTTCTCGGGATTTTTACGCACGCGCGGCCCACCAGAGTCTCGATTTTATAGTCAAAAAAACGAATATCTATAAAAAAACGAATATCTATTGTATTGTTGTTTTTTTTGTATTTATTTTTTTTTTTACACTACACTGCACTACACTATACTTAGCCTTTTTATTCCTAACGGTGTTGTGCCCCTTTCTGGCACAGTGCCTCGCTCCCTCTATCCCGCTACCCCCGCTACACAAATCCTCGTTCCTGTCCTTTCTCCTTGTCCGTATCTTTTCTCCTTTTTCCCTTTGCCTTAAGTTCTTTTTATTTTTTTTTCTTATATTTTTCTTATAACTCGCGCTTCTATTCACCACAACAACTACTCTACCAAAAAAGCGGATAGAATTGCTTTGTGCAATTCGCAAACTTTTTAAAAAGAAAAAAAAAAAATTCTACTTTCCGCAATTTCAACGATTTTTTTTTCTATATTTTTTTGAACAAAAAACTTTTGTTGACCTCTCGAAGTGCTGGTCGTCACAAAAGTGAGTTCCATATCTTTTATGATCCACAACTCCCGCCAGACACACACACACACATTCACACGCACATTCTCTCAACACATCCATTCAGCACTAGTGGACCCAACGACGGGATTTCTAGCTGCAGCACTAGCAGGCTAAAAACTCCTCAGTCTCGGAGATCGCTCCCACTTCCAGTAATGACTGGGAACTCCGCTGAACGAGTTTATGGAAGCTGTGGATCCTAGCTATGCCTAGCAATTCTCCTACTCTTAGGTTCTACAAATTAATTGCGAGAAGCAGAGTTTTCTTTTTTCTACTACCCGGTCATTTTTCCCCCCATCGCATTACACTAAAAAAAAATGTTTGTTATTTTGTTAACATTAAAACAATTAAATATTAATAATTAATAATTATGTTAATATTAAAACAAATTAATCGAAGGAGAAAGGAGACGCGATGTGATGGCAGCTTGAGTGTTGGGATGAAAGGAAAGAAGTTTAGATACAATCCAGAAGAGATTCTATCTCGATCCAACTATTCGTTGGATCGCCGCCCCTCGCAAAAGCCTGTACATGCGAAAATTATAATTTTTATATTTTTAATCGCGGATCCCTAACTACTACTCACTCCTTACAATTATTTATTTATGTTTTTTTGTAAATGGGCCCTTCTGCCCTCTGACCACACTGCCAGTTTGTACTTTTTTTCTCGTACCATTGTTGTTGGTGGTCGTTATTGTTGTGTGTTCGCTGGTTGTTGTTGTTTGTTTGTGTATTGTTTTTGGTTGTTGTTGTATGTTTGTCTGCTACCTCGGTGGATGCGGTCTTATTACTTGGCCGTCCGCCTACACGCCTCTGCTGCTCCTGCGGTGCTCCATCGGTCGGGTGCTGGCTTAAAAAGGGGTCGTCATCCCTTCACCCATCGAACCTAACTTTTACAGCTGGTACGTCGTTGGGGTGTGACCGATTATACTGGCCGTCCGCCTGCACACCAATGTTGCTCCCTCGTTGGGGTGTTGCTATAAAAGAGATCGTCGTCTCTTCACCCATCGATCAAGTGGCTTGGTGCTAGCTCCAGCTAGCTGCATCCACATCAGTTGTGGGATGTGATGCCGGTATCCGCACCCACATCGGTAGCAGGATGGGGTGCTATTTAAGCCTCATGTTGTTGGCTTTCGTTGGGGTGTTTGTTCCAGGGATCGTCTCCCCCACCCGTCATCATCGTGTTGGGGTGTCTGGGTTGAAAGGACCGTCCGCCCCCAACTGTCGGCGACTTTCAGACGTCCTGTCTGATACTGCCCGTTGCGAGTCTCCCGTCTATTTATGGGCTCCGACAACGGTGTTCTTGGTGGACCTCCTGCTGCACAATGGGGTTCCTCCCGTGAACCTAAGTGGGTTGTTTTCCGAGGTCTGGGGTTGGTGAGCTACTAGTTGATGGGACCATGGCTGCCCTCCACCTCCGCCAGAGCTCGATGTTCCCACTCAAAGAAAAGAGGGACCGAAGGGGCTTACCAGGAAAAAGAGAGTCAAATTTGTTGGGGGAAAATTTTCCGCAACAAAATCTTGCTCTTTATTCCGCACTTCTCTTAACCGCCGGAATGGATCCGGAGGTTTTGATGATGCTTAAAGCATTTCAGCTTCTTGAGTAGAACGCCTTAGATGGAGTTTGCTAATTCGCTTGAGCCCAAGATTC
Organism: Volucella bombylans; assembly: GCA_949129095.1. Taxonomy (NCBI): domain Eukaryota; kingdom Metazoa; phylum Arthropoda; class Insecta; order Diptera; family Syrphidae; genus Volucella; species Volucella bombylans. Next base: position 293,527,997 of record OX422140.1, read on the forward strand.
CTCATTAGGGGGAGGAGTTTTTGTAGCAGCGGCAATTTTTTAATTAATTTAATTTAGTGGGGGCTAATGCCCCCATTTATTTCGCTTAATACAAGCTTAAAGTAACTTAAAAAGTAGGACTTAAAAATTAACAAGAGTTAAGGGTTTGGCAGTAAGGGAATGGTGGAGGAGATCAAATTTAAGACGAGAAGTGCTCATGTTAAAACAAAAAGGGGGAGGTTTGAGTGGACCTTACGCAGCATGCGGAAGATTGGATCGTTAGAGCCATAGGAGGTGCGGTGGGTTGAGATATAGAAGAGACGAGGACAGCGTAAATTACGAGGGTTAGTGTTGAAGGACATAGAGTTGTAAAGGGAAGTGCAGTCCACCGAACCGGAGAGTAGTCGATGAATGAAAAGAATGTCAGCTACATATCTGCATTTTTCTAGGGTATTCAGGTTAAGAAGTTTGAGGCGGTTGCGAAGAGCAAACCAAAGAAAACGTTGTTGAATGTTCTCGATTCGGGATATATGAATTCGCTGAAAGGGGGACCATAGCTGGCTGGCATATTGAAGGAGGGCATATATAGGAAGGGCATAAGCTTAGAACTTCATATCAAAAACTTTCGAACATTTTAGATATGCGAGAAAGCGGGTGCGAAAGATTGGAGGCACACTTTTTGAGAAATATTGCTGGGAGACTGTCTGGACCGGATTCAAATTCATTATTAAGATTTTGTAACTTTTCTTCGATAAGGGTGGGATCAAAAGGTTGAGATAGTGAGGGGCCAATGGAGAAATTGGGAAGGCACTTGAAGTAGATGGAGTCGGGTAAATAGAAGTTGCCTGCAAATGACTGTTTAAAAAAGTTTGCAAAATAGTTGGCAATAATATGCGGGTCGGTCGATGATATATTATCGAACGAGAGAGAGAGGGGATAACAGTCTGATTTTCTTTTGTAGTTGACGAATTGATAAAATGTCTTAGGATCGTTCATAAGATTGGTCTGCGCTATGTCGAGAAAGCGCTGATAGAGGCAGTGAATTGCAGGTAAGTTCCAAGATAGATAGAGTAGTCATAATAAGAGTTGGCGCGAAGAAAAACTGCCCATAATTTGTTTCTTCAGTTTCGTAAAGAGCGAAGTCTTCTATTGTACCATGGAGGGGAAATAGATGATGTTTTATGCCGTGAAAAGGGGAGGTAGAGAGAAATGAGATTAAATATTTCACTGTAGAATATGGAGACAGCATCAGATAAGGATAGTTTGGTAAAATCAAAAGAACATTTGCTAAGATAGGTATTGATTTTGTGAAAATTAGCTTTATCTAAGTTGTAAGAAGAGATGGTAGTTGAAGAAGTGGGCTGGGATAGAGAGTTATGGAAAAATGAGAGAAGAAGAAGGGGGTGAAAGTTGTCTACACTTGATAGGATAAAGGGGCACAACGTTACTGTGGAGTTAATAGGAACACTAGCGAAAATAGGGTCTAGCTGCCTACCGACAAAATTAGAGACGTCACTTACTTGGCACAGGCTTGAGTCAGATATGCTATCAATGAAAATACATTCCTTGGATGAACTGGCGTTTGACGCGGTAAAAAACAAGTGATCATCCGATGGAATCCACTTTAGTAGGGACAGATTAAAGTCACCAAAGATAAGGATATCGTCGATGGAATCACTTAGGTCAATTAGTTGGTCAATTGCTTTAATAGCAAGGATGTAGGATTCAATAGGTTGAACAGGGACAATGTAGCAACACATAACCTGTTGGGAAGTGTTATTTTAATTGAAAAAAAGTCAAGTTAACAGAAGAAGAGATAGCGATGAGAGAAGAGTTGAGGTTATTGTGAATGGCAAATACTCTTTACATGGAGAATCAACTTTAGGGATGGCAGGATCATTAAACATAGGGAGAGAGTGTACGTCATCTCGGAAAGCATTATAAGAAGATGGAAATAGCTCCTGGCTCTTTATGACGGGGATCAGATTGGTTTTTGTAAGAGCATAGACATCGAAAGAGAGACCGTGTGATTTAGACAAGACAGAACGAGTTTCAGAGCGCAAGCTCTTAAGAGGTAATTTGTTGCGTGGAGGAGCAGGGGAGTGTAAATGAGATGCAGGCAAAGAAGGCAAGTTAGGAACCAAAAAATTTGTCGTGGTCAGCTCGGTTGCGCTGAAGGTGAGAAACTCTTTTAGAGTGTACATAGCTGGGGAAATCAGCGAGGTCATCCGCAACCTTTTGAGGAGGTGATGAAGATTTCGTGATACCTGTTGTAAAGCTTTCTGAGACTAGTTATATCCGTAGGAAGGCCTTCCTGTTGGATGGAGACCATGACACTTGTTTTGGTTTTTCCCTCAAAGCAAACAGAGTCGGATTTGTCGTAAAGATATGCGAGAAAGAGACGTATATTTTCGTATATCTTCTCATCCCTTAGCCTAGAGAGAGCGTAACGGCATTCTGTGGTGTCTATATTCTTTTGGGTCAATTTAACGTTAGGCGGCGAAGGGGGATCAAAAACATCAACTGGGGCCCGTGTAACCGAGGAAGAGGGCGAGCAAGAAACGGGATTAAAGATATGCGAGCTGATAAAGTTTGGGTATTTGGCTCCTGTTGTAAGGTTAAAATTGGGAAAACAATATATTTATATATTTTTTTTTTTATTATTTTCATTATTTCAGGTTATAAATTTAATACAATGTATTACAATTATTATGTTTGACCAGTTGGGGTCAGGTTTACGGTGTGGATGGGAAATGGATCTGGGCGATTTATAATTGTCTTTTAATAAGACCTTGCTTCCTTTTTTTTCTACGTTTTTGTTGGTTGGTTGATCCGTCCATTTGGAGATCCGCAACTTTCCTAGCTGGAGATTGGTGTTCGATGAGTTAACAAATAACCATTCGTATTTAGCCGGTATATTAATTTTGAAGTTCCGTTTGTTTTTGTGGTGAGATGTTGGGAATATTGTGCATTGGTTGATGGTGATGCCATAACTCTTTTTGAAAAATTCGAAAATCCAAGCAACATCTGCATAATTTGGATCACCTTTCATGAGTAGGGTCGTGAACATCTGATTCGTTGTGCGGAGTCGGTCTACCCTGCCTTGCCATTCTGAAGGTGTCCACGTCGGGTTAAATTGTGTAACAAGTTTCCGTGGGGCGGCGACAGGAGGGGTTGGCGTTGGAGCAATTATATCAGCATACGATTTTTGGATCAAAGGGCTGGTGCGAGGTGGTGGTGAAGGTTGAGTTGTCGGCTCTGGATCTGGCAATGAGTCGGCTTCAGTTTGTAACAATTCAGCCAAAATTGAAGTATTGTAACTGTTGTGCGGTGGGGGATGGATTGGAAGACCATCAATTTTGTGGCATACTGTTCCAATGAGGTGTTCCAAATCATTCAACATTGTTCTATTCGTGGTGAGTTCATCATTAAGCTCACTGATTTTATCGAATATGATATAAAGCATTGACCCGTAATGATTTGAGAGTTGGTGATTGTTTTTTGCGGGTTCGAGATGGAGATTGGATGTGGCTGATTGAGGATAAATATCGATGTCTTCTCGGAGAGAGTTGATGGAATTACATGTTTTCTTGTTTGATTCCATCATTGCGGTTCCGATTGATGTAAATTCACTTAAGAATGTATCAATGTGGCGCTTGTATGTTTCTTCATTCCTGGATCTTGCACTTTCTAGCTCTATTAAACGCGCAACTTGTTTTTCAATGCTATGACCAAAGTCTTCCGCACATCTTACACTTTGTTCAAAGATTGATAGTTTGTCCGTTATCAGTCTGACGAGTGAGTTATGGTTGGATTCATTTTGAGTCACTGAGGCACTCGATTGCAAGGAGCACATGTGAGAGAGAAATACTGATACACTCATCACAAAAGAACAGTAGATTTTCGGAGATCTCTTTAACGAAGACCGTGTTTCTTTTATTTAGGCCAACACAAATAGTATGGAATATTTTGGCGCAGATCCCCTTACAGGCAATGAAGTCAGCATTATTTTCGTTAATGGAGCAATAACAAGAAGACATGACGAAGGCCAGGAAAATAAAAAACAAATTGCGGGGAAAAAAATGAAAAATGCACTAAACGCACTGTCGCGAAATGAACAGAATAGTAGGTCAAACAAAAAGGCGAGTCAGCGATAACAATTATTGGTTTAAAGCGAAATAGGAAATTCACAAATTATGGAGTAAAGTAAGAGGGCGACTGAACATGGCGACGGTTTCAACTGTAGGCAAGTCCATGACCTCCCACAAACTTGCTGCTGCTAGGGGTGGAGGAAGTGATATGAACATGGCTTAACACTCCAGTCTTAATACTCGTTGAAGATTTGTTTTTAGACTCCTTGCGCTTGCCTTTAGTGAATGGTGCACCATGGCCTGCCACAGATTTACCTCCGTTCAACAATGCAGAATCCTTGCCGGCAGTCGGTGCATTCACCGTTATACCGTCCGGTATTAAAGGAGTATCGGCTTCGGGCTTTGTTTTATTTGAGATATTATTCATAATATGGTCCCTCGAGTAGCGGAGAAAACACGGTCCATTTGTACAGAGATCCGCTGTATACAGATAAGTCTAGTTAATCCGGAGGTCGCCAGGCAAATCTTCGGCACGAGTCCTATGACACCTTAATCCAGACCAGGGGAAAATACGAGATTCGTTTACCCTACTCAGTCTGTACAATTCGACAAGTTCAATGCACACGGTAAAGGTGCATACCATACTGTAACGTCTTTGCAAAATTAGATTTCCCAAATTTCTATATAATGTTAAGTGTAAAACATGCAAAGTTCCAATATAAAGCCCTGTAAATTAAAGCAACTCTGAACTTAGCCTCAATATTTCACCAATTTGGCTGCAAAGTTTCATCGTAAAACTTTTATTTTCATTTGTTTCTTGCCAAGATTTTCCCATTTGAAAATATTTTATTTTTCGTTGACGGATTCTGGTCTTCCAAATGAATCGTGAACTTAATTTAATCGTACCATTACATTTAATGCACGAATATAAAAATCATTGTCTTGAGTTCATCCCATTTAAAGTCAATTTCAAAACCGTCTAAGAAGTTGAAATTTGCAGATGCATTACTGCCAAGCAAACTTACATCATAGATGTCGAATATCACTTCGTAAATTTCATGGCACAGCGACCGTGGCAACAGCAAGAACGATGAGAACGTAGGTAGGAAGTTGAAGTGCAAACTTGTCGATTAGCAAATTGAAAATGCCTGCAGCAGATGCTGTATGCCATGTTACCTGAAAGTGAAAAAATAAGTACGTCACGGAATAGTGCCAGGATTCTGTAATTTTCCATGAACGAAATAAAATGTTCCACTGAGTACTTCTGTGTGAGATTCAACCACATGAAAATTTATTCTATTTGTCGCGCAAATAGTTTATCTTTATATTAGTGCACGAGCTGGTTCCTTGAAAAGACCGATGTGGAGAATAATCGTAAGTCAATTCAACTCTAACTTGAAGAGAAAAGGGTTGATTTCAAATAATTAAATTTATTTTTGAATTGGTTAATCGGTAAAGTAAAGCGTACACAGTGCATGAATAAAAATAATATCTGCACTTTTTATGCTTGAATTCGTATATTGTTCGTGAAGCGCAAATGACTTTCTTTGGTGTTAAATAAACCACATCAGTTATACTAAATTAAGAAATTAAATTCAGTACATAGAAATTAGGTATTAGGAATGCTGTATTTTCTTTGGCCGACTAAACTAAAGACAAACTTGAAATGAACTTAAGGAAAATATAACAAATAATTTCAAAACTTTACAATCATTGAATTTTTCTTTCCTGGGTTCGGGAAAATTGTAAGTAATTCTTACAAACCAATTATAACTTGCGTTGAATGCTATGCTTAACTGCAATCTTTTGTAAAAATCTAAATCAATATGTAGCCGAGTTCATACACCTAAATTCAAAAAGCCAATTTTCAGGTCACTGCTGATTGTAATGAAAGTAGGGTGTGTACTTGTAAGTTGAAAACACTTTTAATCCTGTAGTAGAGTATGTGTTAAATTCTGCATAAGTGGAACAATTTTTCTTTAATCTCGTGTCTTCAATACAAAAGCTTGAATAATGAACAATATATGTATTTTAACTGACAGTGACACATATTTAGACATTAACCAATTTTTGGGAAAAGAGATAATTATGTCTTACGTACGTTTTCTTTGAATTTGCAATTAAGAATCTGCTTATTTGGTAGTATTTTAATGAATGTGGTGACAGACTCAAAGTCAAAAATCGATTTAATCATGAGTGTTTTTTATTACTGTTAAGCATGTGCCAAGGATGTGAATCATGCAGTATGTAATGAATAATTGTAAAAAAAAATTTTTTGAATACACTGATAGATAAACCATAGAATAGAATATTGTATTCTTTCAAATTCATGCCAACCCACTCAAGAAAATATTGATTAACATAAAATCTGTATGGTTGAAATGCTTGCCATACTCAATCGGGTATTAATAATTAAACAATTATGTAAGTCAACTCTTTCAATAATGTCAATATAACGTCAACTGGATAATAATTTGAACATTGATTCAAAAAACTTTGTGCTGTTAATTATTATATTCAATTGCTTGATAATTTGTATGTAAATATATGATAGATATACTCAACTTTGGCAATTATACATGTTTCTTAGTAACTTAATCCGATATATCCTTTTCCGCAGTCCCAATATGAACAGATAAATCTTTGATTTCCAAACTAAGTTGTAAGTGACAAAAGGATTTAACAAGGTCTTTAACCCATCATTTCTTGACATTAGGACTGACGAAGTAACCGCTTGGAAGATATGCGAAGACTAGACTATTATATTATTCGCCAGTGTTTCAGGCGAGCATTCTGTTATGATTCCTTGCTCCTTTATTGGCTCGGACACATAAGTCTATCTAAAGCCGATCCACGCGTGCCAGGAAAAGCTGGAGATCGTGAAATTAGCAGTGAGGTTTCTGCGTAACAGATTATCCTACCAAACAACTAACGCATAGGAGAGAACTGACCATATCATAGTCATGTGGATCTAAAAGGTCTATTCGATGTCCTGCTGGTAGCTCCGGAAATCCAACAGTGGGTTTGAAGTTGTTGATGCAAACGTTTTAAGTCCAAAGCCTCTTGTTAACCAGTACGATATTTAAATACTTAACTTCATTCTAGATAAGCCAGACCAGTGAGCTTCATTCTTTTCGTGAAGAGAATAAACTCAGTTTTGAGAAGGCCAACTGAGAGCGCATTTACAGTAGTGTGATGTGTTTACATCTACGATTGAATTAACTTCGGAGCAAATGATTGCTGGACATAATCAGCTCTTCTTGTGTGCATATGCCGGAGTGCAGACATTATAACTGTTGAGAACTTCAAACATAGGATCAACAAACATGCACCATACAAGTTGAAATAGTGGCAAATTACCGCACATGTTATTGAATATACTCGCCACTGAAAAATATTGTACGACTATATACGTACTTGGTATTACAGCACAAGCAATGGGGCTTTGACATATACAATACTAGCGAAAAATATTTTTTGTTGCCCAATGACTGCTTACAATTGTCAGAAATTAGTTGTTGTAGACTTTTACTATTACAATTTGAAGTTTCCATTGCCACAGCTGTTTTTCAATTGCGTAATTGCTATTATTGGCGATCGCCGCAGACCTGCGTTCCACCAACGAACGGGCCATCCGCAAGGTTACTTTCTAGGTGTCAGTTCAAAAAACTAGTGAACGTACCGTTCAGGTTCTGAACAGCTTCCTCTAACCATTGATTTGTCCGGAGCTTAGGGGGAGCACTATTGGACTATTGCTAATTAGTTTAAATCTATTTTCATAGGGTGGTAATATATAATTAATACAAAATTAATGTCAATAGATTTTGTAACATAAGTATTCAAAAATTCTGTCAACCAGAGCTTGAAAAAGCCAAGTGCAGATTTAGCTTTTGTAGTGAGTTTGTCAATATGTGAGTAGAAATTAATGCCCGTATTCTGGCATACCTCTGTGATGCCTCATATGTCACAACAACCTCACAAGAGTGTGGTGGGCCACAATTTGTGAGGTTTTCGTATTCTAACCAAAACTTCACAAGTTGTGAGCATCACAAGAACTGTCAAAATTGTGATGTCCGATTGAGCAGCTCACAAGCCGATCATAAGAGAAAAATAAGCGATAACTTATTGTCAAATTTGAAAAACAAATGAGGAATAAGTTTTGATTTTGCAAACAAAAGAGCCGAAAGCTAAAAAAATATATTTATTTCTTGTTGGACAGTATACAAATGTAGTAAATACTTTAATTCTCTTAGATTACAATGCTTTCTCTTTAAATGATAGCTGTTTCATCAAATTTTTCCGTATTCCGAAGACATTGTGTAGGGATATCATAGAAGAGCTGCGTATTTACGATGACCAATCAAATAGTTTCCCTTTCATATTCGAGTAATTTCATTGCTAAATATCCAATATACATGTAGTATCTATACCTTTTCTTAAAACAGTTCCTTTCAGTATTGAATTTTCTCGGAAATGGCTCCTACCTGCATAGAACATATTTATAACATTGCATTAAGTCAATCTTCGATTTCTCGGTATTTGCAATACATTTGCAAACTAATACTGCGGGTCAAGGGAAATGTGATACAATTTCCTGTAACAAATGAAGATATGCCAAAAAAATAGTTATACAATAATGGAAATGCATAATTGTTTTTCTTTTTAAGTTTTACCAAAAGTTTCACACTAAAGAAACAATTGGAGGGATCGATTGTACCCACATAGCAATTTTTTGACATGATAATGAATTCACCACACCGTGGTAACTATTCTAAGGTGATTTCTTGTGACGTGTTGGCCAGAATACCAAACAGCTTATCGCTCACAAGAAGCCTCACAAGAGAAGCATCACAATTTTCGCATTCCTGAAATTCGTGAGTTGTGTGTGACCATATCACAATTAGAATAGGGACATAAGTCTGTCAAAATTTACCCGTAGATGTAGTGCTTCGATAGTGGAAGGAATTAGTTCATGACAGATGAAATAGTTTTTTAGAGCATATGGTAGGCGTTTGCGGAAATAGGTTATCGCTTGGCATTTATTGACATTAAGCTCTAAAAAGTTTTGCATTCACCATACCGACAACTAATTTAAGACACCTTGCAAGCAATGGAAATCAGAGAGTAACGAAATGACTCTGGGAATTCTAATATCACCAGCGAAATTTAGAAACATTAGATTTCGTTATAATGGCATTGATATTATCCATCGCAAGGATAGGATGGTTACCTTAAGGAACACTAGATATTGGGGTCGGATATTTGGGATTTGAAAATGACTGTATAGATACTCTTGGTTTTCTAAATATGATTTAATACGTACCAAAAATTTAGTATAAAAGATATGTTTTTTAGTTTGAAAATGATGAGCTCATGAGGAATAAAATCGAATGCCTTACTGACATCGGTGGAAATTGCACAGACTTCGTTACCATCTTCTAGAACACAGAGCACCATAGAAATGAATTTACTTAGACTAGTGTTGGTTGATTTACCTGCCATAAAACCGTACTGAACTGTTCTAGAGTATGAAAGCAATTCTTGATCGATTATGCTTTCGAATAGTTTGGGTATGCAAGAGAGTTTTGCCACGGGCCTGTAATTATTAATTTCGACATTACTTTTTTTTTATAGAGGGCGGCAAGGGATTGATGATTATTTTAATATAATAGATGTTGCTATGTTGTATGCGAAGAATGACGTCTGCGGAGAGTTTCTCGTATACTCGTAGCTTATGTAACTATGATCGGATTCAGGTTTTTGTTTTGAAAAAAAATGTTGACAAGATATGTAAATAAATTTGCAATAGTTTTTGAAATTCACTGAGAGATTTAACAGTTGAAGGGAATCTGTTCGACTTTGGTATAGACCCGTACGATCTGAGATGAAAATAAATTGCAGGGACAAAAGCTAGTTCCTTTTAATGAAATCGTTCAGTCTTTTCAAAAAAGATGAGTAAGCGCTATTGTGACGATGTGCCTAGAGTACCTGTAGTACCCACTACGTCAGCGCCAAGTACCTGCACGCTGATGCGATTATAAGTCGGATATTCACAGAGGTAGTACTGAGCTGTATCGCAGGATGTTGTATTACTTATGCTCAGTACATTAAATGCTAACCAATGGAGTAGTGCCCCGTCACTACGCCAGTAAACGGCCTGCAATTTTTCTTACTGAGTGACAGCAGGAAGGCTGGTCGCTTAGAGTCATCGGGAAGCATTCGTTTCGGTCCTGAAATATTCTCCCCTGAGTTTTTCCCAGGAAGTTCATTGGCGATGTCGTTTCCAATGATCCCATTGCTACCACGGATCCAGACAACACTCAGGGAATTTAGCCTTTCAAATACGTTTAGTGATGTCTTGCATACTCGAACCAGAGAAAGTCGTAAGAGGGTTCAGCAAGGCTCTAAGTGAAGCTAGGCTGTCGGTATAGGCGCAAAGTCATCGCCTCCTCCACCGCTGCGTTAAGGATTGTGTATTCCCGCTTGGAAGATAAAAACAAATTTTCCTAACCAGGAACGAAATATAATGCTGTGGTCCTCCAGAAACACAGCAACATGCTATATCATTCTACATTAATTTCCTGGCTCAGATTCTGACCGTATTATAATAATATGATAGATTACGTATTATTTCTGCAGCAAGAGTTTAGTTGTCATTGCATCAGACATGCCAAGAGCAGAGTCATAAGACAGTATTCATATAAGACAGCTCAAGGTCATAAAAGTTCCAGTGCTACTGTACCAAAGACCACTTCCCTTTATACGGAAGATGGGTTTAAGAGTGCAGCCCAAATGTGACTCCGCTCAAGAGATAGGAAATTCATCAATACATCTAGAACTGAGTCAGTCGTGCTAGGGGAAGGCCCCGTGCAGCAGGGACAGACAGTTCTTTGGAGGCTAGTAAAAGCAGCAATGGCTTATTTTCGTGAGAGCTTATTCCTCCAAACAATCGACAAATAGTATATACATAAACATTGTTAAAGTTAATATTTTATATATATACAGGGTGTCCGATAATTCGTTGACGACAATTAGGGAAATGATTCCTGGGTATAGTCTAAGAAAAAAATCCTTCTACAGTAAGGGTCTATCTCCAATGCTGACATCACTTATCGAGGATTTAAGAAAAGGCTTACTTTTGTATACCCTGACGCATGTTAACGGAAATTGCTCAGTTAATACTAACGGAAGAAACTTCGTTGATGACTTTATTTTTAGAAGAAATACCACCTTTTGTAACTGCATTTAAATAAAGTTGATATTTTTGTAGGGTCTTCAGATATCCAATTTCTAAGACTCTTCTATTTTTCTTGTCCATGCTAATTTTTGATTTTGAGGTCACTTTTCTCCAGGAAATGATTAATTAATATACTGTTTTAATATTATTTTCTTGTGAATGTAACGATAATAAAAAAACTCATCAATAAGTTTGCAGAAAAACCCCCTGATTTTATTATACTTGGAAAAACCTGCAGCAGGTAAAATTTATAAAAAAGGGTTATTTGCTTTAAGCTCCAAATGCTATGAATAAAAAATGATTTTGTGAGGTTTTAAATTTATGTGTGTACTAAAACAGTTATAACAAATGTTCAAAGTGTCCTCCTTGGTTTTGTATGCATCCTAGAGCCCGTTTTTGATTTTAGTACAAATGTTTAGTGATGCTAACTGCTGCCTCACTTTTGATGACGCTTCGAGAATACGCTCGTCTGATTCACTTAAAGTTCCTATTTCGGTTGAATAAACAAGTTCTTTCATTCTTCCCCATACAAAAAAATCCAATACGGTAAGCTCAGGAGATCTTGCAGGCCAGTGAACTGGTGTGGTCCATTTCTTCCTACTCTTCATCAAGACCATAGTGGGCTGAAGCCCCGTCCTGTTGAAAATATAATGAAGCTAGTTGATTTAGTGGAACGTCCTAGGTAGTAGATTGAATTGGCCGGTTAACTTGTTTCCAAGTACACCTGCCCACATATTGACGCCGAATTTGTGTTGAAATGATTTATATCTCTTTGTATGTGGATTGTCCACAGCCCATGGTTGAAGATTATGGAAATTTGTGATCCCATCTTTTATAAATTGAGATTCGTCCGTCCAAAGAATTCTGATAATAAACTCGTTGTCACCCAAGCTCCGCTCCAGCAGCCAGTTAGAAAACTCAAGTCTCTTTTCCAAATCATTGGGAAGCAGTTCTTGTACGGTGTATGGTGGTATGAATAAAGATTTTCTCCATGCAGTACATTAGAAATTTTATGTCTGCAAACATTGAATTGAAAAGCTAAGCGTCTGATGCTGATTGATGGATCAGTTATAACAGCATCCAGTATTATGCAACTTTTAAGGAACAAGGTAAGGAAATGAGGGTTAAAACAGGTAATCAAATAAACAAGCTCGCCTTAAAACTTTTTAATGGCTATGCAATTTAAAAAAAAATTAATGGAAAATTAATAGTTCTTGGAAAACCCTTATTGTCAACTGTTGTTGGAAACGTAGGTAAAAAATCATAAAAATCTATGGATTTTTGTGCAACCTTAATGATAATTTTTTATTTTATTATTTTTACTTTCAAAAGAAAAAAATAGCAATGGAAGTGCTATTTTTGGAAGTGAAACAGGCTTAGAAATTGGATATCTAAAGACTCAAACAAGATCTCAACTTTATTTAAACGCCGTTATAAAGGCTGGTATTTCTTCTAAAAATAAAGTCCTACAAGAAGTTTTTACCATTAGCACTAACAGAGCAATTTCCGTTAACATGGGTCAGGGTACAACAAAGTAAGCATTTTCTTAAATCCTCGATAAATGATGTCAACATTGGAGATAGGCCCTTACTGTAGAACGATTTTTTTCTTAGAATATGCCCAGACATCATTTCCCAAGTTATCGTCAACGAATTAGGGGACACCCTGTATAATAATATTGTAAATAGTCATGGACAGACGTCTTTGAGCAACTAGAAAACAAAACGTTTTAAATGAAACTTTTAATAAACTTGATCAAATACTGTTGCGAAATTATAGCCATTTACAAACTGACAAAAAACACAACTTTATTCCTCGACGGATGGAATCAAACTGCACTTTATTTACATAGAGTCATGATATAATCATACGATTCGTTATATACGAAATGGCAAGTTATACATATATACATATATACATATACAGACATAGAATAGTAACTTAGGGTTGACATAGAAAAGATTTTCTCTGTTTACAATGAGGTTAGTTTTTGTCTTAATTTAGAGTCCACAAAACTTTGATTAATAAAAAAAAACAATAATCCAACAAGAATAGAAAGATTAGATTCAATTATAGTAATAATGGAATACAAACAAAAAATTAGAAGATTATTAAGACTAAGAAATTTGAGGATAAAACAGGAATTCCACAGCACTGGGTGTTGGATGGCCGTGGCTTAAGTGGTAGTGGACTGGCTTCTAAATTGGAAGGTTCTGTATTCGAATCCCAACCTCGCCCGAAAGACATTAATTTTTTCAGTTTACGAAGCTCCACCCATAGAGCAAAATAACCACTGAGCCCAAACATATTTCTTTCTCTATCCCATTTTCCAAAAAACTTAACACATAATGCTGAGGCATTATAAGTGTACTCGTATTCATACTCACTTGAATGTAAAGATCTTAAAAAAAAAAAAAAAACAAAAAAAAAAACTGAAGAAGACATAGATTCGAGCGAAGAAATAGAAACAGATGTACACAGACATTGACTATACAAGTGGACATGACTTAGACTTTTGTTGAATTTTTAAATACGGCGTAAAAAGTCATACCCAATTTTAATGACTCTGCTGAAAATCTACAAAGTTTTATTGACGCATTAGAGCTAGTAAATACAATACAATCAAGGGCGAGCATAAAGTAACAGCTGTCTCATTAATATAACTAGAAATCATCTAGAAATCTAATAACCAATGAGTTGACTCTTTCCGTTGTTAAGCCAACAATTAAACGCTGTGAATGGTGAATCTGTGCAGATATTAATGGCCTAGCTGATGAATATTCAACAGTGTAACAAGACAGCCAAGTAATACACCAAAGGAGTTGAGTAACCGATAAAAGACTACAAGGTGCTATAAATATGTATATCAGATGGCCTAACCTCAGAACAAGACGACAAGTTTTCAACTGAGCAGGCAGAACTGTTCAATTAAAAATTAAAATTGATAAAGAAAGTAGGACAGTTCACAAATATGAACGAAGCCATTTCCAAATTTATAACTATTTCCACGAAGGCTACTTGACAAGCCGACACAAGGAGTTCAAGATTCGCAAAACTCGAATCTCCCCTTGGAAAATCAGTAATTCATAAAATAAAGTATACAATCTAAATTTGAGTTGCAGCTTATTTACAAAATCTTATAACAATAATTCGAATACTCATCTAACCCTCTTAGTTGACACTGGAGCAGACATATTATTATTAAAACAATTTAAAAATGAATATAATTCATCGCATATCACATCCATTAGTGGCTTAGGGCAAGGCAGGAAACAATCGCTTTGATTAATACAGCGATAATTTTTTTGGTACCTCATGAATTTCACGTGGTGCTCGTACATGAAAATTTTGCAATACCTTGTGACGGAATAGTAGGTATGGACTTTCTAAAAAGGTATAATTGTGTATTAGATTTCACAAAAGAGTACTCTTGGTTGACACTTATCCCCGAAAATATTCACTCTAGTATTCAAGTGCCAATAACTTACTCAAATATACCTAATTGCCAGTACAATCAGACGTGTCCATATAAAATCAAACGAAAATTAAGTATTGGTTTTCAACCAAGAACCACAACCAGGAATTATAATAGCCAATACTCATTATAAACACCACCACAGAAAATAAAATATTGAATAGCAATACTAGGTCTGCTCCCGGGACAACAATTGTAAAAGAGTATTTCTTGCTTAAGTTTGAGGAGTAGGATAAATTTTCTCTTAAACCCAAAATCTCGCGGGACAACGTTTTTGTAAAATGTATTTGAAATGTCAAAAGTAACAAGTAAAAACCAAATTGTAAAACAGGAGAAAGATTTTTAGATTGGTTATTATTACGATTTTATTGATGTAATATGAGTTTAATAAGTTCTATTGTATTTATTAGGCGAACAATTCGCTTCAATATGAAGCTCTGTTTTCTTTTCTTTTAAGATGTCCAAGTCATCTTTTGAGTTAAATTTAAAATTTTACGATTTGACAGTGGATTTAAAATTTAATTGATTCAATATTTTTTACAATTCCTGCCGAAAGAAAAATCTCGTGTAGGAATTTGTAAGAATTGGCACCTTGAGAAACGAATTACTCTCTCAAATGTTACCAATTTGTACAAATTTTTAGTCTTGGAAAAGACCTAATATTGAAACAGAAATTCTCACCACTTACAAAATAGTCAATTTACGTCAAAACAAAACAAATTCGTAAATTTTTAAAGAACAATTTTAAGAAACAATCACAACAAATAATTTTTATAAATAAAAAATAAATTGCATAGATAAAGAACGGGTATAATTTAATTTTTTTTGGTGGGGGCGAATGCCCCCATTTATTCGGCTTAATACAAGCTATAACTTAAAAAATAAACTTAAACTAAAACTTAAAACTAAGGTTGGTCGGAGTGGTGAAGGAGAACAGATTTGAGGTAGGAAGTGTGCGGTGAAAGTCAAAGACGGTAGGGTTTGAGTTGATTTGACGTAGCATACGGGAGATTGGTTCGTTCGCGCCATAGGAGGTGTGGTGGGTTGGTAGATAGAAGAGTCGAGGGGTACGTAGATTACGAGGGTTAGTGTTGAGGAAAATGGAGTTGTAAAGGGACGCGCATTCAACGTGACCTGAAAGTAGTCGATGAATGAAGAGAAAGTCTGCTGCATCTCTGCGATCTTCGAGGGTGTTTAAGTTGATAAGGTTGAGACGATTTTGATAGGGGGGCAGATTAAAAGGATCGTCCCAGGGCATACCTCGAAGAGCAAATCGAAGAAAACGACGCTGAATGCTTTCAATTCTCGAGATATGAACACGATGATATGGGGACCATACTTGACTGGCGTACTCTAGGAGGGGGTGAACAAAGGTAATATAGAGGGACCTGGTCACGTATGGGATTCTTTGGACCACCGTTTTACAAAACCTAGTGCAGAGTTGGCTTTGAGGATTATCTCATCCATATGTAAACGGAAGTTGAGCTCGCTGTCACACAAAATGCCGAGGTCGCGAAGAGACTGTACGGAGGAGATAGGTTGGTTATGGAGAAGATAGAGTCGGGGACGGTTCCGCTTATGTGAGAAGGTGATGGATTGGCATTTGGCGATGTTAAGTTCCAAAGAATTTTTGAGGCACCAGATCGAGAAACTAGCAAGATCTTGTTGAAGGAGGAAAGAGTCATGGGGAGAGGAAATGGTTTTGAAAAATTTGGTATCGTCGGCGTAAAGACGAGTGTTTGATGATCATATCGATTAATATAAAAAGAAGGGGACCGAGATGGCTGCCTTGTGGAACTCCAGAGGTGGCCAAAAATGGAGCGGACTGGGCTGACCTAAAACGAACACTGTAAAAACGGTTTTCGAGGTAAGAGGATATCCATTTTAACAATATGGGTTCAAAGCCGAGGGCAGACAATTTAAAGATAATTAACCGATGAGAGATTTTATCGAAGGCTTTGCTAAAATCGGTTGCAACTACATCGACTTCATTGCCATTCTCTCGGGCAGAGAGGGCAAAGGATACGAATTCAACGAAATTTGTGGTGGTTGACCTACCCTTTAAGAAGCTATGTTGTCTAGGGGAAATAAGTGATTTGCATTGGAAGCTTAGAGCTTCATACAAAATACTTTCGAAGAGTTTGGGTATATGGGTATATGGGAGTTTAGCGATGGGACGATAGTTGGTTATTTCATTCGTTGATCCTTTCTTGTGGATCGGGGTTATGAAGGAGGTTTTCCAAACCTGAGGAAATTCTCCTTGTGAAAGGGATAGACGGAAGAGATTAGAAAGGGCAAGGGAAAGAGAGGAAGAACATTTTTGAAGAAATATGGCAGGGAGGCCATCTGGGCCGGGTGTGAATTCGTCATTGAGTTGGTGTAATTTATATTCGATATAAGACGGGTCCAAAATATGAGAAAGAAGTGGGCCATTGGAGAAGTTCAGTAGGTAACTAAAATAGGATGGATCTGGTACAAAGGAGTCGTTGGTGAAGGATTGTTTAAAAAATGTGGCAAATAGGTTGGCAATGGTGAGTGGATCGGTTGATGACCTGTTGTTGGAAGAGAGGGAAGGAGGGTAACCATCGGACTTTCTTTTGTAGTTAACAAATTGGAAAAAGGACTTAGGGTGGTTTATAAGGTTGACTT
Organism: Volucella bombylans; assembly: GCA_949129095.1. Classification (NCBI taxonomy): domain Eukaryota; kingdom Metazoa; phylum Arthropoda; class Insecta; order Diptera; family Syrphidae; genus Volucella; species Volucella bombylans. The sequence goes on from OX422140.1 coordinate 293,545,428, forward strand.
GCGCATTGTTAAGGTAGCGCTGGTAAAGGGAATCGTAAAGTTCGGTGAAACGAAGATAAGCACCAAGATAGTTGGAATAGTCGGTAAAGGATCTAGTACACAGGAAAACAGCCCATAACTTATTTCTCTGATTTCGTAAGGAACGAAGCTTGCGATTATACCAGGGAGGACTAGTAGATGATGTTTTAAGGCGGAAAAACGGAACGTAAAGGGAAAAAGAATTAAATATTTCTTTATAAAAAATGGATAAGGCATCATTTATACTTAAGTTGTGAAAGTTAAAGAGGGATCTGCTGAGATATTCACTGATTTTGTGAAAGTTTGCTTTATGAAAGTCGTGGGATGAGAGAGTTGTGGGGGGAGTGGACTGGAATGAAGAGTTGTGAAGAAATGAAAGTAGAAGGGGGGGATGGTAGTTATCGATTGTTGAGAGAGATAGGGGACAAAGTGAGACTGAGGAATTGAATTGAGTCTGTTAAGCGATCTAAGAAGAGACATTCCTTAGCTGAGATGGCATTTGAAGCGATGAAAAACGATTGATCATCTGATGGAGTCCACTGTAGCTGAGGAAGATTAAAGTCGCCGAAAATAAGGATATCATCAATAGGGTCTGACAGGTCAATTAAATGATCGATCGCATCAATAACAAATTGGTAAGATTCGATAGGTTGAGCTGGTAGGATGTAGCAACATATAACGTAAAGGGACTTGAGAGGCAGTGATATTTTTATTGGGACAAAGTCGGCTTTAGAGGATGAAGAAATTGTAATGGGAGAAGAGTTAAGGCTGTTGTCTATCGCCAGTAGGACGCCTCGACAGGGGGAATCTTTATTTGTGCGGGTAGGATCGTCGTCGCGGAAAACATTAAAAGTAGGAGGGAACAATTCCTGGTTCTTTATGTCGGGAATCAAATTGGTTTCGGTCAAGGCGTAAATATCAAAGGGAAGAGCATGCGATTGACGTAGGACAGCATTGGTTTTAGAGCGAAGACCTCTTACATTCTGGTAGTAAAATGTAAGAGGGTTTATGTGGGGTGGAGGTGTGAGGCAGGATGGTTTAAGCGCTGGCAAGGGAGGCACGTTATGGACGAAAAAATTTGTCGTGATCGGCTCGGCTTCGCTGTAGGTGTGATACTCGTTTAGAGTGAACATAGTTGCCGAATGCAGCAAGGTCGTCTGCTACTTTCTGAGGGGACATGTTAAATATCTCGTGGTACCTGACATAAAGGCTCCTGAGACTGATAGGGTCGGTAGGGAGGCCTTCCTGCTGGATGGAAACCATGACACTGGTTTTGGTTTTCCCTTCGTAGCAGACCGAGTCAGATTTGTCATGTAAATAGGCAAGAAAGAGACGACTGTTTTCATATATCTTTCGTTCTCTGAGCCTAGAGAGAGCATATCGACTTTCTCTAGTGCCATTGGTTTGCTGTGTTAGTTTAACAGTGGGGGGAAAAAGGGGATCAAGAATAGGAGCATTGGAGGAGGGAGATAGAGATAAATGATTGGATATGGAGTTGGACGAGGGATGAGATGTGGGGTTTAAGGTATAGGAGTTAATGAAGTTAGGGTACTTAGCTCCAGTTTTAAGGTCAAAGTTGGGAATTGGGTTGCTAGCTGGGTTTGGTGGCGTAGAAGGTTGAGAAGGAATAATATGGGTGGTTGGGGTTAAGTTGAAAGAGATGCGTTGGCGCGGGGACTTCGGTGGAACGGGGGGAATTGGGGGATTAGAAGATTGGTGTGTAAGGGCTTTGTGTCGGATAAGTGAGGAAGGAGGACTAAAATTGGGGAATAAGTTTGTTTTGAAGCTCCACTTGGGGTCGAGATTAGAGCTTCGTTTTTTGGAAGCATATTTTTTATTTGGAAGGGAGTTGGAGAGGAATCTTTTTTTAATTTTATTGTTAACACTATGATTATTTTTAACACTTTCATTACTCTCGAGATGTGCGTTTTCTCGTTCTTCAGAGCATTTTGTAATTCTTATCTTCCCAGGTTTAGTTGTCTTACCAGGAGGAGTAGGGAACAACCACGAATATTTGGTTGGGATGTTGACTTTGAAGCTGCAGGAACTGTTGGAGTCAGCGGGGGAAATCATCTGGCACTCGCTAATGGTGATAGCGTAACTTCGGTGAAAGAAATTCCGCACCCAAGAAACATCAGCGTGTTGAGGGGCCCCTTCAACGAAGAATGCCGTATGGTTTCCCTGTTTCAGCTTTTCGAGTCTATTTTTCCATTCGGAGGGGGTCCATGAAGTTCCAAATTGATTGAGCAGTTTGCGTGGAGCGGCGACGGGCGGGATTTTAGTTGTTAAAGGCAAGACGTTTTCGGTTTCCGTTGTTAGGGTGGCGGGAGGAGTATTTGAAAATGATGGCAAATGAGACTCCGAGTCTACTAATACATTGTGAATTGAGACATTGTACGGGGAATTAGCCTGGAACTGAATTTGATCGGGTATTCCATCGATTTTGTGGGAAGCCAATCTCACTTCATTACCGATTTCGGCAACGGTCAACCGAGTTGCTATGAGTTCCTCGCTGACATCAAGGTTGGCAAATTTGTTTTGAGGAAAGCTTTAATTCCGTCGAAGTGATATTTGATCACTTCGCTCTCGTTGTCGTAGTTAGATTTGTTTTTCGATAGGTTTTGGATCGCTGCCAGTTGCTTTTCGATCATTCTTCCTGTGGACTTGTAAGCATCCACATTACTATCAATGCAGTTTATTGAGTCTTCAATCTTTTCTATTCTGTCCAAAATAGTTCTGCTAATATGACCATTCTCGGTTAGCATCGCATTGATAGACTCGTTGTTGCATTTAATTGCCAACGTAACGTGAGCCAAAGTGATCTCTTTGCACTCGTCGCAGTAAAAATTGAAAAGACTGCAATACTCCTTGAGGTAGGTTATGGATCTCCGGTTTAGTCCGATGCATATGGCATGGAATGATTTTCCACAGAGACCATTGCATGCTACCCATTCGGCGTTGGGGTCAACAATTGAGCACAAAACACTAGCACAGCACTTTTCCATTATTAGTTTATTGAGGTTAATTTTTGTTTGGATTTGTTTTGTTTTGTTGTTGTTTTGTTTTCGTTTTGGTTTTGTTTTGTTTTGGGGTCAAAACTGGCACAGTTGAGTTTGAGGAATCGGCAGACAAAACTAGGTCAGCGAACAACGGTAGATATACTGAGTCTGCAGTTTACGGGACCACTGAAAAAAAAGTGGAAAATAATAACTGAACTCGGTATACGGGAGAAAAAGAAAAACACGTCCGCACAGGTTGACAGTTGACAAAACATTATACATTAAGAACTACATCTCTCTAACCCGTCCAAATACGAGTAGTACTTGGAGTTTTTCTCTGCAAAATAATTGCTCACGAAGATGAAGGTGACGGTAACGAAAATCTCTGTCTTCCGAGCGCAGTTTTTAGATGAGGGAACGAAGTTGCTTGGGGCTAGATCTGGTGAACAAGGCGGATGGTCAAGCAGTTCAAACCGTAATTCATGGTTTTCGCCATGGCAACCGCTGAGGTGTGAGACGGCGCGTTATCTTGGGGAAACAGGATTTTCTTTTTCTGCAAATGTGGCCGTTTTTCCGCAATTTCTGCCTTCAGCTTGGGAAGTAATGATGCTGTCTTTTTTGATGTAATGATAATGGTCTTTTTTCTTTATTTTTTCCGATTATCTTCGATTAAGATAATTCCTTTACTATCCCAAAAAACAGTCGTCATCACTTTCCCAGCCGAAAAAAATAGTTGTTTGCTTTTTTTGGAGCCGGATCGCCCTTTGCAGTTCACTGTTTTGACTGAATTTTTGTTTCTGGCGTATAATAGTGTATTCAAGTTTCATCTACGGTAATTAATCGGCGCCAAAACTCGGATTTATTGCGCCTAAACTGCGCCAACAGAGCGTTGGAAATGTTCATTCGAACACGTTTTTGGCCTAACGTAAGCAAATGCGGCACCCAACTCGCAGACAGCTTTCTCATGCTTAAATCTTGATTTAATATGTAACAAACACGTTCTTTGGACATTTTCATAACCTTTACTATCTCGCTCACTTTAATTCGGCGGTGGTCTAACACCATTTGGTGAACTTTAGCAAATTTATCGTCAGTGGTTGCAGTTTTTGGACGTCCCGAACGTTCATTATCTCCCAAGCTCTTACGGCGACGTTTAAATACAGCTGCCCAAAATTTCACTGTGGTAAATGATGGTGCAGAGTCCCCATACACAGAGTCCAACTCATTTATGATTTACGTAGGCGTATTGCTTTTCAAAACCAAGAATTTAATAACAGATCGATACTCAATTTTTTCCATTTTCACAAAAAAACACTCACATCGACTCACTCAAACGACTGTCAACTAAAAACTGCACGTCCAAAATAACTGAAACTTCGGTAAGTAACTGTCAAAAGATGCACAACTAGCATTCACTAGCTTTTACTGACGAGTGTCGCTATCTTTACGTTCCGGTAGAAAACTTTTCAGACAATCGATATAGAATTCTCCATACACTCAAGACAGAAATAGATAAACAGGCCAAGAAATGATCGATTTCAGAATATGATAGCCCACTACTTTAGATGGTGTTTAGTAGTTCACTACTCTCAAATAAATAAAAAGGTAATTGCGGATGAATTCCCCCTTCCAAGAATAGAGTATATTCTTGATAAACTAGATAGAGCAAAACACTTCTCATGCCTAGACCTAAAGTTTGGATTTCAACAGACTGAACTTGATGAAAAGTCAAGAAATATTACTTCGTTCTCAATAAACGATGGATCGTATCATTTTAAATGACTTCCATTGGACTTAAAACAATGCTAAATTCTTTTCAACCCATAATGAAACTTGCATTCTCTGCCCTAGAGCCAACGCAAGTTTTCCTATACATGGATTACTTGGTTGTAATGTTCTGAAAAACATATGTTAAAAAACTTGACAAGAGTTTTCGAGTTATGTCGAAAATACCTTAAATTGCATCTTGAAAAGTGTTCATTCTTCATGCATGACATCACTTATCTCGGCGATAAGTGCACACACAAAGGCATACTACCAGGCGAGGTAAGATACGAAGCTATTAAAAATTATCCCATACCCACAGATGCCAACAGCGCTAGGAGCTTTATCGCATTCTACAATTACTACAGAATATTCATCAACAACGTCAATGGACAAATGAATGCAATGCAGGGTTCAACTATCTTAAAAAGGAATGAATGAGCCGGATATTAACATATTACAATATTCCGATATCAAAATGAGTTGTGTATTACCACAGATACTAGCAAGCATGCTTGTGGTGCAGTGCCTCAAAAACTTTTGCTAAGGGAGAAAGTAATAATTTCACACCAAGAGCTCACAGCAATACATTGGGCTATGCTTCATTTTAGACCGTATATATATGGAAAACATTTTCTTGTCGAAACATATCAGAAGCCATTATTATATTTTTCGCAATAAAAAATTCTAGTTCCAGACTAACCAGAATGAGGTTAGATTTAGAGGAATATAACTTTACAGTGGAATATCTCAAGGGGAAACAAAATCAAGTTGATGCTCTCTCGTATAACTATCAATGAACTTAAAGAACAAAATATAAATATAAATACAATTTATAATGTGACAACACGATCAATTACTCAGCAGAAAAGGTAGACCTGCGCAGGTAATGATTCATTTGAGTCAAATTAAATGCAAAATTAAAAAACGTCGAACGTTTATGAAGTCATTAATTATAACGAAGTTCAAAAATCGTAAAATTAAAATTGCCTTTCAATAAGTGCTTCTTGAAACAAGGAAAAAACAGTATTATCACGAATAAATGTTGAAGATTTATACATTAATATTGTAGAAAAGACAATCTAAACTAAGTTTTCCAAATGTTTGAAAAAAGGCCGGTGTTCTCAAAGTCAATCAATTACAAATGGTACCTAGCGAACAAAAATTGGAATTTGTCTCACCACAATTATTTAAAGAAACGCTACTATCAAAATTAATCATCATAAAAGATAAAGAAGAAAATGCAGCCATATTGTTGAGATACCATGTTGATCACGCAGAAGGTGGTCATATAGGCATTACACGAACCTACGGAAAAATCAAGCAAGACATAACAAAATATATGAAAGCATGTAAACAATGCCAACTGGCAAAATTTACACAACATATCAAGACACCAATGATCATAACACCAACACCTGCATCAGCTTTCAACAATGTATTGGTGGATACCATTGGCCTATTTTTCAAATGAGAAAACGGCAATGAGTACGCTGTCACACTTATATGTGACCTTGCAAAATATCTTGTAATCGGACCAATGGCGAAAAAAAAGTTCGAGAACTCTTGCAAAAGCAATTTATCCATTAATTTAAGAAATGTTTTGCAACTTTTGGTTTGCCAAGGGAATAGTGTCCGCCAACGAACCACCTCTTGGTTCTAAAGAGTTGGATGGAAATATTTTGTATCGCAGATGGCATTCGACTTAAAATAACTCCACCATATCAACCGCAATCGAATGGAAATGCTGAACGTTCCGTACAGCATGTAAAGTCGTCGTTAAAGAATTTTTTTAAAGATTCAAAATTAAACCATTAACGATTCAAGAAAAACTGGATAATTTTCTCTTCCGATATAGAGATATGCCAAAACATGTTATAATTTAGATCCGTCTTCAAAAATATTTATTTATTTTTTTTATTTTCTTAAACCAAACGGCAAAAAAGAGGTATTGATTTTAACATTCCTAAAAGAGTAACATTTACAAGCGCGAGTGAATTAAAAACAAATTAAAAACATCCACAAACTAATGATGAGACAGCAGTTTTCACACATCACACTTACTGGAGGGGAGAAAGCGAAGAATGGAAAAAAGTGATTCAAGTGAAGAATCTTTCTCAAATTATTCTAAAAGAGAAAAATTCAAAAGAATTGTAAAAAAACCTATTAGATATGCAGATGTTTTATATGCTACAAAAGATTAAAAAAAAATAAGTATTAAAAATCTATTTGGCTTAAGCATAATTTTTGCTGTGTACATTTTGAAGTATTTAGAAATGTTTAACACATTATTGAATCTGGAGTTAAGAAATGGAATAAAAACAAAAAAAAAAAGGTCAATTATGAATTCTGTAGCTTCGAAACATACTCGTACAATACCTACAAAATGGGAGAGAGTAGAGTTAGTTAATTAAGGTAGTCCGTAAGAAACTGCCATGAAATAAACACCTAATGAAGAACAGAGGAGTGTTTCATTTTCTTTATATTGATACGGACATATTACAAGACAACTAAAGAAACGAAGGGGATGGGGTAGAGATATTCAAGGTATGTTAAAGAGACTCACAAAGTTATGAAAAACGGTTGTACAAAAACCGATAATTACGTGTACTGCAGTCAGAATCATATCGAGTTGTTAAGAATTTATGCCACGGCTTGTTCTTGCTGTCGCTAATAAAATTTTTAATATCAATTTTACAAACTCGGTTCTTCGAAAGTTAAAAGAAAATTAATTTTTCGAGACGGCACGTTTTCGTATGAGTATTATACAATGAGTAGAACAATGCGGAAATGGTTCTTTTATCAGCGCAACTGTTCTACCGTTCTATATTCTTCAGGTAAGATATTCAGTTATGAATAATAATATTAATAATAATAATGTTAAGACGAATAATTTTAATGAATACGATTGTTAATATATTATAACATAGTGTGTCCTTAGTGTGGTAAAAAGGTAATCACTCCGATAAACGCCACATTAAGTCTTGAGTTAGTCAGGCAGTCCACTAGTGATGTGAAACGGTATGAGGAAGGTTGAAATTTTCTAATAAAATAATACTATCTTCGGGTTGTGCAGCATTGCTCAAAAAGTCCATTGATTGAACTACTGGTCAATAGGACTCAATTGGTTAAGAAGAGTTAATATAACAACAAGGAACATAAAGGCAGCACTTAGGGAGCTTAATATTGGCACATCAGTACTAACTCAAAATTGTCAGTATGCGAAACATCACCGGCAGTTATATGATAACGGTTATGGATTGAAAATTACACACCCCGGCCATAGGGATAGTCCGTTTTTTCAAATCCATCTTTGCGATAAACATTAATAATTGGAAGAAAATCCTCATGGTTTTCAGTGCCAGGAAAAAGTTAGTTTCAGTAAGAGTAAAGTGAGATTTTGGTGATGGCCAGGCACTTTCGATTAGAGGAGGGTGACACAAAATTCGGTTAGTTAGGAACTGTAATAGTTCTTAAAATATGAACAAGTTCTTTGTAAGTGGGAAAGACGTTTTGAGTTAATATGCGAAGAAACCGTATGCAAAGCTCTCTGATAGCGAACGAATACTTTGATCAGTTCTGGTTTGATAATATCGGTTTGTGTTATGCTATCGATGCAAAAATATTTGGGTTTATCGTGCAAATATGGAGGGTGGAACCGTACATTTTCATAAATGCGGCGATCTCTACCGAACGACTATCACAACTCTGATCAGAGAATTGTTTATTAAGTTTGACAGTAGATGGAATGAGTTAGTCGGGGAATTTGGGTAAGTATCGGGGGCAGTCGAATTGTGCGAACTAGTGGATGAGAAAGGACACCATGGAGATAGAATCAAAGGTAATAAGGGGAGTTTGATCATGAGGATTAATAGATGCATTTGAAAAAGGGGGAGTGGAGTTGAGTACATATGAGCTAATAAAGTTTTGCTAATGTCAATTGAAACTTGGTTAGAAAGCGCAGAGCCAAGTGTTGTGACATTGAAGGGTTGGGCTTGTGATTTGAGGGAGGAGATTTGGTTTCAGTGCTCAAGAGTGAAAGATGTTACGAAAATCTTGGAAGAATTTGAGTCTTAAATGACCAGTTTGTGTTGGAATGTTGATGGAATAGTGTTGAATTATGGCCGCTCTTTATTACCCGAATGCGCTATGAAAAAGGAAGGGTAATGTGTTTATCAGCCTATATATGTATATTTGTTCCTTTGTGGCACTCTAGAGACCAAACGCGTGGTCCGATTTTGATGGTTCTTACATATGTCGATTTCTCGTAATCTTGCGAGTGTCATAGAAGACATGATATCAATCAGAATTCAATATGGCGACTACCAGCCGCCATTTTGTTAAACTATATATAAATGTTTGTTCCTTTGTGCCACTCTAGAGACCAAACGCGTGGGCCGATTTTGATGGTTCTTATATCTATCGATTTGTCGTAATCTTGCGCATGTCACTGAAGACATGATATTAATCAAAATTCAATATGGCGACTGCCAGCCACCATATGGTGAAATGATATATGTATGTTTGTTCCTTTGTGGCAATCTAGAGGCCAAACGCGTGGACCGATTTTGATGGCTCTTACATCTATCAATTTACCGTAATCTTGCGAGTGTCACTGAAGACAAAATATTAATCAAAATTCAATATGGCGACTATAAGCCGCCACTTTTCTTTTCTCACATGACTCATCAATATTCAATGATTCTTTATCACAAATAGCAACAAATTATGTTATCAAAATTAAACAAGGTCGATTTCAAAAAACCAAAACAAACTTATTGAAAAATAAAATAACACCGATAGCATTTTGAAATAACATGACGGTATCTACTATACCACCAGAACTAGAATATTTGAGTGAAATGGAAAACCGGTTTCAAGAATAAAACCATTTCTGAAAGTGGTCCGTTTAGGTAGAAGATTTGGGCAACAAGGCTTTAAGGGTGATGAAGTTCTTTTTGCCCAGCAAGTAGAAGCAATTGATGAACAACCGTCAATTTCAATTACAAGTGTTGGGATAATAATAGGGACCATTATTGGGAAGATTTGAGCTGGTCTAGATATTTAACGGATCCCGACTGTTTAAGTTGCTAAGTTCCGCATTAGAATTTATTATTTGTTTTATGTGTGTTTCCACCATTTCAATGGTGTGGTATTATTATTTAATAATAGACTCCTGGACTTGTTTTTTTCTTTTTAGTTTATATTTAAAGTTCATTTTTTACTCAGTCGGGTTTTTTAGTTTTTTTTTCTTTGTCTTATGTCCTACCTTATTTTGCCGTCGGGTGATGCTTATCTTTTCCGAAATGATTTTGCCATCCGATGATTTAAACATTTCTTGGATTATTGTTTCAGAATGAATTTGCGTCTCGTGGTGCAGCTTTAAGGGAAAATATGGAAAATTCCGATTTGTTGATTGTTTTAAGATTAATTTTGTTCAGTTTTTGTAATTTTTTACTCCATTCAGTAATGGTTTAACTCTGCTTTTATTTATGTCGATATTTAAATTACCACATACAACGACTTTTGTGTAGAGAGGTTTAAACTCAAACTGATTCCTTACTTTCCTTTATCATGAGATATTAGTTTTAGATTCTCTGCAACAATTCGAAAGAAACCGAATTCGGATCGTACATTATCTTTAATTAAGCCCATCAGCGCGGTACATTTCATATCCCTACATTTAAAAAAAATTCATATGAAATCCACGGAGAAAGCCCTTGATCAGTATTGTATACGATGCATTGCACACTAAGATGACAGAACCGAATTCCTTTCTTGTACTCATTTAGAATGCTTAGCAGCATTTTTAATTTTTCTAGGCGTTGCTCAAATGGATATCCACACTGATAAAAATAATATGAGAGGAAGACAAAACAAAGAAGTAATTTGTTGTTGTCTTCTGACGTTTGGTCTTTTCATACCATCTAAGCATAATTCCTTTAGGTACACTGCGCAAGGTGATATAAGATTTTTTTTAACAGCTTTAATATTTATTTTGTTCATTACAGTAAATAGTTCGAATTTTTCACACTCTCACTTAAATATATTATGGGTCTAGTTTCGTACACATATCACGTAGTGTCAAACCTATATTTGTCTGCTTATAATGTATTAAGCACCTTTTAAGGAGCTGATTTTAATCATATAAATTGGAAAATTTAAGAATGACGGCGCGATACTACTAATATGATTTTCCTCTGGAAAACATTTTCTTCATCGGTGAAGTTGTAAAGTTCAGAGAACTGAACATTTCTATTAATACCTTCATAAGATAACATTGCGTCGGCATTTGTTTTTCTTCTGTCAGGAAAATTAAAACGTGACTCGAACTTCTTACAGCGAGCTTGTGAGGTATCCAATTTACCTAACATATTTGACTCAATTTCTTCGGCTTTTATAAGAATGCTGTTCTCTACAGAGAATACTGAAAATTTATTTTCGAAGCTTACCTTGCCTTAAATCCTGTCACCCTTCAAGGTGCAAAGGACGTCAACAACGTCTGCGAGCCATACGTCTGCGAGCCATCTTGCTCAGATTTCTGCAATGCATTTTAACTCACTCCAGTAGTCTCGATACGTCTTCGACTGTTCTTCGCCATGTTTGCTTAGGCCATCCGCTTTTCTGCCACCCTGAGTGAATGAATTTCACTGCACGGCATATCCCGTGATTGGGCCGTTTTCACACCATAAGGTGTGACCAATCCATTGCTACTTAACAGATAAAGCTGTTTCATGGAGATGCGGTTCGGCCAAAAAGTTACGTACGTTACGTTACGTTAATGTGTTACGTAGACATCTATTTACGAAGTTTTATAGTTTTCGAGTGACAACGTTGGTAACGTTCCAAGTACTACACCCATATAGTAGTAGTAATTCTACATTGGATCTGAACAGTCTCAGATTGGTTTTTGTGCTGAGAACATTGAGATTTTTGATGGCATTCCAAACGGAGCTTTAGTTTTCCCAATTCTGCTGCCCACATCGAGTTCGGTGCACTGTCAGCCGAGATGATGCTTCTTAAATATAAATAGAAAGCTTTTGACTGTCTAGACGTGTTGTGGGGCATTGTTGAGTTGAGCGTCGGAATTCCAGCATTTATATTAAGCCCTACTTTTTTTTACCTCAGTTTGCACATTTTGTGACATGTGGTCTAGGTCCATCATTTTATATTAAAGGGTGGGTGATGGTGGTTCAAGTAGTAGTGGACTGGCTTCAAAATCGGAAGGTTCGGCGTTCGAATCCCAACCACGCCCGAAAGTCATTAATTTGTTCAGTTAACAAAAATCAAGTATTATGAGTAGTTGACTAGAAATGAACAACAAGCCAACTTGGACTAAGAATTTAGTCTCCCCATTAAATGTTAGGTGCCACCCATGGAAGGGATTTGGAGGAGTGTTCTTGCAAGTAACGGGTGACATTTTTACTCAAGTAAAGCGTTTCCACATACAACTTTTCAATCTAAAACTATAAATAAAACTGATAACTAATCGCGAATATTTTATCCGAGATATATAAAATATTTCTGGCAATCACAATGCAAAATTGCTATATTGTAAAGTCTACTTTAAGATAAATTCAAGGAAGAGAGGGAGAAAGAGTTATCGCAATATTATATCTCAATTGACTGAAGCGCAGTCTCACAAATATTTTCCGCTTGGTGTGCATGCTGTAGCTTAGACAATATGTACGTTTGCATTGCAGTTATGCATATATTGAAATTTCACTAATAAGTTTAAAGGTATTGGCGATTTGAATTTATCGGTTTTTTTTATATAAAACTATTTTCATTGTTTAGGAGGGCTCCGCGAAGTAAGTCATTCTCACAGCGAAGGTTTTCTTAATTACTGTAGTGAACAATAACATGGCTAAGGAACGTAGGTCTCATGAAATTTGTGATGCATTGATTGACGGTAATATGCTTAATATCTACGAAACGTAGAATTAGTTTAGAAATATAGGTTCTAAATAAAATATGCCAAATTATGTTTAAAAATTTCCTCATACATACTTTCAGTGCAATTTGCTGTGAAGATAGTTACTTAGGGAATGAGTTTTTCCAACCCTGATTTTCAGAAATCTCGTCGACTAACTCTCAATTACGTTCTTTATTGTATTCGTAGCTTATAAAGTAAAACGAAAAGACACCTGATGTTTGATTACCAATCGGCTAATTTAACAGTTTATACTAACACATTAAGTGCAGTATTACTTGTTTACAAAGAATTTTTTACAACGAATTTAGTTCGGCCAAGCATCTATGCATCCACAAAGAATGACTGTTTGGTGCGGTTAATGGCATGGCGGGATCATCGGAACTTATTTCTTTAGAAATGTGGAAAGAGACACCGTTACCGTCAATGGCTGAGGTATAGAGCGATGTTAACCGACTTTCAGTAGTCAGCGACGTAACGCTCGAAGTTGTGAAGGCGAGCGTTCGTCATTTGATTTGACACCACTCGATTATTTTCTCTGGGGCTACGTTAAGTCCTTAGTCTACGCTAAGTAGTTCAATTTACTTCAGGCGAGCTTGGGGCCAACATTCGACACGATATTGCTGGAGTAACGATGCACATATTGGACCGAATCATCAAAAATTGGATCAACCGCTTGAAGCACTTCCATCGAAGCCGAGGCAGCCATTTGAATGATGTGTAATTCCACACATAATAGCATGAACGTAGCTTCAAAATACAGTCAGAATCAATTTTATATCCCCCACCGCTGCTGTTTTATTTACATTTTTTTCCTATCAATCTTATTTGGATACCCTTTATATAGAAATGAAAAAAAATATATGTATATGTATATACTAAACACAGTTATTAAGAATTGGCAGCAAGAGTCACTTATGAGATAAAATCAGGTCCGTACTCTTCTAAAACCTTTGAAATTGGGATTAGCGGGGAAGGTAGGTATGTAAATCATGAGAACGACATCCGATGTACTCGTAAGAAAATACACTTTCTTCATTTAATTTCCTACTAGCATTTTTCAGTGACTTCGTTAGCATGAAATTTTAAATTAAATTCGTCTTCAGTTCTTCGATTTTAAGACTATCGAAAATTATAAAATAACATTTAAAACGTGGGACAAAATCGATGAGCGACTACGTAAACCAAGTGAGTTTATCATTTCTTTACTTTTCACCTAAATTAGCGGATCGGAAGAGAAATTTTCTAAGAACATTGAAAGTCAAATAATATATCCGATATTAACAAACTGAATGTTTACACACTTCCACTAACTCGGATATAGAAGTATTGAAATCGGAAGCACGGTCTCGCAATACACAATCAATGCGACCGAACTACCAAAGTCAAAGCTGAGCTCGCAGGTGCATCAGATAAAATGCAAAGCATAGGAAAAGCGCCTGAAGTGTAGAATAACAAAAATGTAGCAGTGGATGCTTTCCACTAAGGCATTCCGCACGCAACAGATGCAAACTTAAAATCATAATTTAACAGCTTGTGTCATACACTTGATATTAAACCTTCAACACTCAAAGACATTTATCTCACTCGGTCAGGAAACAATTATTCGAAAGCTCGGTAATCGTGAAATATCAATTACCATTTGACAAGAATTTTGTTTTGAAAATTTTCGCAAAATACAGAAAGATAAGAGGAAAAAAGTTTGTAGGACTCAACGCGGATAAATCTATTTACAATATTTGCACAAATGCTTAAAGAAAAAAAATCATATGCTACTGCATCATGTACCTCACCTTATGAAATAAAACCTGATTAAATCTGTCTACAAATGTCAAGTAAAGGAGGAAGGCAAAACCATCGAAAATATAGCAGACCTGAACGAAATTGCCACATACAAGGACAGGTCTATATAAAACTTATTATATTTTTTGTTGTAACTAATGACCTCTTAAATTTTTGATAATTTAGTTTTTTAATTTTAAATTTTTACACATGCATACATTTATTTAATTTCCTTTTGTAGTATTATTATTTTCCCCTTTTTCTTCAGGGCATTTAGTCCTTTTTAAAGTTATAAATATTTTGTTCTGAATAATAGCCAAAATATTATAAACCTCGTTCTTCTAGAAAAAAGTATGAGTATGATCAATGATAACAGTATTAAGTAAGCAAAAAATAGGTTGCCACCTGAATGCACAAAGTGCTTCCGTAAATTGATGAATTTAGCGATTTGTTCGAAAGATCAAAAGAAGCAAGTATAGTTGTAATCTGAGATGTACATATTCCGAAGACTGGCAATGACACTAAATATGTATTTTTTGATATAGTATGCGGTAAAGACAAACTTGGAAAATTATACAGCAACCTGTATAATTGAAACCGCCAATTGAAACTTTAAAAGAATTGACTATTCTCTCTTGGAACAAAATGTTTGAAGTTTTAATTGGGAATGTATTTATTTTACGACATCTTCAAATGATCAAATAGAATTCCTGAATCATAATATACAATCTCCCTTCAACGCTCATGTTCCAATTGTTAGCAAAACTTTAGAGTTTAATCAAAAGCGCTGGTTTGCAGCCGAAATTCGGCAACTAATGCGGCTTCGTAATCAAGCTTACAATCGCTGGAAACACACTAGCTTGGATGTGCATCGCCGACGCTACTGCAATCTCCGTAATCAAGTCGTAAGACATGTGCAGAAAAAAAATTTATTAAATCAATCTATGAATCGATGAAATAGATCCTATCTTTTTAATGAGATCCCGACAGCTTTTGCATACGTGATGTTCTTTCTGTACATCTGAATACCAGGTCTTTATCAATGCTATCCGGCTGTGGAACTTCTTACCAAGTCGGTAAAAGAATAGGGGATAAATGATGTTTCCAGAGTGAATTGAGGACTCACCTGTCTTTCTAGAATATCAAAATATTGGCTTATACTTTAAACGTTTGTACTTACTTTTATTATATTATTCCTTTTTTTGTATCAGAGCGAAATATTAATATAAATATAACAATGATTTAAACAAATTATTATCTAAAATGTATGCATGTAGGTCCGAATGTTAGTATACATAATTTGGTTCTAAAATTATCGAGTGGTAAGAGTTATTCATTAATTGCTGTAATTTATGTTATCGTTCCATGTATAAATCACATTCCCAAGCATATAATATCGTATAAGATATATTATCTTAATGTACTTGCAATCATTAAAGTTATTGAATAAAATCAATCAGGATAAAAACGAAACAAAACAATAGAAATAAAAACTGTCTTCGTTGTAAAGCTGCGTCATTCTAATTGTTATGTATTTAAAAGGTGCCATATGTTACAAGCAAATGAAAGTCAATTTTGTGGAATGGTTAAGAATTCGTTTTATTGCTAAAATATATTCTCCCAAATTAAGTTAAGACCATAGATTTTTAAATTCGTACAATACTAAGATCGGGTTTGTAGTTGCGGCATTTTGTGGACAAACAACCAGAAAAAGATTGTAAGAAAATATATTTTGGATGTATTTTTTTTTGTTTATTATTATTGTATGTAATTATTATTATCCTTCATTCTTATATAATATATGTATTTATGTAATTATATTTATACTTAGATATGTATATTCACCTCTATAAGATGGGATGATTGACGGCTCTTATGGACTATTGCACAAAGCACTAATAATTTTGCAACATTGGGTCTTTGGATTTATAACCCGTTATGACTGTGTATTTGCTAAACACATACTGTCTTTTTAAATTGTGAAACAAGGGCTCGAGGAAAGGAGAGAGTAATAATAACTAAATTTCAAATGTTTTTTCACGTGGCAATAATTATCGATCTTTGAGTTGTTATCGCTAATATTATCGAATTTCTAAAAACAACTTACATTCCTTTGATACTGATTGTAAATAAATTAACAATAACAGTTAATTTAGAAACAACAAAATTAATTTTTTTTAATTTGGTATGTGCTCAATTGCTATGTAATTTGAAAAAATTAATCAATTGCCATTTAGCTATAAGAATAAAATATAATTAGTAACTTCATTTCATGAAAATTTATTCATTTAATGTTAAAAATGCTACGTAATTGCCAATAACTGGATTGCAAAACATCCATTTCACGATAAACAATCGGCATTCCTTATCCATCCACATGGATATTCGATCCACATCGCACATTCCAACCACATTTAAATGTAGAGACATTGCATCCGGAAGTCGGTTTCACTCATACGTTGTTTTCAATTTAATTATACCTGATATTCCGGATTAATTGATGCAGAAAATTGGGTGACGTACATTCCGAAACCACATTGAAGTACTTTTACGTCATCAGGTCCAGTTGTCTATACAAAAATAAAATGGGTTCTTTTATTTTATTTACAGTATTTATTTGATTCGATCAATAAAAATACAAAGTCAAATACGCTTTCATAACTGTATATTGAATATTGAACGGCAAATCAATAATGATATGGCGAATTCGTTTAAAATTGAGTTACATTGCAAAGTGAAATAGTTTTTGATTTGAATATTGCATTTCTATTTGCTGCTGTGGTTTCAGCCAGCCATCCGCAGAAATTGAAATCGATGTTGTAAGGAGTCAGTTGGGCACGGAGGCATCCATGATGCAGGAGTAGTTGGCAGTGGCACGCTCGCGGTTGCTCGGCTCTAGCTCGTCGGGTTGGGTTGGTTCTTGCCACTACCCCGTGCATCGCAACTCAACTTACCTTTTTGTTTCGTGCCGAATTATAAAAAAAAAAGAAAACAAGGATAGCCTGGAGAAAGCTACGTTATTTCACGGACGGACTTAAAAGATAGGAGGAGAGAAAGATGATAGAAAAAAAGAAGAAAAGACACAGTAGGATCACATCTGTGTGCCATCACCACTGTGCAAGACCGGGACTAGCGCGATGTAGCTAACTAAACCTACACTAACCTAAACCATACATACCGACCTTAAATATCGACTTATAACTAACCTAAAGCTAACTTAACCCTATGTACCCTACACCGAATAATATGTCCCAGGGTCACACAGCGATGACCGCTCGTCACGATCTGAAATAAGCCGGGTGTTGTCGGCTGAGGATGGCCAACCCACCCTTATCGCACTTGGATGCGACCAATTGCTACCATTCTGGCCAAAACCGTGAATGGTAGCCCCTAAACGAAATTCCACCCAGTCGCCACCTGTAAGAAAAAAACTTCAGGAAAAGTCAGTCACGTCATATTCGTTATGTCGTCATCGTGTTATGTCACGTCCGGTCACAGTCGCCCCATCGAAGGACGGTTGGTCCGCCTATCCACACACCACTTGCGACAACGGCTTTACTCCATCGTAGTAACAAAAAAAAAACACGAATTTTATACAATCCATAATTTGTACATGAATATATTTAAAAGAATAAAAAAAAATAATAATTCACAAAAGGTAAACTTAAATAACTAAAAATTTATTAAAATAAGAAAGAAGAAAAAGAAAAAAAACGCAAACTTATGATCTAAGAGCAATAAAGTTTTTTTTTTTATTATTATTATTATTTTTATATTTTTTTTTATATTTATTTTTTTTTTTGAATTCTATTTTAGTAATTTTACTAGGCTAGGTACTCTCGTTCCAGCCACTCAAATCTTATACAATTAGGACTTACCGGTTATAAACGAATTCCTCGTCGTTCTGGCGCCAGCACTTCGAAGAATCCTTGAAATTCTATATTAAATTTTTTTTTTTTCGCACACAAAAATAAATTCAAGTAAAACTCAAAAAAAAAACAAACGACTTGCTTAATCCTAACCTTACTCTACACAGTAAATTAAAAAAAAATAAAAAAACTCAAATCTAGGACTTAACCTATTCGGAACTAAAGACTATTCTTAGTCACTATATATATCCCATATGTATATGGTATTAATGTGGTATGCACATATGTACTTTTTTTTTCAATAAAAATAATATTTTTTTTTTTGGTCACTTATTCATTGACGTAAAGATAAAACTTCCTGTTTTCGTTTTTTTGTTTCTTTACTCACTCTATTCACTCTTAATTTATTTTTATTTTTTTTTTGTTATTGTTGATGTGGTTGTTGTTGTGCTGGTTGTCCCACGGAGCACCTCTTGCAGGCGATGTAAAAAAAAACAGCACTGCTCACCCGTTGGGATATTTGGGCCTTCCGGGGAGTATCACTTCATTGCATGGTTGCACAAGGGGGATGGGGGAGGTTCCGGTCTAATGACACTCTCCTTTTTTTTTTTTTGTTGCAACGCCTTATCCGGCGGATGCGTTTTGCAGCTTTAAAAAAAAACAAACACAAACTCCCGACCAATTCCAAGTTTTTTTTTTTTCTTTTTCTTTTGCGATGTATCGCCTGAAATTTCCTAATTTTTTAATTTACAAATTCAGCGGCCCACAATACGTCCGCGTATATGTACGTAAAGTCCGAAAACTTTTTCTTTTTACGCGCACTGTTTCCAATAGAGCTAGGACTCTTTTTTTTTCTTTGTTGGAAGAACTTCGTCGTACAAAACAGGTCTCCCGAAAAACAAACTCAAAAAAAACTCGAATTAAAAAAAAATACCACGATCGACAATGCCGACTGTATTGGTCAGAAGTCTCGAACCAACCTCCCAGAAAAAATTCCCACAACCTTCTGCCCGACTATCACGAATCTCTCCACTACCATTGAAAATCGCACGACCTTGCCGTTGTACGAGTAATCTTCTGTTACCCACTCAAACGGCTGGTCGGCATCGAAAGATGATCAGCTGATTTTCTACTAAATGTGATTGACCTTCCTAACTAGTTCTCTTCTTAAACTCTCATTTCTTTGATTTCTTATTTGTCTATCTTTATTCCCCATTCTAATTTCTGCCTCTCAACTGTGGTTCATGCCTAAACTAATACCTATAATAGACTACCTACCACACGATCTATCTCCTTAGCTAAGCTTTCCACCTCCTCCTGGATTTACATTGGTCAACACAACTCTCTACGACAAAAGAGACATACGATATACACCATAGTAACAAGAACACAGGGAGAGAGTGAGCCTACGAAGAAAGTGGAATGAGGGAATTCGAAAATAGTGGGACGTTTGATAGAGTTAGTTTTTGTTGTAAGTTCGGAAAGAGAGATTAGTAAGACCAATTGATAGATTGGGAGGGGAAAAGGTCTGTTTTTGAAAAGGGGTAAATTTATTGGATTTGGAACAGTGAGGGGACACAAACAGAACACCACAACTAAACAAAATTTTGTAATATTCATTTCTTTTTTTTCCTGCGAAAGGGCTGACGCTACAGGCTCGAAAGCAGAGTGTGAGTGGTCGTGAACATACTGAATTCGTAAAATAAAGCTAGGAGGCCTTTTACAAGAATTGTTCAGACGAGCGTGCCTATTACTCTGATACGTGGTGCAAGGGCCCACTCCCTGACATACTCTTATTTAAAACCTATAACTACAAAGATTACAATCAATGCTTACAGAAAACCTCTCACATTTACCTATCTAACTTATACTAATATCACAGCTAAATTCCTAACTTAAAATAAATAAATAAATAAGTAAAAAAAATATATAATAAATAAGTTAATGTAAATGACTAGAAGAAAAGATAAATAAATAAATAAATAAATAAATAAGTTTATATATAAATAAAAATATAAATAAATAAAATATAAATAAGTACAATAACTAAATAAATAAAATAAATAAATAACATAAATAAATAGATAAGAGTTAACACCGCGCATTTGGCCCTGAACCCCATATAGGGTAGCAGTCTGTATGAGAATTGCTGACTAAGTTTATTCAGGTGCAAACCTGTTCACACGCTTATGGAAGATCAAGTTGCGTCTCGCTATTCGCACGACCACCGAACATCAAATTGCATCGCACCGGATACATGAGTCGGCATAAAACTGATGAGCCTGCATTCTGGATGGTTGGAGCAGCGGCTTCCTATGGGAATCAACTTAGTTTTAGAATTTAGTCTGATTTGGGACATTGTCGACAGTAATTGCATTAATTGTAATCGCAGACATCATATCGAGAATAAATTCGTATTTAAAAAATCATATATTGTTTAATTAACGTTAGTCGAACGGTTGGGGGGAGGCGTTGCCTCCCCGTTCGCGATTTTTTTTCAGTAATCCCGTGATGGATTCCTTAACTTAAGTAAGTAAAATAAATAGAATAAATATGAGTATAAAATATATAAATAAATAAATAAACAGATAAATAAAAAACATCCAGCAACAGCAGGTAGAGTGCGTCAAGTTTTTATCAGGTTCCCCTTATGAAGCTAGGAATGGAGATCTTTTGCGTGGAAAATGCCCACGCTCTCTCCATTTTGGGTACTTACTTCATAGAGGGAATTGCTTATCACCCTTAGTATAACTGATTTTAAAAATTTGGGTCCTAATTTGGCGTTGTAACCATCAGCTAAACTACTTTGCTTAAAATTGCGTCTATATATTATTTGTCCTACCTTATATTTTATATATTTACTCCTAGTATTATACGATGGCGTCGCCTTGTCATGTGCTAGCCTTAGATTGTCAAAGATTTTCCTTCGTATAAGCTCTAATTTGTCATTCTTTTCTAATACTTCAGTGCTCAGATATTTCACTACGTCTAGTTTCCTTAGTATTTCATATGATTTGGCATGTTGAATCATATGTGTCCCGAAAATGGCATAATACGGCTCAAACCCGGTCGAATCGTGCACCACGCTCCTCAAAGAAAATGCCGCGTCGCTCACATGGAGGTCCCAGTTCTTCTGGTCATCATGTATGTATGACCGTATTTTGGCCAGTACAGACCGGTTGACCCTCTCTGACGCATTAGCTTGAGGAGAGTAGAGCGCGGTTCGAACATGTTTAACTCCATATTTTCCTAGGAAACTGGCAAACAACTCGGAGACGAATTGTTTGCCGTTATCCGAATGCACATACTCGGGCACACCAAACATATGAAATACACCTTCCTCTAAATATTTTACTACCTCTACTGCTGTTGCCTTCCTTACTGGTTTCAAAAACACATACTTAGAGAAATGGTCCAACACGATAAAAATATGGGTATTCCCGTTCTTAGTTCGCGGATAGGGTCCTAGAAAATCAATATGAAGCCTTTGGAAGGGCCGCTACGTAACGACTTGTTGTCTGATCGGCCGTCTAGATAAAGTATTGAGTGGTTTGCAGCACTTGCAGACCTCGCAAGACTTGACGAGATTCTGGACATCAGATACCATACCTGGCCAGAAGTACATCTCGAATTCGAAGCCCTGAAGTTTCAGGCTCCACCTGGCCAAGCGACCAGACAGATCCTTCTGTGTCATCAACCACTTAAGACTAGCGTGATCAGTTATAATAGTTAAGGGTAAGCCCTCAACATAGGCTCTAAACTTCTTCACTGACAAGACGGCCAAGCTCTGTGACGCTATAATTCCGTTGCGCAGAATTTAGCTTCTGAGACATGAATGCTATCGGTCCTTCGTTTCTCTCTGCGTCCACCTGGAATAGCACACTACCCACTCCAGTCGTCGAAGCGACGCACTGTATGTAGAAGCGTCTCTTAAAGTCCGGATTTGAGAGTATGGGTGCGGACACCAAAGTCGCCTTAAGCTTGTTAAACGCGTTCAGCGCGTCTTCTGTTAAAGTAAAAGTTTGTCCTTTCTTAAGGCAGTCCGTCATAGGCGCGGATAGTCCGGAGAAGTTTGGAATAAACCGCCTATACCACCCTGTCATTCCTAGGAACCGACGGAGTTGCTTAGGAGTCTTCGGTACGGGAAATTTCTCTACCGCCGACACCTTGTCTGGGTCTGTCTTAAGACTGCCATCGCCAACTATGTATCCCAGATACTTTATTTCGCGATAGCAAAATTTACTTTTTTCGACGTTGATCGTGAATCCTGCTTCCCTTAAACACCTGGCCACCTCGGATAGTAGTTTGGCCTGAGATTCGAAATCTGGAGAACAAACCAAGAGATCATCGAGGTAGACAAAGACATTCTCCTTCAACCGATGGCGAATAACTTTGTCCATTAGCTGACACATTCTCTGGGCAGCATTAGTCCACAGTCCAAACGGCATGACCGTGAACTGGTAAAGTGGCCACCCAGGGATTGTGAAAGCTGTCTTCTCCCTTGATTTGGCCTTCAGAGGAATCTGCCAAAATGCATCTTTTAAATCAATACCGGAGATGTGACCTGGTATCTTGGAGGCGGCTTAGTAAGCCGTCGATGTGAGGAAGAGGGTAGGCATACTTTTTAGTCACGGCGTTGACCTTTCGTGAATCTAGGCATAGACGATTCTTCCCCGGTTTTCTCACCAAGACTACTGGCGAACTCCAAGCACTACTGCTTTCTTCAATTACCCCTAGTTCAACCATTCGATCCAGCTCGTCATATAAGAGTTTTTGTATCGCTGGCGAAATGTTTGATAAGAGCTTGGTGGTCGTCTACCTCAATCACATGCTCTAGAAGCTTCGTCTTGCCTAACCCCAGGATTGCGAACGACGGAAAAAGTTGTTTTACCCTCTCCAACTGCTCGGTTTGTGATTGGGTGAGTGCTTGGATTGAGGAATCGTTTCCGGTCGGCGATGGCATGTCTAGTCCCGATATAATGTTAGGAGCGACCGCGAAGCTCTTCCAAAAGTCTACCCTTAAATATAACGGTTGTTGTAAATTCGGGACCACGAATATTTCTAAGTCCCTGGTTTTGCCATGCCATGAGACAGGAAAAGTAAATCGTCCAAGTATTTTCTGATGGTTGCCATCAGCTGTCCATATATCGGTCGTCATGTTTGTCAGGGTAATGTTATGTCTCTCCAAAAAGTCTAGAGCCCCTTTTCAAAAGCAGGTTATGGATGCGCCACTGTCTAACAGACCGAGGACATCCTCCCCCGCGATATTCACTTGGGCGAACGGTCTGTTGACATGTCGTGTTGTTATCACAGTTTCGAGTATTCTCTTTAATCGTCGTCTTTTCATTGCACATTTTTCCCTTAGCCTATGTATTTTTTTATATTTTCTAGTATTCTCCACAGGCACTGTCACTTCTTCTCCGAAAATACGCTTCCTCGCTTCGTTGTACTCCACTATTCGTTGGTGGAAAGTCTTCCGTTGCGGAACTTCCGGGTGCGTCTGCGCTATACTCGTAAGTATTGTCGGGTCACGCTGCAAGATCCTTACTGGCTGGGATTTTCGGGGTTTGCCGGGGTTGTGGTCGGTTTCGACGGATGACCCCCGGCATTCCCGCCGATCTGCAGGTTTCCCTGACACTTAGCACAGTGGAAATTAATGTACCCTTGCCCACAACTGAAGCAAGTAAGCGTATGAAATCCGGAAGGACAAGCCTGTGGATTCGTCGAATTTATCGTCAGCTCAGTTTTGTAGACTTTCGTTTTTTCTGTCCTTGGTCGGTCAGGTTTAATGTACGTATTGGGTCCACTTTTGCGTTGATTTTGTAGAGCCGCTACCTCGAAGTCGTCGTTATCAGAGCTGTCTTGTTGGTCCTGTCTTGCTGGTCTTCCGCGTAAAGGTGGTTCGTCAATCTCGGTCACGTGGCGTTTATAACGTTGGTCTCTGGTCGACAAATACCTTTCCGCTCTTCTATACTCATCGCGGTCCTGTATACTCCGTACGGAGCAACCGAAGATAAGTGTCGCGACTCGGTCCTTGATGTTATGTCGCAGTATGTCTACCAGGTCCAGTTCGTGCGGTCGGTTGGTCATATGTATTGTCATGGACCGTATGTCGGCGTAAAAATCGTCGAATGGACCAACTGTTTCCTCTTCTGGACTTGAGAATTTCGTGGTCCCATCGTCCGTCTCTAAATTGTTTGGTCAGCTCAGCTTTAAGATCGTGGTAGCTGAGCTGCTCATCCCCCCCGATTTCCTCTAAGTATTCCCAGTACCATCTTTCAGCCGGGCCTGACACTAGGTGATGGAACTGGGCTAGCAGCTGATCAGAAGACACCCCATTCTTCTTTTTTAGAGTTTCGATGCGGAAGACGAAACTCTCTACCGGCATCGTTTTGGACGTGCCGTCAAATTTGATACCCCACTTGTGGATGGAAGTGCTTATCCTTCGGGCATCGTCCCTGTAGCAGTCTCCTGGAATGTCCTGGGCCCTGTCCATCTCCGGGAATCGAGCATTTCGTCGGTCACTGTGGGTGTAAATCCTGTTGTGGTACGGAGGCGATTCGGGTGCGTTTTGTCGTTCCCTAGTATTGTTTAAGCATTTGTTAGTCGTCGTCATGTTACCCTTGGAAGATGAGGCAACTGGAAGCTCGAGACAGCTTATTTTTTCGCTCATGATGGCAATGTTCTTTTCGAACGTTCTTTTCGAATGTTGCCATCATTGCGGTCATTCTGTCGTCGAGCTTCGACATTACGTTGTCCTCTTCTCTTTCCATCTTCCTAGGGTAGGCGTCTTGTGGTCTGTATGTCCTTTGGATGTCCTCTGGTTGTTTCTGTCTACGTATGTTGTAGTCCTCGTCTTCGTACACTGTTCTGCGCCTCCCTCCTAGTCGTCTCTCGCTATGTTCGTCGTATGCGTCTTGTCGTTTCATTGGGACTCGCTTGCTGGTCGAAGTTCATGCTTTTCCATGCTCGAAGTTCTCATCTTCCGAGGGATGGGAGCCAGATTCGTCGACGGAAATTTCAGGAATCCCTGTCAGCACGGGAACCGCCTTGTGGGTTGTTGGTTCTGAGGATTCGGGCTTTTGACTATCTAGACTGAATCGCAGAAAGTCGTGCGAGATAGTCGTGAGATCCAGGACATCCGCTCCGGGTTCGGCATTTTCCTTGGGCCGCATTTGTCGATGGTTAACCATTCTCCACCTGTCATTTTTCCACGGAGAGTGGGTTACTACTCCTAGGAGGCTGCCGTCTGAGCTGTCCCTTGGAGCTTTCCGTTCCTCTTCAAAACCGAAACCTCCAATAGCTACATCGCCCGAAGAAGTGTCCCTAGGGACTGACCCTGTCTCGTTATTTATTGTCAAAAAAAAACACAAGGTCTTACCTTTTCTTTCGTTTAAAAAAAAAAAAATAAATAAATAAATAGAGACAACGTAAAAGAAGGATGTGTTATAATTCAAAAAGGAAATTTTAAAAATGCAAAAAAAATTCAAAAAAAAAATGTAAAAAAAGGATATCTAATAAAAATTAATAAAAAAGCAAATATATATGATATATGTCTAACTAAATAATTTGAAACTCGAGAAAAAAGAATTGTTATGTTGAATTGATTTTTATTGATTTTTATGTTGAATTGATTTTTATAGATCGCGTTGGTGTGTGAAATGGGGAACCGATTTTCCAGTCACTCTCGATGGGTAGTAGAGTCGGTCTATGTATAGTACGTAATGTATGGTCGAGGCACGTATAGTGGCGACTGGTATTTCAGTATCGTAACGAGTGCTGAAGCACCCTTATCTTCCCTCCACACTGGGTATATGGCTGAACCACATCCCAGGCTGGCAGAGAATGTCCAGGTTATACTTCAACACGACTAGATGTTCGTGATCTCAAGCCCACGCCTCACGATAAGTCAATCTAGGGCTAACTGTATCGGACAGCAGTCAGCTCATCGACCTCTCACTTCTAGTCCGCTTTTGGATTTTTTACAGACTTCCGATTACCTCACTAAGTCCCTTAGCTTCTCGCCTGGAGATCGGACAGCCACCGTTGATCTACTCAGAAACCAAAAGCATAATCAGAATCTGATCCTGGAGAAATAAAAGATAGATAGGAAAGTAAAAAGTTGAAAAAGAAAAAAACTAGCGGACTAGCCGTAGACGTTGGGCGCCATTGTAAGGAGTCAGTTGGCCACGGAGGCCAACCAACGACACCTTTTTATTTCGTGCCGAATTATAAAAAAAAGAAAACAAGGATAGCCTGGAGAAAGCTACGTTATTTCACGGACGAACTTAAAAGATAGGAGGAGAGAAAGATGATAGAAAAAAAGAAGAAAAGAAACAGCAGGATCACATCTGTGTGCCATCACCACTGTGCAAGACCGGGACTAGCGCGTTGTAGCTAACTAAACCTACACTAACCTAAACCCTACATACCGACCTTAAATATCGACTTATAACTAACCTAAAGCTAACTTAACCCTATGTACCCTACACCGAATAATATGTCCCAGGGTCACACAGCGATGACCGCTCGTCACGATCTGAAATAAGCCGGGTGTTGTCGGCTGAGGATGGCCAACCCACCCTTATCGCACTTGGATGCGACCAATTGCTACCATTCTGGCCAAAACTGTGAATGGTAGCCCCTAAACGAAATTCCTCCCAGTCGCCACCTGTAAGAAAAAAACTTCAGGAAAAGTAAGTCTCGTCATATTCGTTATGTCGTCATCGTGTTACGTCACGTCCGGTCACAGTCGCCCCATCGAAGGACGGTTGGTCCGCCCATCCACACACCACTCCAACGGCCACCACACACCTCTTAAAGCCGACAACGGCTTTACTCCATCGTAGTAAAAAAAAAACACGAATTTTATACCATCATACAATCCATAATTTGTACATGAATATATTTAAAAGAATAAAAAAAAAATAATAATTCACAAAAGGTAAACTTAAATAACTAAGAATTTATTAAAATAAGAAAGAAGAAAAAGAAAAAAAAACGCAAACTTATGATCTAAGAGCAATAAAGATTTTTCATTTTTTTTTTATTATTATTATTATAATTTTTTTATTTTTTTTTTTTGGAATTCTACTTTAGTAATTTTACTAGGCTAGGTACTCTCGTTCCAGCCACTCAAATCTTATTCAATTAGGACTTACCGGTTATAAACGAATTCCTCGTCGTTCTGGCGCGAGCACTTCGAAGAATCCTTGAAATTCTATATTAAATTTTTTTTTTTTTTGCGCACACAAAAATAAATTCAAGTAAAACTCAAAAAAAAAAAAAACAAACGACTTGCTTAATCCTAACCTTACTCTACACAGTAAATTAAAAAAAAAATTAAAAAAACGCAAATCTAGGACTTAACCTATTCGGAACTAAAGACTATTCTTAGTCACTATATACTCGTATATCCCATATGTATATGGTATTAATATGGTATGCAC
>OX422140.1:293573441-293720449 GCA_949129095.1 Volucella bombylans
ATTGTGCTTCGACATCTCCCTCTAGAAGCGGTGAACATTTATACCACCCTGTTTAATAATGCAATGAATAATGCACATTATCCAGCGCATTGGAAAACTGAAGTGGTACATCCCATCCCCAAAAGGGATAAAGACACTTCCAATCCGGCGAATCTCCGCTCTATCAGTCTTCTTCCAAACATCAGTAAGGTGTTCGAAAAGGTGATCAATAGAGTCCTGACCAAGTGGGTTGAGGACAAACATATAGTTCCGGATAATCAATTCGGTTTCAAGGCGGGGCATGATGTTATTCATGCTGCGTCTAAACTGGTTTCTGATATCCAATGGAACAAAGGCAAGAATCAGTGCACTGGTGCCTGCCTGATTGACTTGGAAAAAGCCTTCGATACCGTATGGTTAGAGGGACTCTTTTTCAAGCTGGACAGGTTGGGCATTAGTAAACCATTGCTGTATATCCTTTTTGATATGCTTTCCAGTAGACAGTTCATCGTAAAAAATGGCGATGTGACTTCTGCTGGAACTTTTAACATTAAAAACGGTCTGCAACAAGGTGCGGTAAATTCGCCGATCCTATTCAACATTTACACAAGTGATCTGATAGGTTCACTTCACCATACCATAGCGTACGCAGACGACATAATCGGGTACAGATCAGGTCCAAAGATTGAGGTTATTAATATACTTTTGCAGCGTGACTTCGACAAAATTAAGCGATATTGCGATGACTGGAAGATGAAAATCCTTTTTCAGAAGTCGGAAACCATTTTGCTTAGGACGCCTTTGTCTGGGGCCTCTAGAGATTCCAGAAAGAATTGGGGAAAGTTCTCGATCGTGGGGCAGCACGGGCAGCCACTTGCTTGTCGAAATGTAGTCAGATACCTTGGGATCTGGCTAGATCAAATTCTGTATTTTAACTAACTTATAGAGGTTGCTCTGGCCAGAGCCAGAGGTGCTTTTGCCCTTACGAAGAGACTGTTTTATAACAGCCAACTCGATGCGAGGGTGAAGGTGATCTGCTACATGGCCCTTATCAGTATTTGGATGTCCCGTGTGGGAAACCATTTTGTTTAGGACGCCTTTGTCTGGGGCCTCTAGGGATACAGAAAGAATTGGCGAAAGTTCTCGATCGTGGGGCAGCACGGACAGCCACTTGCTTGTCGAAATGTAGTCAGATACCTTGGGATCTGGCTGGATCAAATTCTGTATTTTAACTAACATATAGATGTTGCTTTGGCCAGAGCCAAAGGTGATTTTGCCCTTACAAAGAGACTGTTTTATATCAGCCAACTCGATGCGAGGGTGAAGGTAATCTGCTGCATGGCCCTTATCACGCCCATGCCTGTATTTGGATATCCCTGTGTTTCAACGTGAGAGGAAGTTTATTGGAAAAGATTCGGGTGTTTGAGAGGGCTTGTCTTAGGACTTGTCTTCGCTTATACAGAACACCAAAGTCTGAGTACGTAAAATTCTATCCTAATGAGGTCTTATATAATAGGGCGAACCTAATAAGAGTGGACAATTTCGTTATTAAGTTGACTCGAAGGCACCTCATGACCTCATCGAACAACCTTATCTCCAGGGCTTTCTTCCCCAATTATATGCATCACGAGAGGGTTCACTTTGACGGCTTTACTCCTCCTGAAGCGTTCCTCTACCTAGATATGAAAGGTCTGATCCAGGACAGATTGACGGTGCCGCTACTCTTCCACAATGTTCGAACAACTGCGGACAGGCGACTTAACTACGACAGAGACGTCGCACATGGCAGTGCGGTGCGTCTCCGGTTCAGTAGGGCGGAAGGGAGTCGCGACATGAGGGATGTTGCTCAGCAACACCAACACTTTTGGTGGCTTGTTGAAGGGGAGGATGCTTCGTCGTCGAACTCCTCCAGTGGTAGTTAGCTTCTTGTGAAGCAAGGTGGGCCAGCCTAATTTTTTTTTAGCCATGGCCGGCTTACATAGTTTTAGGTAGGATTAATTTAGTTATAGAAAAAAAAATATATAAAAGCAAAAGAAAATTAATAAAAATAAAAAATTAAAAAAAAAAACAATATATATATATATACATATACTTGTATATTAAGTATATAGGTATTATATAAGTTAACACGACATCCGCGAATTCTTCGAAACATCAGACTATATCGCTCACCAGACACAGTCCACCTCCCACGAGCATCCGGTCGTCCGCATCCAAACACATGACAAGTGCAAGACACTCTTTGCACATGACACCCCATAGATCATCTCATGCATTCCATCACCCGAGATGCACTCCACTATTCCCACACAGAACCTGCTGACTCCAACACATTCCTTCACGTATGCAATGCTCCACATTAGGTTAAGATAGGTGTAAAGGAAAATGTTAGAATTGTGTAACTTCAGTCTTGTAATAGATTTGAAACAATAAAGAGGTAAAACATCAAAATAAAAAATTATGTTTTAAATCAAATTCGATTTAAATGTTTTAACTGGCGCCCGAGCAGGGATCACAGGAAATATTAAATAAGTGCCGGTAAAAGTGTTCCGTCGAAAGTCCTCAAGAAGCACAGACGCGGATATAGTAAGACCGAAACCGTCAAAAAGTCCTTAAGTAGTACGGAGGAGTGAAGTGTTCTTACCCCCCGGTAAAAGTGTTCCGTCGAAAGTCCTCAAGAAGCACAGACGCGAATATTCCTTATTAAAAAAAAAATCCTGTGGTTCCCCCTACCGCGCGAGTGTGGTGAAAGTGTTTCAAAAAATCACAAAGGCCCCTAGTAGTCGTTGGCAGCCAGCAACTCGACCAGCGAAGGAAAAGGAGACGCGTATCAAGCGTCAGCCGCACCATCAGGCAAAAGATGTTAGGATCAGAATGGAGTTCCTGTACTTCGTACTGTAAGTTAGTTTTAAGATTAGAAAGTGAAAAATAATCAACAAAGCAGATCGTGAAAATTGAACGGAAATTTTTTTATATAAAAAGGAAAACGAATTTTATTAGTTCACTATAATAAGTTTAAATACTACATTCAAAGAAATAAGTAATTAACAAAGCAAAAAACAAGTCGTTACAATTGTACGGGAAATTTTTATATAAAAAAGAAAACGAATTTTATTATATCGCTATAATTATCATACTAATATATATTGTATTAATATAGTAACATTAATATCGTTAATTTTACAAAACTTAAAATGATAGGCACAAGGTCAAGTAACCCCCAAACTACCAATCCTGTTGCTCAGCATCGATCCGCTGTAACAACTCCTATTCCTCCCATTAACCCCCATCCACCTGCTGCACCAAGCACGTCACGCGAACCGCGCGATACAATAACCGAAACAACACATAATATTTCGATAAAATCAACGTCGTCCCAAGACAACCGACAGCAGAACCAAGAGATTGGAAAGTCGCCAGATTTCGAATCTCTTATTACAGGCATAGTAACTCGCGTGTTAAAAAAACCGATTCCCGCTATTATTTCGAGTACATTAAACCCATATGCAGACCAATTCGCTGGCGAAGTCCTGACTATCTCTCCCGAATTTAGAGGAAATTTGTCTGACCTAGACAGGATACCTGAGGTAGTCCGATGCCTCAGAGAATTCTCGGGAAATCGCGGAGAATTCATTTCGTGGAAGAGAAGTGTTGATAGGATCTTTGAGACCTATGATCCAATTCGAGGTAGACCTAAATATTTCGGTATCCTCAGCGTGGTACGGAACAAAATCGTCGGTGAAGCCGACATTGCGTTAGAGTCATATAATACTCCAATGAACTGGAACTGCATTTCCAGGAGCTTAGTCATGCATTACGCTGACAAAAGAGATCTGGGTACTCTTGAGTACCAACTTATATCTCTTGTTCAGGGCAACGATTCGATAGAATCGTTCTACCAAACGGTATATCGTCATTTATCACTCATCCTTAACAAAATCGGATGTTTAGATATTGGCAGCGAGTCAATAAGACTCCTCACCCAAACGTATAGAGACAAGGCTCTCGATACATTCGTAAGAGGTCTAAGAGGTGACCTCCCCAGACTTCTCGCTATTCGCGAACCCGTGGATCTCCCGCAAGCCCTGCACCTATGCCTCAAGCTGGAAAACCAGAATTTCCGGTCCCACCAAGCTAATCAATATATTATTTTATATATTTCAATAATGAATTCATGGTTTCTTAGGAAATTTTATCATAAAGCTTAAGCGTGAAATTTAATTTGTCACCTAGCGCTTAATAAAAGCTTGATTAAAATTCGGAATAAAGATTTGAAACATTTAACAACAATAAAATTTCGTTTATCAACTTTACGATATCACCGAAATTGTCGCTGGAAAAGCCTGACGATTCACCAGCTTTAAGATCGTCGCCCAAGGAAAATTAGTTCGAGCATCGACACACGTGCCTAACCTTCAACCTTAACAATGAGTAAGTACCATTTGAGTTTTCTTTTGCCTTATACTTTCAATAAAACCAGTGAAAATGTTCCATTCACCTCCGCAATCAAACATTGCAAGTGATTTAATCACACACGACAAATCAGCGTTCCCCACTACGTCGAATGCTTGCAAAGTCTCTGAATAGCAAACGTCCGCACCCCACGCCCACTCTGCTTCATCAGCAAAATAATTCGCAGCCTCCGCATAACAACCTGTTGCTCTCGCGTAATCCCCTGCCACCGTCTTTTCCACTGAAAACATTGAGCTCGGATCCCAAACCCCAAAAGGCGGCTTCGGTCAATTCCAGAACTTCATCACGCAGAAGACTTTCCCTACAACTAAAACGGCTGGAAGAAGAAAAATCGCTAGAAGAGAAGTACCTAGCAAAGAAGTGCGAACTTTTGCAAGAAATGACATCTGATGATGAAGACGACATTGTTGAAGACAAAGTGCCCACAACGTCAAGAAATTGTGTAGAAAACTGGCTGAAATCCCAAAGCATGCAGCAAAAGCAAACGCCTAGACCAGTTGTGCCAACCAACAGCATGTTGAACAACACATGGTTTGGTATCAAGGTACAGCAAAATCCAAGGAATTCTACATTGCATGAAAACAATAACGACCCACAACTGAGATTCACAACAGCAGCCCCAATCAATGGTTTTCAAGAAGTTCCAAAGCTCTCTCATCGTCAAATAGCCGCTCGGCAATCGACATCCAAAGAGTTGCCAAAGTTTAGCGGAGACCCGGAAGATTGGGCTCTGTTTATTAGCTGTTTCGAGAGCAGCATGCGGACTTGTGGATTTTCAGATGAAGAAAACCTGGGAAGACTTCGTGCCAGTCTTAAGGGAAAAGCGCTTGAAACTGTGCGCAGTCGTTTGACACAGCCTGGACAAGTAAGCAAGATTATTTCTACTCTGGAAATGATGTTCGGTCATTATAAATTCATTGCTGCAAAAGATTAGAAGTGATTCGGCACCCAAAGTGGATAGGTTGGATTCACTTGATAAATACTCTCTAGACGTTGAGAACATTTGTGCAACGATGGTTATGAGTGGTTGCTCAGCGCATCTAAATAACCCAATTTTATTACAGGAGCTTGTTGAGAGATTACCACCCACTATTCGTCTTAATTGGTCGATTTATAAACAATCACTTCCAGTAGTGGACATTTCGCAGTTTAGTTCATGGTTGTATGAAGTTGGACGAGCAGCACATGACGTTAGTTATACTTTTCCAGTGCAGGAACGAAGAAGTGAACGAAAACAACGGCAGGAGAGCTCATACATAAACGTTCACGATGACACCTCGGCCAAACAATGTAAAATTTGCAACAAAAATTGCTCATATGTTGAAAAATGCACAACTTTTCTTAACCTCAAATTACAACAACGATGGTCTATGGTAAAAGAAAGAAGATTATGCCGACTATGCCTGCGTTTTCATCCCAACAGATGCTCGTCTAATCGACTGTGTGGAGTAGACGGATGTACATTTCGTCATAATAGGCTGCTACACAAGTTGTACAATACCCAACTGACCACAGTGTCGGATAAAACAGCTTCAGCTCTCCAAGTTCCAGTTTCAACAATTCCAGCCCCGACTGTTACCGCCAAAACTTCAAATGCAAACCCTTTCGTCAACAATACACACGTTTTATCTTCGCCTAAATGTAAACAATCAACAACGCGTTTTGACGATCAGAAAAACGAAAACAAAATTCTTTTCAGGGTGATACCGGTTACTCTTTATGGGAAATGCACACAGGTGGATACATTTGCCTTCCTAGATGATGGATCATCCACTTCTCTCATAGAAGAAGAGCTAGCAGAAGACTTGGGGATAGAAGGAGTATACGTGTCATTGCAATTGAAGTGGACAGCAAATACTCGTACAGTGCGGAAAGAACCCAATTCGAAAATGGTAACACTTTTAGTTTCTGGCAAAGAAGAGAAAAATAAGTATTCAATTGGTGGCGTACGAACCGTGAGAACATTGGATTTACCCCAACAATCAATCGACGCATCAAGGATGGCTGAAAGGTACAACCATTTAAGAGGGATTTCCTTAACATAATTTTTTAATGCGAAATCTCGTATTCTAATCGGATTAAAGCACTGGCATTTGGGAGTTGCACTTCGCACAAGAGAGGGAGGTATACAAGAGCCGCTTGCAGCAAAAACACGGTTAGGCTGGATGGTGTTTGGCCCTTATGCTGCAAAATCAAATCTCAGTGTGGATGACCAACTATATATATGTGAGTGTCGGCGAGATGATGATGCGCGTCTAAGCGATGCTGTGAAGGAATATTTTGCTACGGAAAATCATGGAATTAAAAACGTTTCACTGTTGTCTCCATCCGAATGCGTAGCGAAACGAATTTTAGACGCTCATGCCAAAAGAATTGGAAATAAGTTCGAAATTCCACTGTTGTGGAAAGCAAAAAATATTAGTCTACCAGACAGTAAATTGAATGCCTATCGTCGACTTCAGTGCTTAGAAAAAAGAATGGTAAGAGAACCAAACCTTCGACACTTGATTTCAAACCTTATTGATGACTATCTGTGCAAAGGTTATGCGCGCAAAATACAACCGAATGCAGTGTACAGCGAGAAGACGTGGTATTTACCAATTTTCCCGATTTTTAATCCAAATAAACCGGGCAAAATTCGAATTAAATCCAGTTTTATTAACTGGGCCAGACATTACATCGGATCTTCTTGGGATTTTGTTTTGTTTTCGAGAACGTAAAGTAGACCTGTGTGCGGACATAAAAGAAATGTTCCACCAGGTCCGCATACAAAAAGAAGACCAAGAAGCTCAGCGATTCCTCTGGCGAAACATGACAACAAATGATGTAGAGACGTATGTACTTGAAGTTATGTCTTTCGGTGCGACATCGTCTCCATTCTGCGCACAATACATTAAGAATAAAAATGCAGAAGACTTCATGTTGCAATTTCCTGATGCTGCTGATGCCATAATACGAAATCATTATGTCGATGATTTTATCGCTAGTTTTGATAATGAAGAGAAAGCTGCACAGGTGGCAAATGATGTCATTTATGTACATAGGCAGGGCGGATTTGAGATACGCAATTTTATATCAAATTCACAAAATGTAATTGATAAACTAAGATGTCATAGTGTTAATAGCGATTTATGCGTACCTATGCCAAGTGCTGAAAAGGTGCTTGGACTAAGGTGGTCCCCAGAGAAGGACACTCTCTTTTTCAAATTCAACAACAATCGGATTAGTTCAGAAGTTGCATGTGGTAATAAAGCACCAACGAAGAGAGAAGTTCTTCGGTTGTTGATGAGTGTATACGATCCATTAGGGTTAATTGCAAATTTTATGATAAATTTAAAAATCTTGCTTCAGTTGATATGGAAATCTGGCATCGACTGGGATGAAAATATTAAAGAGGATGAGTTTTCAATGTGGAGTAGATGGCTAAAAATACTCCCACTTATCAACAACATTCGAATTTCCCGTCTGTATGTCACAGTGCTGAACTTCTCTGATGCAGATGAAATCGAGCTTCACATGTTTTGCGACGCAAGCGAGACTGCCTTTGCTTCAGCAGCCTACATACAAGTTTTAGTCGGAGAGGAGTCTGAATGTCGGTTAATAGCTGCGAAAACAAAAGCCGGTCCACTACGTCACATATCTATTCCGAGGATGGAGCTGGAAGCTGCAGTCCTTGGCTGCAGAGTAGCTTCTAAGATTTTGGAGAGCCATTCCATCAAGTTTACTCGGCAAGTTTACTGGACTGATTCAAAGACTGTAATCCACTGGCTAAGGTCACCTAACCAGAAACTGCAGCAGTTTGTTTCAATGAGAATCGGTGAAATTCTCGAGAAGACAGATGCGTTAAAGTGAAAATGGGTGCCATCGAAATTAAATGTGGCAGACGGACCAATGTTCCATCATACCAGGGGGGAGTGTTGAAAGATCTGGCATCACCGATTCTATTCTTTCCTAGAGGGCGTCAACTTTCGACAAGTTTGAATTGGCCTATTTCTTTAGTAGCTTTAACTTTAACCTTTCTTTTCCATTTGACTCTCAAGACGTTCGAAACGTTCATACAAATTTGTCAAAATTGTTAAATTTGCTTTTAAATACTAAACGTAAGAATTTTCTTTGTATATTATTTTATATATTTCAATAATGAATTCATTGTTTCTTAGGAAATTTTATCATAAAGCTTAAGCGTGAAATTTAATTTGTCACCTAGCGCTTAATAAAAGCTTGATTAAAATTCGGAATAAAGATTTGAAACATTTAACAACACCCTATGTCTTTAAAGGATGAAGTTGAGAAGCAAATAAACCAACTGCTGGACGACGGCATTATAAGGAAGTCAAAATCCCCATATAATGCTCCTGTATGGATTGTGTCAAAGAACCCCAACGCATCCGGCGAAAAAAAATTCAGGTTGGTCAGACTATAGGAAGCTAAACGCCTAAACGGAAATTAACGGAGTTCTATCTCAACTTGGTCAGAATAAGTGGTTCACTGTTCTCGACTTAAAAAGTGGTTTCCATCAGATTCCACTCAAAGAATCTGACATCGAGAAGACGGCGTTTTCCGTCAACCACGGAAAATACAAATTTACACGCCTACCTTTCGGACTCAAAAACGCGCCTTCCATATTTCAGCGCGCGATGGACTACATTCTGCCTGAATATATCGGAAAAACATGTTTCATTTATATTGACTATATAGTTATATTTAGTAAAGAGGAGCAAACCTATCTTGAAAGTATCAAACAGATTTTTCAAACATTAGAGAGAGCAAATGTTAAAATTCAACTCGATAAATGCGAGTTCTTTAAGAATGAAGTCGAATTCTCTGGCTTCGTAATCTCTGAAGAGGGAATTAAAACAAACCCGGCCAAATTAAAGCTATTTTAGAGTTCCCTTGTCCTAAAACTCTTCGAGACCTCCGGTTTTTTCTTGGCCTTTCCGGCTACTATAGACGCTTTATTAAAGATTATGCTAAAATAGCAAAGTCACTGACGTCCCTTCTTAGAGGAGAAGGAGGCCATATTTCCAAACATACCTCGGACAAAACCCCCATCAAACTTGACCCGGAAGCAATCAAGTCGTTTGAAAAACTAAAGAACACATTGATTTCAGAAGATATTCTGCTAAAATATCCAGACTTCTCTAAGGAATTTCAACTAACCACTGACGCTTCAAACTTCGTGATCGGCGCAGTCCTAGAACAGGACCAAAAGCCAATAACATTCATCTCCAGAACTCTCAGGAAGACTGAGGAAAACTATGCGACCAATGAGAAAGAAATGTTGGCCATAGCTTTAGGATCTTTAAGAAATTACCTTTACGGTACATCTAAGGTGAAAATTATAACAGATCACCAACCTCTAACCTTTGCCCTAAGCAGCAAAAAAAATAACAGCAAATTGAAGCGCTGGAAATCCCTACTTGAAGAATATAACTATGAATTAATATATAAACCCGGTAAGACTAACGTCGTTGCCGATGCTCCCTCTCGTACACGCAATTCATCCGATATTAACGCACTAACTTCAACACAACATAGCGGAGAAATCTCCGCACATGAACTTATTCCATCCGTAGAGTCCCCAATAAACGCATTTAAGACACAGTTGATTCTCTCCATAGGTCCCAAAAATAATTATCAACTAGAACATCCCTTTCCAAATTACACCAGGCATACATTCATTCAACCCACGTACACCTCAGTCGTTCGCAGATCTTCGCAAAGAACAGACGTGTTTCGGCTTTTTCTAAAGCAAAAAAAAAATAGTGAACCAGTTTCCTCCTAAGAAAAATCAGACAAAGTGTAGTTAGTTGACTCGGTAGCCGAGCGGTCAGCGGCGTCGGTCATAGTCGTTCAGTGACTTTTGTAGAGTGCGGAAGTGTTTCGTCTTTTCTCTTGCGATAAGTGAAAATATTTTAGTTTTTTATTTAGACACATATTGTGTGGGGACCCGGTTAGCCCAGTGGTAGCAGAATCGGAGTCACAATCGGGTGGTCCGGGGTTCGATTCCCAGACCAAGGCATTTGGTGTTTTTTTACTTTTTATTTTACATTATAAATAAACAAGTATAGTGCAAAAAGAATCACGTGATGAGTGATAGAGAGCGTTCCGCTCTCCCATTAGCGGTTAAAGCTAGTGGCACGAAAGCCGATCATGATGCCATATCAAGCAACCTGCCAATTATGGTAGCCGAAGGAAGTGCTAAGCGAAGGAGGAAGCTAAGTCCAACCCCCAATCTGGTGAAGCGCCCCTCTCTATCAAAATCCACCGAAAAACTGCCAGGTGGATTAAGGGAGACGGCGCCTTCAACGTCTACAACGGCAGCAGTAAATCCAATGGCACTGCTTAAAGAGAAGGGGTGCGAAGGACTCAAGTTTGTGGGGGTAAAGTCATTTACCACAGCTAGGGCCAGGCGGGAGAAACGGAGTCTGCCGTTCTTCATGGTGCAGCTCAGTCCCGAAAGCCGTCTGGATAGTCTAAGGAGTATTAATGTCCTAGACTACCGCGTGGTTCAGTGGAAAAACTAAAAAGGAGCGAAGGCGTTATACAATGCGTTCGCTGCCAGAGGTTCGAGCACGCCGCGTCGAACTGCCAAATGCAGCGTCGATGCGTGAAGTGCGCTAAGAACACAGCTCCGAGGAGTGTGCTCTGGGTAGGGACGGATCATCCGATAGGACGCAACTCTCGTGCGTATTATGTGGGAACGTGGGACACACCGCAAACTATCGGGGTTGTCCTAAGTTCGCTGACATTAAAAAAGCAAAACTGGCTCGGCAGCAGAAGGTGGAGGTCAAACGTTCACCTGTTAGGTTTCAAACACCAGCCGTCACGTCCCAAATTTCCTACGCCCAAATGGCGTCAGGTAGGGGGGCTACGGTACAGCAAGCGACTGTTGCTTCTCCAGCGCCAATGCCGAGATCCACGGAAGCCGCACCTAACATGCTGGCCATCTTGCTCGCAATCCAAGGGCAGATGACTCAGCTGCAGCAGCAAGTACAAGAACAGGCCAAGCGGGTGGATCAGATCTACGCGCTGTTGCCGGGCCTAACGCAACGCATGCCGTAATGGGTACGCACATGGTGGAGCAAACTTTGAAGGTCCTTGCGGTGAATGTTAATTCACTGATTAGGATTGAACGAAGAGCCGCGATGTTTAAATTGCTACAAGACCAAACTCCTGATGTGCTTTTCGCTAGCGAAACCAAGCTAACCGATAAGCACAAACTGGAGTACAGTAATTATATTGTTAGAAGAAGAAACCGGCCCAGATCCAAACGTGGAGGCGGTGTCGCGATCTTCATTAAAGAAGGTATAAAATTTCACAGAGTGTACAAGGGCGTGTTGCGCACAGGGATTGGGGAAATAATTTGCCAAATACTAGAGGAAACCTACTGCTCGATTGGTGGGGTCAGCACGATGTCATGTACAGACTCGGTCTTCAAGCGACGGATAACCCGTCGTTTCCCAGAGGCGGGTCTTATTTGGATCTACTGCTGTACGACGAACGTGTACGACTGACAGGTACGAATTTACAAACATTAAACTGTCTGCGCACATTCGTGTATGACTGCGACCATTGCGGTTTTAGCATCGA
Source organism: Volucella bombylans (assembly GCA_949129095.1). Taxonomy (NCBI): domain Eukaryota; kingdom Metazoa; phylum Arthropoda; class Insecta; order Diptera; family Syrphidae; genus Volucella; species Volucella bombylans. Next base: position 293,585,487 of record OX422140.1, read on the forward strand.
AATTACAGTTCCCAACGAAATTGCGGAATTGGACGAGTTTGTCCAAAGATATTCCTATAACTACAGTAAGACTCGATGGACACGCTTCTCCGCAACCTTGACAACAGCGCTCTCCTCGAACACTCTCCACCCACCGTCCAATAGGAATTTGTCAAACGAGGAGATCGACAATTACCTAAAACAAATGGACGAGACAATTAAACAAACTATGGACACTACAATACCGAGTGTTGGGGTGTGTAGGGCTTTTTTCTCTTTATTAAATATGTGTGGGGTTAAAAATGGGTGAAAATGCGGGTTTTAAATAAAACACGTTTATTCTTCTTTAAGGGTTACAGCAAAGAGACATCTTTATTATTTTCCGGAAATTACTTCCATATTCGACTTACAAACTGTCATACAAAATATAAATGTACTAAATAACAATACGTAATCCTACGTTACGTTTCATAGGTTACATTATTAATAAAAAATTGAGTTCAATTTAGCTCAGTTCTAACATAAATTACAATTTTAATAATTATTTCAACAAAAATATATGTAGTTATACATTTTATTCACGAACATTCTCCCGCCCGGTGGACGAATTTCGTCCGCAAGTGTCCTCGCTCTTGTACCGTACTGTACCTCTTCTGACATAAAAGTTGTGTGTTGTGTGAGTGTGTTGACTAGGCATGTAAAATGAGACAAAATCGTGTAATTATTAATTTGAAACATTACATGTAGGTGACAAGGACGACGATATAACAAACGAGCAACAAAGGGAGATAAAATATGTGTCATTGACTTTTGTTTGCAATAGTGCAATAGTTCTGATCATTGACCAAAACTGGGTCAAATCGTGTCGGGAGTGATTTTCGGTTTTGTTTAGTTTGTGTTGTTAATTTTCGTTGGTTTTTCCCCTTTTTTTTAGTTTTATGTTTGTTAAAAAGGTAAGTGTGTTTAATTAATTATTTCTTTAATCCTTTTTGTCTGCTCCCCTTCGCGAAATTCGATTTCGTTTTGATTTGTGTACATCGGTGCGAGTACACAATTCCATATACGTGCGTGTGTACATATTGATATACATATGTACATCGATTGTTTGTTATTGTTTCGCGAAAGTGATATCTTGTGTGCAGTGCAAAAAAAAATAAACAAAAAGAAAAAAAAGAAATGGGAAAATGATAAAAAAAAATAAAAAGTTCATCAAAAATATTTTCCTAACAAATTCGGTACAATGTGTGTTGTTATTTTGTGCGATAACTGTTTTCCTCGTACGCAATTTTTGGTTGTGCAGTGCGATGCTGTGCGACGAGATTTTCGCGAACGGTTAATGTTTTGATTATGGCCGAATTAGCCTTCTTAGTGTGTGTGGTGTTTACGTTTTCGTGTAAAGCCAAGAATCCGCCTTCCTATTGAATTGTTGTTGTAATTCATCCAGTAAGTTTTTTTTTTGACATATTGATTTGTTTGTTATTTACATATTTATTTATTATTTTCTTTATTTATGAAATTTATGTTAAGATTAGTTTAAGGTAGATATTATTATTGAGTGTTTATGTTGAAATGTGTTTTTTAAAAAAAGGGATACATGTTAAAGTGTTGTGTTGTGTTGTGTTGAGTGGACAACGTTGAGTATTCGGTAAAACATTTCAAGTGCCGTCGGGGTTTTGATTCTTCAATTCCCGTCGGCATTTTGGAATTTTGGAACTCTGCAACGTTGTCTGGCATGAATGATGTGTTTTCTGTGGATATCGTTGAGTGTTCACTAAGAAGCTTCAAATTCCGTCGGGGTTTTGACTCTCCAATTCCCGTCGGCATTTTGGAGTTTCGGAACTCCACAGCGTTATCCGGAAATAATGATTTTGTGTGGTTTAGAGTGGACTGTATGTGTGTTGTGTTGTGTAGGGATAGCTAGGATAAAATAAGTATATATTTGATTAATTTAATAAATTATTGGCAAAAGAAAAGAAAAGTCTTTAATTTTCCATGTGAGTTTATCAATGTTGTGTTGTGTTGTTTAAATTTTCATTATATTTTGTGTACATTTGTTTAGAAAGAAATTTTCAATGATTGATGGAGCGAAAAACGGATGCAAATTATTTATTTGTGTTGTGTAGAAATAAGGGAAGAATAAAAGGAAAATATGTATATCGTTATTTTAGTGTTCGAAATTCTTGTTTTGTGTTGTTTGAGTATTTTGTATTTCCTTAGTGTTGCTTGGTATACAGCAGATTTTCCCAATTGATCGTGTAAGTTCTCCGGTTTCGTTTCGTAGGGTAACTACTTAAGCAAGTCCGCCTTTTCCGGGATGTGCGCCAATAATTCGTCGGAATCTCAACTGCAACGGCGGTAGTTTTTTCGTCCTTGAAGATGACTGAGTCTTCGCTTATTGGTCTCGACTTCCGTCTTGTCCACTTCGGGCGCTGTCTCATCCTGGACAGATAATTTTTGCTCCACTTCTCCACGGCAGTGTCTCCTTGAGGAATTTCGAACAGTCTTATACCGATTGCGTCTACCTTTAGCGGACCTCTGTATCTTTTTCCAGCTTGTGCCCGGCAGTTTCGTATAAATCGTTTGAAGTACGCAGGACTGCGGCGAAGCTTAGTAGTTGTACTTGACGCATTGAATACCGCATGCTGATGAATGAAAAAATGGTGTGGTGTATCCAGTAAGGTATTCTTTTTGTCAACCTCTGGCATCTGACGAAGATCTTTGTATTCCTGTAAACAATTGGAAAGATCCTTGTGCTGTGTGGGGTTTTTCTGGAACCTTCCTTCCAGTTGATGAAACCTACGTAAGGCACCTAACTTCGAGGCACCAAACCCAGGTTTACATTCCGGTCTATTGAATACCACATGGTGAGGAGTAAGTAAATGGTGTGGTGTATCCAGTATGGTGTTCGTCTCGTCAACCTCTTTCATCTGTTGAAGCTCCTTGTGTAGTGTGGGGGTTTCCTGGAATCTTCCTTCCAAACCTACGTAAGGCACCTAACCTCGAGGCACCAAACCCAGGCTTACATCCGTTTTTAAATGGCTGCGATACCTCATATCGACCATCAGGCGATCTCGTTATTGGTTTGACATTATTCTTTTCAAAAGTTTTCTCTTTCGCAGTTTCCTTAGTGTTGAAAGGCAACTCTTTCAGTTCCCAGGACCTTCGCAGCTGAGTGTCAATATCGAGAACCTGTAAGAAGCTATGGATAGGTTCTTTATTTTGTGAAATAACTTTCCCAAGGATAAGCCAACCTAACTCTGATTCCTGTGCGATTGGCGATCTTTCATCATGACCCCGTATAATGGATCCTAGAATAAACTCAGAGTAAACGTCGGCTCCCAGGAGAATATCAACAGTCGCAGGCTTGTCGAATTGTGGATCAGCTAACTTCAAACCTTGAATATGTTCCCAGTTTTGCAGAGCTAGAGGCTTGGACGGCAAAAGACCAGTCAGGGACTTGAACACATAAGCTGGGGTATTTGTCTCGAAAGGTGTTACCAGAGACCCAAAGGTAAGACTTACATACCGTTGACATGAAACACTGCTAACCTTTCCCAATCCAGATACCTGAATGATAGTTCGTCGCTGATGAAGCACTAATAACTGGACAGCGGATTCAGTAATGAACGTTGCTTCCGATCCAGGATCAACTAACGCCCTCAGATTAAAATAATTTCCATTTGATGACCTAACTCGAACAACTGCTGTTGCCAGAAGAACACTTGGCTGATGTACTTCAGAAGAGGTTACTTTAGGTGGGTTAAATGTTGACCTTATATGAAATGTTTGTGTACCTGCTGTTGTATTTTTATAATCTCTTGTAGGTTTGGAGCTGATATCATTAACATGCAGCAGAGAATGGTGTGCCTGCTTGCAGTAATAGCAGCGCACACTGCTTTGACAATGGTTCGTCTTGCGACTGTATGCTAGACAGTTCCGGCAAACACCGATTCTGTCCACTGCCTTAGATCGTTCACAGATCTCCATGGCAATGAACTTCTGACAAGTCCGAAGGGAGTGCTGACCTCTTCCACATACTTGGCATGCAAACTGCTTCTTCCCGACGTGCAACACCGTTTTCTTCTCGACCGCAACAGCCTTGTGTACAGAAGAACCGCTGACCTTGATGCCACTCGTTCCAGCTACTGCTTCAAAGGTTCGAAAACGTGTTTCCAGGAACTCTGTGAATTGCGTCAGTGTTGGCAACTCCTTCGAACTACCTAACTTCTCCTCCCACAAACGCTGAGTAAAAGCAGGTAATTTCTGAACCAGTATATATATTAAAATGTCATCCCAAGAACTAACAGGCAATCCTAAGTTTCCCAGAGCGTGAAAACATTCCTGGGACGTGTCCAATAGAGATTTGATGTTGCTTGCCGTCTCCTTCGTCAACTGCTGCTGCTCAAAAAAAAGTTGGAAATGAGCGTTTACCAACACTCGCTTGTGGTCGTATCTGGCGACAAGCAGTTCCCATGCTTTGTCATAATTGCCAGCATACAAACCTAAATGCTGCAACAGACGAGCAGCTTCACCTGTAAGAGATGATTTTAAATAGTGAAGCTTTTGAATTTCACCCAGTTTCTTATTTGTGTGGACTAAAGATACAAATACATCGTGGAAAGCCCGCCACTTCGTGTACGAGCCCTCAAAATGTGGTATTTGAATTTGGGGTAATGAAAGCTCATTACAAGAACCACTTGTGGATTCACGTTCCACAATCTTCTCCTTGGATGCTAACTTGGCATTGTCGATAGCGTCGACCAATTCACCTCGGTAAGTGAAATATGTTTCTTGAAGCAGATCAAAAATTTCATCAAAATCTTCTTCTTCCAGCCCTTCTTCAATTTCGCTTGAAGCTTCGTCTTCGCTTCGCTTGAAGACCAAGCGCATTCTTGAAGTTCCCTTCTAGAATAAGAAGACGACCTGACAGATAGCTGGCTGTACGACGTGATGCTCCAGTCTTTTTGAAGTTGGAGTGGTCACGAAGAATCTGCTCCAGAACACCTTTTTGATCTTCACCCGTGGACAATTTCGACATTTTTAAGGTTTTTTTTGTAAATTAATTAATTATAACCCAATAGGTTTGTATGTATCAAGTACAATTAAATTTTATTAAATACAGTTGTTTATTAAAATAGTATTAATTAATTAATATTTTATTTCAGCAACTTACGACCTTTGGTTAGCTTTGCCCAGCTGGTGACAGTTGAGGTTAAAGTTGACTGGTACTTAATTTAATTTTTACACGGCGCGGGAATTCAAATCAATGCACAACCACCGAGAGTCTTTAAGTCTTTAAAAGGAGCAAGAGAAGGGGCAAGACACCGACCGCGAGGGAGTAAATGTATGTAAGTTTATTGTTTTCTATATATCTATATATATATTGCACATTTGCACTTGCACTTTGTTCTTGCACTTGCACTTTTTTTTATAATTTTTTTAAATATTTAATGTTTTGTGTAGTCTCTTAAGTATCTTATATATATATATATATATATATATATATGTACTTTTTGCACTTATTTTTTTTTTTATAAAATGTTTAAATGTTCTGTAGAGTCTTTATCCGACTCGAAGGACCAAATGTTGGGGTGTGTAGGGCTTTTTTCTCTTTATTAAATATGTGTGGGGTTAAAAATGGGTGAAAATGCGGGTTTTAAATAAAACACGTTTATTCTTCTTTAAGGGTTACAGCAAAGAGACATCTTTATTATTTTCCGGAAATTACTTCCATATTCGACTTACAAACTGTCATACAAAATATAAATGTACTAAGTAACAATACGTAATCCTACGTTACGTTTCATAGGTTACATTATTAATAAAAAATAGAGTTCAATTTAGCTCAGTTCTAACATAAATTACAATTTTAATAATTATTTCAACAAAAATATATGTAGTTATACATTTTATTCACGAACACCGAGGTATCGACGTACGACTAACGAAGACCTGTTCCGCAATCCGACTATTGACGCACTGCACCGACAGAAAAGTAGACTTCTGACAAGACTTAAAAACTTGTATATACAGTTAACTGACCGACAAGACCCGGAGATTAGGACACTGAAGTCGTCGATTAAAAATATTCAAACGCTAATAAAAGAGAATTACAGAATTTCTGTAAGCTCATATTGGAACAACAAAGATCGGGCTGTAAACACCAGCAACCCGAATAAGTTTCCGCAAATAAATAAACTATTTCGGAGAAGAAATCAAAACGACCTTCAGTGTCGACCTTCAGCCCGGACGACAGACAACGAACTGTTACTGACAATAGCAGGTATTGATCCAAATGAAGCCGCTGATGATGACGACTTCTTTGTGATCGAGGATCCACAGGAGAAGGTCGAGGCCATAGGGGCGACTTTCCAGGAAGTATACAAGGCCAGTGATACCACTGGCAATCGCGTCTTGGTGCACGACTTCTGCATTCGAAATGAAATAGGGAACTGGCGATCCGAGGGCTCTGGTTTCACCAGGTTCAGCGACGAAAATATGGCAAATAATGTCATTACAAGAGAGGGTGACCTACCCCAGTTCATTTCGAAGGAAGAACTCCATGGTATTCCGAACATCGTGCTTCGACATCTTCCTCTAGAAGCGGTGGACATTTACACCACCCTGTTTAATAATGCAATGAATAATGCACATTATCCAGCGCATTGGAAAACGGCGGTGGTTTAACCTATCTCCAAAAAGGGAAAGGATATATCCAATCCGGCGAATCTCCGGTCGATAAGTCTCCTTCCGAATATCAGTAAGGTTTTTGAAAAAGTAATCAATAGAGCTCTTACTAGGTGGGTTGAGGACAAACATGTAGTTCCGGATAATCAATTCGGTTTTAAGGCGGGACATGATATCTCACATGCCACGTCTAAACTGGTGTCCGATATCCAATGGAATAAAGGCAAAAAACAATGCACTGGTGCCTGCCTTGTTGACTTGGAGAAGGCCTTCGACACCGTATGGTTAGAGGGTCTTTTCTATAAGCTGACTAGGCTGGGCGTCAGTAAACCTCTCTTGTACATTCTTTATAATATGCTAACCAACAGACGGTTCATCGTGAAAAATGGTGATTTGACTTCTGTTGGACTATTTCAAATTAAAAATGGTCTTCAGCAAGGCGCGGGCAATTCGCCGATCCTATTCAACATTTTTACAAGCGACTTGATAGGTTCACTTCCCCATACTATTGCGTACGCAGACGATTTGATAGCGTACAGAACAGGTACAAAAATCGAGGTCATTAATACTCTCTTGCAGCGTGACTTCGACGATAAGACGATTTTGCGATGACTGGAAGTTGAAAATCAACTTTCAGAAGTCGGAAACCATTCTCTTTAGGACGCCGTTGTCTAGAGCCTCAAGGGATACTAGAAAAAATTGGAGAAAGTTCTCGATTATTGGACAACACGGACAGCCTCTTGCCTGTCGAAATGTAGTCATATACCTTGGAAACTGTCTAGATCAGTTTCTGTATTTTGGCAAAAATTTAGATCCTGCTCTGGCCAGAGCTAAAGGTGTTTTTGCCCTTACAAAGAGGCTGTTTTATAACAGCCAACTCGATGCGAGGGTAAAGGTTATCTGCTACATGGCCCTTATCATGCCTATGCTTGTGTTTGGGTGTCCCGTGTGGTTCCATGTACGAGCAAGCTTAATGGAAAAGATTCGGGTGTTTGAGAGGGCTTGCCTTAGGGCTTGTCTTCGCGTGTACAGAACACCAGAGTGGGAGTACAAGAAATTTTATCCTAATGAGGTCCTTTACAACAGGGCGAACCTAATACGGGTGGACAACTTCGTAATTAATCTGAATCGAAGGCACATTGCAAGAGCAATGACCTCGACGAATAACCTGATATCTGGGGCTTACTACGCCAATTACCTTTACCACGAGAGTGTGCGCTCTGACGGCTTCGTTCCACCGGAAACATTCCTCTACCTAGATCAGATAGGGTTGATCCAGGATAGATCAGCGGTGCCGTTAATCTTCCATGTCGCTCAGACAGCTGGGGACAGGCGACTCAACTACGACAGAGACGTCGCACACGGCAGTGTGGATCGCCTCAGGTTCAGTAGGGCGGTGAGGAATCGCGATAAGAGGGATGTCGTTCGGCAGCACCAGCATTTCTGGTGGTTGAATGATGGAGAAGATATTTTGTCGTCGTTTCCGTCAATTACGGACCAGCCTCACTAAAGAGGCAGAGCTGACCAATTTATTTGCTCTGTGAATAGCGGTGGCCAGCTTACATAGGTTTAGGTTAGCATTTAAGAAACATGTACATATATCAGTGTATACAAAGGTGTATACTGATATATGTATATGATTGTGTATAACGTCTATGTGTGTTTATGTGTGTATTGTACATTTAGGTTAGGTAGGCTAAGATTTATTTTAAGTTAGATACTAAGTTTTTATTAAAAAAAAAAAAAAAAGTCCATATGCTAAGTTTTGTTAACAAATTTTTTTATTAGCTTTAAGTATACAAAATAAATACTTCTAAGTAAAATGTAAATGAAGTCGAAAGACAAAGCTATAAGAATTTAGAGTAACTTAGAGTGCCTGTGTGGGGCCAGTAAGTTAGTATAAGATTGTTAAGTAATTGTAAGCTAGCATTTAAGCATTTTTTGTTAGAATGTAAGAGTTAGTGATTAAGAAAATAAAATGCATATAAAACTACAACTAAACCCACGTACACCAAAGAAACCATAATTTCCATATTCAAAAGATATCTTAATCCATTTGTAATAAATGGCCTCATGACCACCGAACAGGTCATGGGAAAAATTCAAGAACTTTACGTTCTATACTTTAAAAAATATAAAGTAAGGTTTACGCAAATCTAGGTCGAAGATCTAAAAAAGGAGGAAGACCAGATTGAACAAATTCTTAAGACTCATAACCGTGCTCATCGTAATGCTATCGAAAACAAAAACCAATTACTCCAAAACTTCTACTTCCCTAAAATGACTGCTAAAATAAAAACCCTTGTGAAACAGTGTGCAATTTGCAAACAAGATAAATACGACAGACACCTGAACAAACCATTATTACAAGAAACCCCCATTCCCCAGTTTCCTGGACAGATAATACATTTAAATATCTACACAACAGAAGGTCAGCAATAGATAAGTTTACAAAGTACGCTCAAGCTAAAATTATCCAATCCAAAGCGACTGAAGATATAAGACAACCTCTGAGAGATTTACTATTTACGTTTGGATTCCCGAAAATCATAGTTATAGATAACGAGAAATCGTTAAACTCCGAATCTATTAAATTCATGATTCAAGATCAATTAGGCATCCAAATTTATAAAACCCCACCTTATACCATTACTGTTAATGGGCAGGTAGAAAGACTACATTCCACACTCTCCGAAATAATGCGCTGTCTGAAAACAGACCGCATTCATCGTAATTTCCAAGAACTCTTAGAACGCAGTATGTACGAATATAATTTCTCCATCCTCTCTTCAACGCAAAGAAAACCAATAGACATATTTTTCGGAAGAAACGTGAGCACTGACCCTACACAATTCGAAAAGCTCAGAAAAGAAAATATTGAGAAACTTAGGGAAAAACAAGAAAACGACCTAAAACATCATAATAAGAAACGTCAACCTATCAAAACATATTCTCCCGGTGAGCAAATTTACGTAAAAATCAACAAACGTCTCGGTTCTAAACTCACTCCAAGATACAGAAAAGAAATAGTCAAAGAAGACCGAAATACCCAAGTACTAACCCATTCAAACAAAATCGTGCACTAAAGTAACATTAAAAATCAAAATTCTTCCCAATAGGATTACCATCGCCACTACTACCCACGGTGAGGTACAAATCATAGACTACACCCAGTCTCAAGCAATAGCCATAAAAACAGGAACTGCAAGGTTGCAGACAGGTACTTTCAAGTAAATTCACGAAATCGACTTAAATATCTATGAAGCATTAATTAACGACATATCGACATGCATTGGTACTAAGATCAGTAAGAATTATCCCACTTATCCATTTCTTTCGCAAGAACCTAATAATAATAAAATAAAACGTTCATTGAACTTTATTGGAAGCGCATGGAAATGGATAGCAGGAAATCCTGACCATGACGACTTCCATATTTTAAAGAAAAAGGTCAATAATGCAATAGAAAATAATAATTAGCAAATTACAATAAATAAAGTCTCTATCGATAGAATTAATAAACTTAGTAATATCACAAATGAAATCTTAATGAAGTTAAAAAAGAATAAACTATTTGAAATAGACCTTGTTTCAGTAATACAGTATAAAATTAAACTATTAAAAGAGGAACTGCTAAATGTTGAGTACGCCACACATTGGGCAAAGAACAAAATTGTTAATTCACTTTTACTTTCGAAAGAAGAACTAAACGTTATAAGAAATATATCAGAAAAGGGAAAATTCCCTTATGAGTGAATTAACGAACTAATGGAGTTCGCAGACATAAAAGTTGCAACAAATAACACTATTTATATTGTCAGCCTACCTATAATAAATAACGAATCTTGTGAATCAATACTTGTTAAACCTATAAAGGTAAAACATCATATAAACAAAATAAAATACGAAAAAATATTGAAATGTCAAGATAAAACGTATGGAATTAAGTTAGAGTGTAAGAATTTTAATGGATTATCTATATGTAATAGTAATAATTTAATAGATTTAAATGGAACAACTTGCATACCGAACCTCCTCAAAAGCATCCCCTCTAATTGCACCAAAATAAACAATCAGCACATACCCACTATTGAAGAAATCCTTCCCAGTATCATATTGCTAAATAACTTCAGCGGAACAATCTATGCTAACAATGATCTCCTTAATTTGACTGGCACATTTATCATAAAAATACAAAATTCATCCGTAATTATTGGAAATACAACTTATTTATCAAGCTTCGAAAGCCACTATAAACCATTGCCAGCCCTAATACAACCGCAATCTGCAACAGATTCCTTCGAATAAATCCTTACCCTTGAGATGCTGAAAGAAAGGACGTTTGAAACTCAAAAAGGAGGAGTTAACACGACATCCGCGAATTCTTCGAAACATCAGACTATATCGCTCACCAGACACAGTCCACCTCCCACGAGCATCCGGTCGTCCGCATCCAAACACATTACAAGTGCAAGACACTCGTCGGCACATGACACCCCATAGCTCATTCCACGCATTCCATCACCCGAGATGCACTCCACTGTTCCCACACAGAACCTGCTGACTCCAACACATTCCTTCACGTATGCAATGCTCCACATTAGGTTAAGATAGGTGTAAAGGAAAATGTTAGAATTGTGTAACTTCAGTCTTGTAATAGATTTGAAACAATAAAGAGGTAAAACATCAAAATAAAAAATTATTTTTTAAATCAAATTCGATTTAAATGTTTTAAACACCTTTGTATACACTGATATATGTATATGTTTCTTAAATGATTTTAAGTTTTATAAAAAATTAAAAAATGTCCATATACTAAGTTTTTGCTTAAAATTTATTTTCTTAGTTCTAGTATTAAGTAATATTAAAATAAATATAAAATTGGACTGTAAGATTCGTCGAAAGACATAGTTTAAGTGTTAGGTTTAACTTAGAGTGCCCGCATGGGGCCAATAAGTTAGAATAAGATTATTTGTAAGTAATTTAAGCGAATTTTTAAGCGTTTTTTTTGTTTAGCATATAAGAGTAATTTAAGTTAAAGAAATAAAAATGCATAAAAACTGAAACTGAACTGAATTAGCCGAGTTGGTTAAAGCGCCGTATTGTAAACGAAAGGGATCGGATCCGAGCTTTCTCCTCTAGATTCAAATTTAGGTGGTGGTCGTAGACATTTTTTTTTTCATTTTTTTTTCTATTTTCTATTTTAATTAACATAGTTTCATATTTTATTACAATATATTAGATGTATTTTTTTTCGCTTCCTTTTCTTAATTTTTATATATTTTTTTTTGATTGATTGGATTGTGCTTAAGTTAAGGTAAATAGTCTTTTCTTTTGTTCTTGCGCCTTTAAGCTGTAAGCGGCGTGGCGGGTTTGTTCCGTTTCCTCAGTGTTTCGATAAGGTGTTTTGGGAATTTTTGGTGGTCTCACTTTTGTTTTTCTCTCGTTTTGTTTTGGTCCTAGGAAAGGGGATCACGGGTTTTACTGGCAGAGTCGCGATTCGACGCCGTATAGCTTTTGGGGACAAAGGATAATCGCGTGGCGCTCTTATAATAAATACCCACGAGTACTACTCCATCGAGCAGTCGGCAACCTTTGTTCCTGATACCGCGGAGGACGAAACGACGGTAACATTTTGGCGCCCAACTCAGGGCCACAAAATTCGAGTACTGTCAAGATTTATACAGTCGGTTCGTTAAAATTTTTTTTTCTTTTTTTGACTCGGTTCGGTTTTTTTTTTGCTTTTTTTTATCGGTCGTTTGTAGATTCTTTTTTTCAGTCGCTTTTACGGATCGGTTTAGGGTCTTACTTTTTTTAGTTAGGCGAGTAGGGATATCCAGTATGGATATCAATAGGTTGAGTGCTGAGACGGTGGACGAAATGAGGAAAGTGTTCAGAATAGCTTTGCGTAGGGATTCAAGCTTCCTTCTGAACACATACAAATTTTCCTGTGAAGAGGACGTAGCTACTGTTCAAACCACTGGATTGTATCGCTAAACTAGTCAAATGATTTCAGGGCGATGAATGCGGGCGAGTATAAGAAGTAAGTCGGCAAATTTGAATGGCTAGTAAGGCGTCTAGGGAAAGTTAAAGCAGAGAGTGAGGAGGAGAAACAGCATGTGGCTAAGTTCAGTAGGAATGTCATCGATCTCCGTGGGGAGTTAGATGAAAGGGCCAATGTTAACGCTCAGGACAAAGCGGGAACAAATGAAGATGTCAAACCCAACAGTAGATCGAATTCCCACACCACCCATCTGTTCGTCTCCGTTTTTTCCTCTTGCTAACCGTGTACCGGTAATGAAATGGGGACTCAAGTTCAAAGGTGAGCCACATGAGTCGTTGTGTGGATCTCTCGAAAGAGTTTGGAGCTTAGGGAAGCTAGGGGCTTTTCAGAGGCCGAATTATTCCAATCGGCTGTGGATTTGTTTGAGGGCAAAGCCATTATTTGGTATCGGGCGAACAAGCCAGTTATCCAGAATTGTAAAGGATTGGTGAAAAAGATGAGGGAAGAGTTTCTACCACCAGACTACGATGACCGTATTTTCGCCGCAGAACGCAAGGTCAGTCGGAGACGATAGGGATCTACGTCAGCAGTATGCTTGGTTTTTTTGCAAGGAAGAAACGCTTCGCTACTTGATCCAGATCTGGCGTATGTAGATGTTGGTTCAGACCAAAACTACGAGTTGAATGCGCTTAGCTCTCGCAGAGAGAATTCAACATGCTTCCGTTGCCAGCAAAAAGGTCACTTGGTCAGAGCATGTCCGCAACCGTTCGCTGTTATGACTGTGGGTTGCAGGGAGTTGTACGTAGCTGCTCTCCGCAATGTTCCAAGTCTCTGGGAGTGTCGGGAGACAGAGAACTGACTCAACCAAGTGCGGGTCAGTGAGTCAGAAGAGTTTCTCACCCACAGTCGTTAGTAGTAAGAAGGGAAGGGTTGTAGTAGGTGTGGATTTTTTATTAGCGGAGAAGGAGGGCGATAAACGCCCATATCTTAAGGTCGAGATGTATGGGGATGAGTTGTCAGGGTTGCTGGATTCCGGAGCTTCAAGGTCTATTGTAGGTGGCCTAGGGTGGGACAGACTTGCTTCGCTTCATTGCAAATTAGGCAAAGTAGACGTACCGGAAGTCACTGTAGCGAATGGTGAGGGGGTCGCGGTGCTAGGGTCGATAACGGTGCTGATAAGGGTGCCGATAAGGGTAGAGGGGACGGTAAAAATCATGGAGCTGCTGGTCATACCGGCGTTGAAACATTGCTTGATACTGGGCCGCAGATTTTTTGGAGAAATTTGCAATCATTCCAAATTTGTGTATTAGGCAATGGGAATTTCACCAACCGATAGCGGCCATTGAGAGTGTCAGTACCTTAAGTGAGGAGCAGAGGGGAAACTTGCTAATTTTGTTGATGAGGTATTTGAGGATATGGCGGAAGGGTTGGGGTGTAGCAATCGGGTGGAACATGTCATCCGGACGAAATCCGAGCCCCTTAAACAGAGGTACTACCCAGTCTCACCAGCTGTTCAGACTAACATCAACAAGGAGGGTTATGAAGTGTTATCATTGGGGGTCATTGAACCCTCAACTAGCCCTAGGTCGTCCCCCATCCTCTGAGAGAAGAAACGAGACGGTAAGTTCCGATTCTGCGTAGACTTTCGCAAGTTTAACAGTGTGACCGTGAAGGATGCATACCCGATTCCCTATGTGTCGGCCACACTGCACAAGTTGCGTAACCCGAAGTTCTTTCCGTCTGTTGACATCAAATCTGCATACTAGCAAATCCCAATGGCTGAGTCATCGAAAAATTTTACGGCGTTTACGATTCCCGGCAAGGGATTGATCCAGTTCCGATGAATGCCCTTTGGCCTTCACAATGTCCCGGCCACTTGGCAATGTTTTATCGATACTGTCCTTGGACTCGACCTAGAGCCAAACGTTTTCGTTTACCTTGACGACGTTATTATCCTTACAGAGACTTTCGATCAGCAACTGGAAGTTCTCGTAGAGGTTCTCGGCGGACTTAGAAGTGCAGGCCTAAAGCTATCCAGGGATAAATGCGAATTCTGCAAGCCGGAACTTCGTTATTTGGGATATGTCGTTAGTAGCAAGGGTTTGTCGGTAGATCCAGAGAAGGTTCGGAGCATGATAGAGTACCCAAGACCAAACAGTGTAACCAGTGTTCGACGATTTGTTGGAATGGTGTCTTGGTACCGTCGTTTTGTGCCCAACATCTCTGATATCGTTGCCCCGATTACTAAGCTGTTAAAGAAGAAAAGGAAGTTTGTCTGGAAGCAGTGCGAGCAGGCTTTCGTCACACTGAAAGAGAAGTTGGTCAGTGCTCCGATCTTATCTTGCCCTAATTTTGAGCTACCGTTTGTGATCCACACCGATGTTTTAGGATTTGGCATTGGTGCAGTCCTAACACAGGACAACAAGTTATTAGTTATCTTAGTCGGACACTTACAAGGACAGAACGTAACTATTCAACCACTGAACGGGAGTGCTTAGCCGTGTTGTGGGCAGTGGAAAAACTGAGACATTACATAGAGGGGGGGCACCTTTACAGTTGTGACAGACCATCATTCGCTTGTCTAGTTGAACAACTTGAAGGATCCCCAGGGTAGGTTGGCTCGGTGGGCCGTGAAATAACAGCAGCTTGACTTTAAGGTTATCCATTTTAAGGGCAAGGAGCATTTGGTTCCAGATGCCCTTTCTAGAGCAAAGGGGGATGTTGCAGAGGTGGGAATAGGGGAAACAGATAAAGGAGTTAGGGATAAGTGGTTGTAAAGATGCTAGGCGCGGTTGCTGCTTCTCCGGAAAACTATCCGAATTGGAAGGTAGAAGGTAGCACACTTTTTAAGTTCGTACCGGCAAGGTATCCGAAGTTGTCCCAGGAACAAGAACAGTGGAAGCAAGTACAAGCAAAAGAAGAGAGAGGTGCGATTCTCAAAAAGAATCATGATGACATATTGGGGGGTCATGGAGGGGTTCAGAAGACATACGACCGCATTTCACAAACGTATTTTTGGCCCAAAATGAAAACACAAGTGGCGCGGTACGTTCGCAGGTACAATATCTGCCAGTCTGTCAAGCCCAATCTACATAAACCAGCGGGCCATATGTGCACCCGGACGAATGTCGCGCGGCCATGGGATATGTTGTGCATCGACCGGATTATTCCATTGCCGAGATCCACACGGGGGCTTATGTATATCCTCACCGTGGTCGACTACTTCTCAAAGTTGCCACTGTTCTTCCCGGTTCGATCAGCGACAGCAAAGGCAGTTACCACCATTGTAGAAGAACAAGTCCTTTTAGTATTCGGCGTGCCAAAGAGGATTGTGTGTGATGACTTTATTGAAGTGAAGTATAATGTAGTACAATATAATGACATTCCTTTTGTGGCATTTTTGTTTTGTTTTTTTATTAATGATAATTCATAAATTTATAATTCAATAGAGGACTACAATATAAACTAATTGGTGTGATGTGTCAATTGACATTTTGACGTGGCGTTGTTATTGCTCGCTGTCACATTGTTTTCTTCTGTGCTATGTTCATATGCTTTGGCAATTTTGGGTGGTTTTTTGATTTATGGATATGCTGTGATGTTGTGTGGTATTTCTGCTTTCGTGCTTTGGATTTGAGTGGTGTTTCGTCTGTATGTTCTCCCATCTTCCGTTGATACTATCATTGACCTTGGGTGCTCTGTTTCGCGTAATATCCTAGCTCCTATCCACTTGCGATGTTTTTCTTGTAATCGAATATTTTTTCCTTTAAGAAGGGTGTCTTGTTTCTTTGCAGTGCGGTCGTAATACCACTTTTGCCTGTCTCTGGATTTTTGTATTTCACGCGAGATGTCTAGCTGAATTTTTGGAAATAGGTGTTGGTTTGAAGTTGGAATAATTGACCTCGTTCGCCGACTTATCAAGCATTGGCTCGGAGATCCCATAAGGTTGCTTCTTGGCGTATTACTGTAGTTTAATAACGCCAAGTAATAGTCTGTTCCGTCAAGCTTTCACTTATGAAGCATGTTCTTTGCAGTTTGGACGTATCTTTCACTTAACCCGTTTAATTGGGGGTATTTTGGTGTGGATGTGATATGGTTGAAATTCCAGTCCCTCGCGAAGTCGCGAAAGTCTTTCGACGAAAATTTTGGCCCGTTATCGCTTTCAAGAATGTAAAGGATGCCGTGAACCGAGAAATTTCTTTTCAACTGTGTGATGACTTCTTTTGATGTTGCTTGATCTAACTCTATGACATCGAAGAATCCACTGAAACTATCAGCAATTAATAAATAATTCTTGTTGTTGGACATAATTATAACAGTGCCAACTATCTCATATGGAAACTGAGGGATTGGCTTTTGTAGTAGTGGCTGCTTCTGTGGTTTTCGTTGAGTGCTTTGGCATATGTGACATCGTTCCACGAAATTAATAATGTCACTTGTCATCCCTATCCAGAATACGTTTTCTCTAGCTAATGTGCGCTGAATTCCTACGAGTATATGGCCTTTGTGCACCTGCTCAAGAATTTGTTGTTTTTGTTTTTTGGGGACTATGATTTTACTACCATCACGAAATTTAAAGTAAGGCTTGATATCATCAGGTACTTTGCTTTCTTTATCGGGCCAACCTTTATTCATCAACCTTCAAACTCTTCGCCCTCGCCTTCCATTTGTTTATCATTAATGCAGTCTCGACTAAGGGTATCTACTAGGTTCATATTGGTCCCCTTTTTGTAGACAATAGGAGCATATCGGTGTGTCTCCATTAATATTCGTTTTATTCGTGCTGGTGCTGAATAGACGGTCTTTTTGTATATGGATTCTAAAGGCTTGTGGTCTCTCACTATTAATAGTTTTTTTCCGTATATGTATGGATGAAACTTTCTGCAGGCGAATCGAACAGCTAGGGCCTCCTTTTCTATTTGAGGGTAGTTCATCTCAGTTTTTCTTAGTGATCTATTACTACATATATCCCACTGGTTGGTCATCTTGCAGTAATGTTGCTCCAATTGCATATGAACTCGGGTCTGTTTGGATCTTAACATCACTATTTACATCGTATGGTTCCCTGTACTAAGGGCAGCTGTTAATAGTTTTTTAATTTTATTTAATGCCGTCTGTTGTTCTATGTCCCAATGAAATTGTACATTTTTCTCTAGTAATTTACGTAGAGGCTGTGTTAGTTCTGAAGCATTGCAGATGAACTTTGACAAATATGTTACCATTGAAAGCAGTCGTTGTAGCTGTTTCCTATTTTCTGGTGCTTTTAGTTGTTCTATCGCTATTTTTCTGGATCAATGTCTATTCCTTTCGCACTTACGTAATGACCCAGGAACTTAATTTTCTCCTTTTCAAAAACGCATTTTTCTTTGTTTAGTTTGAGTCCTTTGTCATTTAGAGCTTTGATAACTTGCTTCTGCCTTTCTTGTAATTTTTTTAATGTATCTACCCCACGGCGTGGCGAATGTAAGGAACTTTGTTGTTCGCTTTGTTACTTTGATTTGCCAGAAGCCTCGTTTGCAGTCAAGCAAAGTGAAGTATTTTGAGTTCTTTATATGTGTTGATATTTCTTCTAGCGTGTTTAATGTGTAGTCTCGCCTTAATATATTTTTATTCAAATCTGTTGGATCGATACATATGCGTAAATATCCTTTTTGCTAACCACTACCATTGGGGAAACGCAGGGCGTCGCTTCAGTAGTTGGTTTTATAACACCTTTACTTACCATGTCGTCTAGTTCGGCTTTTACGGCCTCTCTCATAGTGTACGGTATTTTGCGAGTTGGATGAGCTTTTAGGTCAAGTTTTTCTTTCAAATCAGTTTCATATTGAAAGTCTTTTAGACAACCAACACTGTCCTCTTTGTTCCCTTTATTCGACTTTTGATTTATCTCATTTATTCGAATGATTAATTTGGCTTCTTCGCAAGCCTTTTTGCCAAGAATTGGTGAGACTTTTGCATCGACCCCGAAAAATTTTAAATAAAATATTTTGTTTCTTATAATGGCATGCGTTGCAACTTCGGCTACTACTGGTATTTCATGTTTACTGAATGTTACGAGTATCAGTTTTACGCCACTTGTAGAAGGTATTATTTTTATTTTTGCTTCTTTAACTAGGTACTTTGGTAGCACATTACATTGGGCACCTGAATCAAGTTTCATTTTTATTTTTTTTTTGTTAATGTCAATAAGTTCGTACCAATTCTTGTCATCATCTTTGTTGGTTGCAGAGATTTCATTTAATTCATAGTCTTCGTCACTTTCTTCCTTGTTTACTAGTGCAAATACATTTTTGCTGCTTCTGCACATGGATGGAAAGTGGTTTCTATTTTGACATTTCGTACACCTACTCCAAAATGCGGGACACGATTTTTTGCCATGATGTGTCCCACATCTCTTGCAGTCGAATGTGTCTTCGGAGAGTGGTTTCTTTTTATATTTGTTGAATTTGTTGAATGACAGTGTAAAAATTGAAAACTAATGGCAGTTTTTCCTCCCTATGCATCTCTTTTAATTGTTTGGAGGTGATCTCGCTTGCTCTGCATATGTTAATTGTTTTTTCCAAGCTCAAATCTTCCTCTGATAGTAATTTTACTCTAAGAAAATCGTTATAGATTCCTATTATAATTTTGTCTTTAAGCAAACTTTCTTGCAAGTTTTCAAATGCGCATTTTTTTATTTGAGATTTTATTTTTGTAAAGAACTCGTCGAATGGCCCACCTTCATTTTTGTGCATTTTATTGAGTATGTGATGTGATGTTGGTATGAAATAGCTACTAAATTTGTTTTTTTTATCAATGTTACCTGTACTTTTTCATCCTCAGTTAGTTGAAATGTATTGTATATTGCTACTGCTTCTGACCCGATCGTTGACATCAATGTTGCTACCTGTACTCCCTGGGGTCTGCTCTGTAGATGCGTAGCTATTTCGAACCACTCGTACTGCTGGATCCAGTTTTTCCAGTTTGTTGCTGCGTTGCCTGTAGTAATTAGTTCTTTTGGAGGTCGGATACAACTTGCTCCGGGGTATCCTAGGATGTTAATATTTGCCGCCTCTGTTCACCCCGGGTCTCTCGATGTGCTGGCACTTTGGGGATCTTCGTCTTTTGACATTTTATTTATTTATTTTTTATTATTATTTTTTTTTCGAATCAATTTATTTATTTATTATTTATTTTGTTTTTCCTTTAAAATTTCTTGCCAAATTGTTCGTACTTATATTGCGCTTTTTTTCTTTTTTTTTCGCGCCACTTCTGACACCATGTGATGATTTTATTGAAGTAAAGTATAATGTAGTACAATATAATGACATTCAACATATCGCTAATAGTTACATGTGTTGAAGTTATGCCAAATAATAATACTGGTGACATATCATATTGTTACAGTGTGTGATAACGTGATCCAGTTCAGAAGTAAAGAGTTTAGGAGCCTCACCCGGGAGTATGGTATTACCATAGATCTCACGGCTTTATACCACCCCCAAGCCAACCCGGCAGAGCGTTTCAACCAAACACTCAAGACCAAACTCAGGGCTTACATTTCCGACAACCACCGTGAGTGGGACTCCATCCTGCCCAAGGTGAGCTGTGCGATAAGGGCTTCCACCCACGAAGTGCTAAAATCCACGCCTTACTTTGTGCTTTTTGGACGAGAGATGCCTCTTAAGGGCACTAGCGATACAGTCCCTCCCGAAGGTTTTGACGTAGAGCGCCCAGGTGAGGTCGTATTGCGGAATAGGCTCAGAGCCTTAAAAGAGGTCATAAGCGACGTGCGTGCGAAGATTTTGGAAGGAGGGAAGTAGAGTTCGCTGCAGTACAACCTGAGGAGAAGGGCAGTAGAATTTTTCACGAGGGAATTTGTGCTATGGAGAAATTTTGTGTTGTCGAACTCTTGTAGGACAGGCAGCATGCGGAAACGTTGTGAAAGAAGAGGGGGAATGTTATGGCTTTAATACAATGGCATTGGCAAGGTTTTCGCATGACCGAAGTGACGTCACCCTAATCTAATCCAGCAGCCCCAACAGCCCAGAGTAGTGCAATTGGTAAGGACACTGGCTAGTAAGCGAGAGGTTCTTAGTTCGAGCCAAGGACTAACGAGTAATCACTTGTTCTCCTTTTTTAGTTTTCCCCATCAAGCTAGGGCATGCGACTAAGCGTAAAAAGGATAGTTAGCGGTAAATAGTTTAGCTATCTGGGGTCAGTTGTTTTGATCATGAATGAGGTGATGAAAGAACTGGCCACCGAACGAGAGAAGATAGGAGGAGCTCTAGCAAGTGGGAGACAAACGGGCAGTCCTTGGAAAGCTAGGAAACAG
This sequence comes from Volucella bombylans, assembly GCA_949129095.1. Taxonomy (NCBI): domain Eukaryota; kingdom Metazoa; phylum Arthropoda; class Insecta; order Diptera; family Syrphidae; genus Volucella; species Volucella bombylans. The sequence continues at coordinate 293,606,471 of OX422140.1, forward strand.
GTCGGTAGGAAAAAAAGAATCTAAGATCGGAACAAGAAAAAAAAGAAGAGAAACAAGAAAAACCGAAAACGAATAGATTGGTGCGAGGCCGATTGAGTGCCGCGTGTTTTTTTTTTGTGTTTTCTTAAACTTCCCGCAGATTTGTCGGGACGTATTTTATTTGTTATTTTTATTCTGAAACAAGTAAATGAAAAATAAAGCCAAGAAACAAAAGACAAGTGTTCGCGCCAAGAGAACAACAGTGCGTGCAGAAAAAGGGGAAAAAAACGTGATCGGTTCGGTTAAACGTTATATTGGAAACCCTAAGAGAATACGTTGCGCAAGTGACCAAAGACATACAAAAAATAAAAAATATAAAAACTTAGAGGATATAGGCTGAGACACGGGGGTGTATTAGACAACGTACACGTACCACCTGGACTTCCCATGCACCCACAATTCACGAGGTCGTCGGAGGCGCTTTCAGTGAGGAGCTGCAGGACGGAGTCTTAACCCTAATATAAGTATTGTTCGGAACCCTCACAACAAAAGGCATTTCCATTAACTACAACGGCACCATGCCGGCAGCGAACAACACATCATATCAAACATAATACCAACCAATGGTGCCCAACACCGTACACAGAAGGAGCCAGACGAGAGCCGTCTACGATTGTCAACAAAACCTTCCTTAGAGCAATCATCTGAAGATTAGCGGTACCTGCAACAAAAAAATAGAAATCATCAGAGATGATCACAAGCATGCAAGTAAATATCGTATGTGCTCTATCCGGAGACCACACCAATTTCCATAGTGCACTGGATAGCGGTGGTTGCGACCGAGATTTCAGTTTCAGTTTAAATGTATTTTTATTTAACTAATTTATTTATTCTTACATGCTAGACAAAAAATGCTTAAAAATTAGCTTAAATAATTTACACATAATCTTATTCTAACTTAGTGGCCCCATGCGGGCGCTCTAAGCTAAACCTAACACTTAAACTATGTCTTTCGACGAATCTTACAGTCTAATTTTATATTTATTTTAACATTACTTCATACTAGAACTAAGAAAATAAATTTTAAGTAAAAACTTAGTAAATGGACTGTTTTTTTATATTATAAAAACTTAAAACTAAAAACTTATAGACTAAATAAAAAATAAATCCTAATCTACTTAACATACTTACGTCTAATACATACACATACATACATATACATATTTATCCATAATACCTATATACTTAATATATATATATTGTTTTTTTCTGATTTTTTTTTTTTTGTGTTTTTATATAAATTTTTTTTTTCTCTAAACTAACTTAATCCTACCCAAAACTATGTAAGCCGGCCAAGGCTAATAAAATAGTCAGACAACCGACTTTGCTTCCTATGGAGCTACCTACTATTGGAGGAATTGGACGACGAAACTTCCCCTCCTTCATTCAGCCACCAAAATTGTTGTTGCTGAAGAGCAACATCCCTCATGTCGCGACTCCCTACCGCCCTACTGAACCGGAGACACTCCGCACTGTCGTGTGCGACGTCTCTGTTCGCAGCTGTTCGAGCGACGTGGAAGATTAGCGGAACCGCCAATCTGTCCTGGACCAGACCTTTACTATTTAGATAGAGGAACGCTTCTGGAGGAATAAAGCCGTTAAAGCGAACTCTCTCGTGATATATATAATTGGGGTAGAAAGCCCCGGCGATCAGGTTGTTCGATGAGGTCATTGCTCTTGCAAGATCAGAAAAGATCAAAACGACCTTTCGTGTCTTAAAATCGCCCGAACGACGGACAACGAGAACATACTTATAGCAGCAGGCATAGATCCATATGAGGCTTTTGATGATGACAACTTCTTTGTGATCGAGAATCCGCAGGAGAAGGTAGAGGCTATAGGAGCGACTTTCCAGGAAATATATAAGGCGAATGACATCATTGGCCCAAACCACGACCTGGAAAATCGAGTCCTTGTGCATAATTTCTACCTTCGAAATGAAATAGTGAATTGGCGATTCGAGAGCTCGGGTTTCACCCAGTTCAGTGACGAGAATATGGCAAATAATGGCATCACCAATGAGATGGTACTACCACCGTTCATTTCGAAGGAAGAGCTCCAAACGATCTTCGAATCGCTTAGAAGTAAGAAATCAGTGGGAACCGATGAAATACCGAACATTGTGCTTCGACATCTCCCACTAGAAGTAGTAAGGTATTCGAGAAGGTGATCAATAGAGCCCTGACTAAGTGGGTTGAGGACAAACATATAGTTCCGGATAATTAATTCGGTTTCAAGATGGGGCATGATATTATTCATGTTGCGTCTAAACTGGTTTCTGATATCCAATGGAACAAAGGCAATAATTAGTGCACTGGTGCCCGCCTGAATTTGAAAAATGCCTTCGATATCGTGTGGTTAGAGGGACTCTTTTTCAAGCTGGAGAGGTTGGGCATTAGTAAACCATTGATGTATATTCTTTTTGATATGCTCTCCAGTAGACAGTTCATCGTGAAGAATGGCGATGTGACTTCTGTTGGAACATTTAACATTATAAACGGTATGCAACAAGCTGCGGTAAATTCGCCGTCCTATTCAACATTTGCACAAGTGATCTTATATGATATCACTTCACCATGCCATAGCGTACGGAGACGACTTAATCGCGTACAGAACAGGTCCAGAGATTGAGGTCATTAATATACTCTTACAACGTGACTTCGATAAAATTAAACGATATTGCGATGACTGGAAGTTGAAAATCAATTTTGAGAAGTCGGAAACCATTTTGTTTAGGACGCCTTAGTCTGAGCCCTCTAGGGATACCAGAAAGAATTGGCGAAAGTTCTCGATCGTGGGGCAGCATGGGCAGCCACTTGCTTGTCGAAATGTAATCAGATACCTTGGGATCTGGCTAGATCAATATCTGTATTTTAACAAACATATAGATGTTGCTCTGGCCAGAGCCAAATTTGCTTTTGCCCTTACTCGATGCAAAGGTAAAGGTTATCTGCTACATGGCCCTTATCAGGCCTATGCTTGTGTTTGGATGTCCCGTGTGGTTCAACGTGAGAGCAAGTTTATTGGAAAAGATTCGGGTGTTTGAGAGGGCTTGTCTCAGGGCTTGTCTTCGCTTATACTACAGAACACCAGAGCCTGAATTCATAAAATTCTATCCTAATGAGGTCTTGTACAATAGGGCGAACCTAATAAGAGTGGACAACTTCGTCATTAAGTTGACTCGAAGGCACATTGCAAGAGCAATGACCTCATCGAACAACCTGATCTCCGGGGCCTTCTACCCCAATTACATGTATCATGAGAGAGTTCGCTTTGATGGCTTTGTTCCCCCAGAAGCGTTCCTCTACCTAGATATGAAAGGTCTGATCCAGGACAGATTGGCGGTGCCGCTAATCTTCCACGTTGCTCGAACAGCTGCAGACAGGCGACTCAACTACGACAGAGACGTAGCACATGTCTGTGCGGAGCGTCTCCGGGTCAGTAGGTCGGTAGGGAGTCGCGACATGAGGGGTGTTGCTCTGCAGCACCAACAATTCTGTGGCTAGATGAAGGAGGGGAAGTTTCGTCGTCGAATTCTTCCAGTAATACGTAGCTCCATAGAAAGCAAAGTCGGTCTTCTGCATATTTGATTAGACGCGGCCGGCTTACATAGTGTTAGGTAGAATTAGGGTAGATTTAGGAAGAAAAATTATAAGAAATAAAAATCACAAAAAAAAAAATATATTTATATATTAGAACAGAGGTGGGTAACACTCTGAAACTCTAAAATACGGTATAGGATTAGATAGTTTAAGTAGGATTAAGTAGTTAGGATTTAGTTTTAGGTAGTTTATAGGTTTAATTTCAAGTTTTAAATAATAACAAAAGTCCATATACTAAGTTTTTCTACATACAGTTTATTTTCTTAGTTCTAGTTTCAACAAATGTAAAAACAAAAATAAAAATAGTCTGTAAAAAACGCCGAAAGACATAGATTAAGTATTCTGTTTAACTTAGAGTGCCCGCATGGGGCCAGTAAGATAGAATAAGATTATTTGTAAGTTATGTAAGCTAATATTAAATGAATGAATGAATGTCTGAGTTCCAATTACACAAATGAAAAACTGACTTGCCATGGGCAGAATTCGAACCTGGACCCTCCGAGTGAGAAGCGGTGTCTAGCATTGTCATGCAATAGTTTCGGACCATGCCTATTTGCCAACGCAGGTTGCTTTTCAGCCAATTTGCACTATGTCATGCACTATGTCGATTTCCACATATTATTTAAGGGGGTCAGAACACTAGGGGTCTAAGCGCAAATTTTATAAAAATCGAGATAAGTGCGTAAATGACCAAATGAATGACAGTATTTCTTCAGTGCACAAAGGAAACAAGTGTAGGCTTAATTGGTAGTGAGCTCTATCGGGAAAAAGGAAGTTAAACAAGGATTTCTCAAAACTGTGCTACTGTTAGTTCGACCCCTTGTGCTCTGACCGCCTCATTTGACTGTATTTATCCTTTCCATTGGTTGAAGATATGAAAAGTGTATTGGTCCTTTCGACTTCCAGCAGATTGTCAGCATAGCCTTTTCTGGGTGAAGATCTAGATTTATCTCGTTAATTAACATAGTTATGAAGTACGTGAATATTACAGAATTATGTGCAAATATATAAGCTACAGAATAATGTACAAAATTAAAGCTCAAGACTGAATATACTACACGACGACCAATGACCAATGATGTCATTCGAAATGCTGATATTATCGATTTTGATAAAATCATTCCAAAAGACAATTACAAAAGGTGGTCACCCTAAAGAAATGGAAATATTTGAGGTAGCGAAAGTGATGTTGACAATGAACATTGATACTAGCAAAGGCTTTGTCAATATGACAATCGGAAATATTACAGAAATTAACTGATCACTTTTAAGACGTGCTCAACAATATGTTCAGGATATCCCGTCGGTAAGAATAAACTTAGGTGAAGATAGAAGAATCCTACATCTAATACTGTCTACATTTAATACTTGGTGTAAATGGAAGCAAAGTTGACAATGTAGTGATACACTTAGGACCAAAAATATTTTAACAAGGTCAAGCATAGGCCTTACGCCTTGTAGAGTGCTATCACTGAAAGGCTTAAGAATTCAAGAGCTTGATACAAGAAAATTAACACCGTATAAAATGTCCCCTAGAAGAAATGAACTCCTTTGGAATGACCTGTACCTATGTACGAGTATATGTAACAGATTAATTTTTCTTTAAAAGAACGAGACTTACAATGAAAAATTAATATATGTATAATGAATATATGATATTTATGCATGAAATATTTTATCATAAGAACTAGCTTACATAAAATAAATTAAAATATTTACAATCAAAGCTAAAGACTAAGTCTTGTTTGTTAAAGAAATAATTTAATTCAATAAATAGACATAAGTGTAAAAAAAAGAAAATAATAATTATTTTTTATGAAAATCATAAATAAATATTTTGCAATGCATATAGATTATCGAAAGTAAAAGCGCTTTAAATATTAGATAGGAACCATTCAAAAATGAAATACCTTCGTAATTTGTCTCATGGTTTTTTTTTTTTAAAACGAACAATTTGTTAAGATACTATCGAATATAGTCGTAGATTTACTGTACAACTCGTCATTATACTTATAGAACACCAGAATAATCCAATTCGAACCTTCAGCATTTTCATATTTTAGTACACTAAGCGCTCTGATAATTTCCTCATAAGTAATCGGTCTAAGCAAGATGTAATTCTGAAACCAGGCTTAATATATATATACGAGTAGGTAGACTTAGGTGAATTTATTAGGGATTAGTTCAATAAAGCATTAAAATGTGTTAAGATGTTCGTGGAGCTTGATTTAGTATAGACAGTTACTACCAATAATTTTGTTGCCGATTTCCAAAAATTAATTATTGTTGAATACCCAACTTCGAGCAGGTGGTTTGTTCCCTGCTTTTCTCTCAGTACAGCCGTAAAATCAATGACTGCCGAAATAATCACTGTCGAGCGAATGATGATTGCATAGCTTTATAAACCTTTACTTTGCTCAACCAGGCTCCTTAGTATTTCGGTTAAAAGACAGATATATGCCTTTTACATACATATATGTATTTAATTTAACATTTATGTAGGCTGTTACATTTGTAGTTGTTCCTAAAGTAGAATACTATACAAAGGTCATTTAAAGTCAGCTTGCGCAGAAAATTCATATCCCCTGTATTGTTTTCCGTTACCCTATGTCTAATTGGAAAGTGTTCGGAATATGATAATTGGTACATATTTATCACTTTAATGAGTTCCGCTTACTTCTGATTAAACAATAGTCAATAACAAATTGTTCTCTAACAACCTCCACTCTAAGAAGAGGGGGGTGGTTTAGATGAAGAGAAGTGAGTAGTTTTCAGGTAAACAGGGATTCTTGTCGTGATCTATGAAATAACTACTAACTCTAAGAGAGAGAGACAGAGCGACAGGTGTTGAATAAAACTGAAAGCATTGTATATGAATTGTTAGCCTTAGTAGATTTGTAAAGTTGAGGAAGATATATATTAAGAACACCACACACACAAACACATACATACACAAACACACACAGTCGTTTCCCATCTCGCATAGCGAACGGTCGGCTTTTCCGTGGTGCACATATAAGTGAAAGACTATCAAATAGTAAATTAAGCAAATAATTGGCAAATAGGAGTGTGGCTCAGTGGCGCAGTAGTTGACTCGGTACGTGGGAGACCTGGGTTCGAGTCCAGTAGAAATTCGTGGGTGTCTTTTTTTAATTTCTTAACATTAGAAACAAAACAAGAAGTGGTAATAGTGCCGATTAACGATGGATACCGGTCAGCCGGAGGTCCCGCAGGTGGAACCGGTATCGAATCGTATGACGACGAGAGCTTGTGAAATGCAGCAGCAGCAAGCAACAACAAGTAAGGCAGCAGCAGTAATACAAAAATCAGATGATGACACGAAAGTGGAAAAGAGGCGGAGGAAAAACAAGACATCGTCGAAATCCTCCACAACAAAAAAAATCAAAGAAGACGAGCATGTTAAAGCGGACGGAAAGGAGTACTCTTACGAGTCTGAAGGGGGTGAGTGCCGCTACATTGGAGAGGGGAATCCCTTTAAAGAGTTGTCGGACACTGATACCTCAGCAGAAGAGGAAGAAGATGACGAGGCTCAGCTTGACAAGCTTATAAAAGAGCTCCTGGAGAAGAGAGAGAAGTTGCGGCAGCAAAAGCAACAACAAAAACTACAACAGCAGAAGACAGAAGCTATGAAACAAATGTCAATGCAAAAAGAAAAGCAATTAACAAGCCAAAAGCAGCAGCAGCAACAACAGCAACAACAACAAAAACAAGAACAAAGACTGCAGCAGAAGACGAACCCGCAAAAACGACAAAAACAACAACAACAGCAGCAAATACCACAGAAAATGCAACAGCGATCATCGCAGCAACAACAACAGCAACAACAACAGCAGCATCAACAACAGCAGCAACAACAACAGCGGCAGCAAAAACAGCAGCAGCAACAGCAACAACAACAACAGCAACACCAGCAGCAACAACAACAACACCAGCAGCAACAACAACAACAACATCAAGAACAAAACCAGCGGCTTGAAAACAAGGGGAGGGAAAGAGTGCCCCCAATTAATGTAAGTAATTTAGAAATTAATGATAGTATTAGGTTATGTAAGTTAGTAACTAAGAATTTTTATGTTAAGAGATTAAGTGCAAATAAGCACATTATTATTTGTTGTAATATGGAGGATTACCGGAAAGTACGTACCGCCCTAGGAAAAGCAGATACGGAATATTATACATATACTCCTAAGGGTGAAAAACTTCAGACGGTGCTATTAAAAGGCATCGATCCTGCAATAAAGACGGAGGAGCTCGAAGAAGAGCTTAAAAGGTTAGAGAGCGACGACCTTAAGTTCGTGGGGGTCAAGCCGTTTACCACGGCCGCGGCAAGGGATGGTAACCGTAAATTACCATTCTTCTTAGTGCAGTTAACACCCAACAGCAAAATCGATAGTCTGCGAAAGATCAAATTCCTGTATTATCATGCTGTGAGTTGGGAACAATTAAAGAGGGCAGATCGTGTACTGCAATGTATGCGCTGAGGTTCGGGCACGCCGCAGCTAATTGCAATATGCAATTTAGATGCGTTAAGTGCGATAAGGACCACAAATATGGAGAATGTCCTCTAGGAAACGATAGAGTAGTGGATAGGGGTCAACTCTTTTGCGTACTCTGCAGGAACTCGGGGCATCCTGCCAATTTCAGGGGTTGTCCTAGGTTCCAGGAGCTGAAAAAGAAAGTTCAGGCTCGAAAACAGTTGATCGAAGAAGAGAAGCGTCAAAAGAGTCGTGCCTTCTCTAATTTTGTGGCACCCAGTGTATCCTTTGCCCAAATGGTATCTGGATCTGGTAAAGCCACAATTACAGCAAAAAATACGCCAAAGGTAGCCGAAAAAGCACCGGAAGCGGATCTGGATTTGAAAGCGATCCTTCTGTCCTTGCACGGAAAAATCGATAATTTTCAGAAACAATTAAATGAACAAGCGGCTCGAATTGACGTCATCTATTCGACCCTGTTTGACAAGTCTGGCACGCCGATATAATGTCTGCTACGTTGAATGAGGTTAATCTGAAGATCCTTGCGTTAAACGTTAACTCACTAATCAGAATCGAGAGAAGGGCCAACCTACAAAATCTGTTGCTAAGTGAATGCCCAGATGTGCTTTTGGTAAGCGAAACTAAGCTTAACCAGAATCACAAAATTGGCTACAGTGGATACAATATATATAGAAGGGACCGTCCACACTCCTCACAAGGGGGTGGGGTTGGTATCTTATTACGCAAAGGCATGCGCCATAGGGTCATATATAGCGGGGATTTAATGAGGTTCAGGGTGTTGGAAGCATGCATCGTATGCATTCCTCTTCATAGTCAAAGGCGAGTGTATGTGGTGTCGCTTTATGCACCCGAAGCACCTAATCCCATTCAATTTATAACTGAGCTCGAATTACTTTTTCGTTGTCTTCAGCTCCAATCGGAGGAAAATTATTATTTTTTGGCCGGAGATCTTAATGCTAGGCATGCGGTATGGGGAAATAATCCGCCAAACACCAGAGGCAACCAGTTATACTACTGGTGGTGTCAAAATATGATTGAATACAGACTGTAACTGTACGCGACGAATATCCCATCCTTCCCATCTGCCTGTTCTTTCCTGGACTTGGCATTAATAGACAGTAGACTAGAACTGACTAGCGTGGATCGAAACACAAGGAACTGTTTGCGTGCGTTCGAGTACGATAGTGATCACTACGGACTTGCCGCCACAATACGGATCCCAAACGAGCAAACGCAGCTGGAGCAGTACGCATACGACTACCGTAAGGTACGGTGGCCGTGTTTCTCCAGAATTTTAAAGCGTAATTTACGTTTGAATGGAATTGATCCCCCGACTAACAGAAACTTGACAAATGAAGAAATCGACCGTAGTTTACTGACAATGCAAGACGTTATCAAACGAACTATGGAGCAGACTATCCCTCGGATAGAATACTCCGACGAAAGCCAGGTGGAAAAATACAGAACTCCAACAATCAACGCATTGTACGCAAACAAAAGTAGACTACTCTCGAGGCTTAAGCAGTTGTACAGACAGTTTACTGACAGAAACGACTCGGAAATAAGAACACTAAAGTCACTGATCAAAAACCTAAAACAATTAATTTAAGAAAATTACAGTAAGTCTGTAAGTCTGTACTGGGGCAATAAGATTCGGGCTATAAAATCCAGTAGTCCGAATATGTTCCCACAGATAAATAAATTGTTCAGGAGGAAAGATCACAATGACATTCAGTGTGTCCGAATTCCACAAACAACAGAAAATAGACAGACACTACTGTCCGTTGGCATAAGTCCAGAGAGTGCCGACTCAGGCGACGGTCTTTTCATGGTCGAGGACCCACAGGAGAAAGTAGATTTACTGGGAGCCTTTTTCGAGGCCGTGTATACGGTGAACAATCCGGTTCGCCGTAATCACGACATTGACAACAGGGCCTACTTAAATCACTATTATCTGCGCAACGAACTTCAAAATTGGCGATCCGAGAATCACGGTTTCACCGTATTCAGTGAAGAAAACGCTGCAAACTTTATCATCGCCAATGAGCGAGCTTCCTCGCATTTGTTCGTGCGAAGAGATGAACTCCTATGCATCTTCGAGTCTCTGAAAAACAAAAAGTCGTCGGGAGTAGACGGTATTCCAAACGTTGTATTAAGACACCTGCCCTTGGAAGCAGTGGATATATTTACTACGCTGTTTAACAATGCGCTAAATAATGCATATTATCCGACGCATTGGAAGACAGCAGTGGTACATCCAATCCCGAAAAGGGATAAAGTTAGAACTAACCCTGCAAATCTCCGGTTAATTAGTTTGCTTCCGAATATTAGCAAGGTATTCGAGAAAGTGGTTAATAGAGCGCTGTTAAGGTGGGTTGAGGAAAATAATATAATTCCGGAAAATCAGTTTGGTTTTAGGGCGAGGCATGACACTATTCATGCTGCGTCAAAGCTGGTCTCCGACATACAATGGAATAAATGCAAGAACCAGTGTACGGGTGCCTGCATCATTGACTTTGAGAAGGCCTTCGACACGGTATGGTTAGAGGGGCTTTTCTATAAGTTGACGAGAATGGGTATGCCGAAACCCCTGCTATATATGATTTACGACATGCTTATGGGAAAGAAGTTCGTTGTTAAATGTAACAATGTTATTTCGAGTAAGATCTTTGACATTAAAAACGGCTTACAACAGGGGGCTGTCATTTCTCCGATACTGTTTAACGTTTACACTAGTGATCTAGTAGGTTCCCTCAATCATGCCATAGCGTACGCAGACGATTTAGTGGCGTACAGATCAGGTCCAAAAATCGAAGTCATCAATACTCTGCTGCAGCGTGATTTCGATCATATTAAGGCGTATTGCGATGATTGGAAATTGAAAATCAATTTTCAAAAGTCGGAAACATTGTTGTTCAGGACTCCATTGAGATGGGCTTCTAGGGATACCAGACATAACTGGCGAAATTTGGCCATCATTGGACAGCACGGACTGCCATTAGCGGTGAGAAACGTAGTGAGATACCTTGGTATTTGGCTCGATAAGTATTTGTATTTTGACAAACATATAGATGCTTGTCTTGCTGGAGCCAAGAAGGCTTTAGCCCTGACAAGAAGGTTGTTTCACAGCAGTCAACTTGTCTCCAGGGTGAAAGTCATATGCTATGTGCCCTAATCAGGCCAGTCATCGCGTATGGTTATCCCGTGTGGTTCAATGTAGCGCCGTATCAGATGGAAAGGATTCGGGTGTTTGAAAGGCAGTGTCTTAGGACTTGTCTTGGCTTGTACAGAACACCAGAATCAGAGTACAAAAAATATTATCCCAACAAAGTCCTTTATGATGGGGCTAATCTGAATAGGATTGACAATTTCCTGATTAAGGTGATTCGAAGACACGTTGCAAGGGCAATGGCCAACGATAATGGCCTGATCTTTGGAGCTTATTACCCCAATGAAATGTACCACGAGAGCTCACTCCTATCGGGCTTTATTCCGCCAGAGGCTTTTCTCCATATTGATGCTAAAGGGTTAATACAAAGTAGCGATGGTATCCCGGTAATATACCACCGCCACCGCGGTGCGAGGGACAAGCGGCTCACCTACGACGGGTATGTTGCCAATGCTCAGGAGCTCCTCCGTTTTAGTCCCGCGATTGCGGACAGGGATCGGATCGATGCCGAGAAACAGTACACCGAATTCTGGTGGCTTCAAGAAGGAGAAAGGGTTGGCTCGATCTCCTAGGTCGGTACGTTACTAAGGTAACATATTCCTCTTAGTTGTAAGTTAGATTAGGGATAGTTAGGGGGATCTCGTGGAGAGGCCGCGTTCGTTAACATGAGGCCGCACATCTGAGAAGTGACCAGTGGTTTATCCCATTGGTCAAATCTTGGTGGTGCGTGTGCACGATGTTGACGAATGACGGGCGCCCGAAATCGCAATTGGGATGGTGACCACCCTGTGCGAGAGGCTACGAGTGCTCACCATCCCGATTATAGTTAAGTTAGGTTAAGTAGCTTAGGTAGGTTAAGTAGAATAGGGCCATAGTTTTAAGTTTTATACAAAATTATAAAAAGATATGGTATCTAAGTTTTTTCCAAAAATTATTTTCTTAGAAATTGCATATATTGTATATTTGATAGATAAGATTAATTGTGGACGCAACCCAACACAAACGTGCGGACACACCCCTATCAGAAAGCGAATGACAGGTGTCAAGTTGACACAAGAAAAGGCGCTCAATAGGAAAAAAGGAAAAGAACTGGAATAGATGCTAGGTGACTAAAAGTGACTAAAAGTAAGAAAATATATAAAACATTAATAAAAAGTATATTGTATTTGTATTTCCCTTTATAGGAAATTTTTAATAAATTCTAATTGAAATATTAAAAAAACTGAATATCTACCTGCGTCTTTTACTCCAACAAGTTAAAAATTTCTTTTAACTGTCAATTTCATAAAAGAAAATGGAGCCTGGACCTTTTGCGAAGTCTTCCAAACTAGCTAGATCTCCAAAAAGTTCGAAAGCGGCAAGGAAATGTGCGAAGTCCAGCTGTCAATTGTGCACCGGCCCGGATAATAAAAATATGGTTATGTGCGACACATGTGACAAATGGTACCACTTCGATTGTGTTGGGGTGAACGACGACATTGCGAACCACGAGTGGAGCTGTCCGGACTGTCAAGCAATCATACATAAGGAAAGTGCTCCCGCACATGTCGCCCAAGTAAGCCAAGCAAACGAAGCAGTTCCAGTCGCACCACCATCGTCTAGAAACTCATCCGCCCGCCGTTTGCAATTAGAACTCCAACGACTGGAAGAGGAGCGCGCTTTGGAAGAGAAGCGCGACAACGAAGAGCAGCTTCTTGAAGAAAAACGACGTGAAGAGGAACAAGTTAAACTGCGAAGGCGTAAGCAGCGCGACAGGGAGTACCTGGAGAAAAAATATTCTCTCCTGCATCAAGCTGAAAATGATTGTTCGTCACATGCTGGCGATGAAGTTATACATCCCGCCCAAGGAAATGCGGCAGTAAAACTGTGGTTAGAGGAGGTGCGTAATTCAACACAAAATCCACCCACCATATCCGCACCAAATCCTACCAACAATGGAACAAATGCCGCCCTGCTGCCTAACTTACAAGCTGCTAATTCATTCGATTACCGAAAGTACCAGTGGGATGTTAGCAAATCGTGGCCTGGCGCCAATGTGGCCAATCAGCTGCCACAGCAACTGCAGCGTATGAATTTACAGCAGACATCTCAGCAGCAAGAGCAACAGGCCCTGTCATGCGCACTACGATCACGACCAAATCTGCGACCATCCTCGCAACTTGAACCTGAACAACGACTCCAGCGACAACTGCCACCGCCTCTGGGTGAACGTCCGTTAACACCTCGGATTTCACAGCTTTTTGAACGGCCAATGGAGCACAATACTAGCACCTTTATGCAACACCATCGAGAAGTTCCGCCTACCGTAGAGCAAACCCTAAATCGAACATTGCCACGCAATCCGATCGGTGAGCTAAATAAATCCCAACTAGCAGCCCGTCATTCCATATCAAGAGACCTGCAGCCTTTCAATGGAAGCCCCGACGATTGGCCAAGCTTTATATCCGACTATGAACGCACCACTCAGTTATGTGGATTCTCCGATCAAGAAAACATCTCGCGGCTACAAAGGGCATTAAAAGGCGATGCATACGAAGCAGTGCGCAGTATGCTGCTACAACCGTCTTGTGTTCCGCGCATAATCTCAACGTTGAGAATGTTGTATGGGCGACCAGAGCTCATCATTCACAGTATGCTACAGAGGATTCACTCAACGCCGGCGCCAAAAGAAGGGAAGTTGGAGAGCATCGTGAAGTTTGCTTTGGCAGTGCAGAACCTTATCGCTACAATAGAAGCATCGGGGCTGCTTTCCCACCTATGCAACCCTGCCCTCTTACAAGAGCTCGTGGAGAAGCTTCCGATATCGATCCGCCTGAATTGGGGAATTTTTCGACAAACTCTCGAAAGCTGCACCCTTTCCGACTTTGGCGAGTGGCTTTACCAAATCGCGGGTGCAGCGAATTGTGTAACAATCCCAGCGCTATCAACTGCAAGCATCAACGTACGCCAGCCAAAAGAGAGAGGTTTTCTGCACATGCATTCGGAGGAAACACAACTAGCACCTGTACGCTCTACTCATCAGAGATGCGGTCAAACAAACAACACGGCCGCTACGAAAACATGTTGCGTATGTTCCTCAAACTGCTCTTCGGTGGTAAGCTGTAAGGCATTTCTCGAACTGAGTCAGAGCTCCAAATGGGCAACAGTCAAGGAAAATCGTTTATGCCGTAAGTGTTTAAAACCACATTACTATCGGAACTGCCGCTCAAAGGTTCGTTGCGGTATAAACGGTTGCGACCTGCTACATCACAGACTGCTGCACAATCTATCAACACCAAAGGCAGAACATCAGGCTTCGGAGGTATTAAATTACCACAACCAGAGCAGTAAACAGTCCATTCTATATCGCTACGTGCCAGTTATTCTCTATGGCGAAAACAGGACCGTGCACACGTACGCCTTTCTCGATGACGGATCCTCGATAACCTTAATGGATCAAGACATGGCAAACGAACTAGATCTTCATGGCGTGGTTCACCCCCTCTGCCTGAAGTGGACGGCCAACACTCACCGTTACGAAGACAACTCCCAGCATATCGACGTCGATATCTCAGGCATTTGTAAGTCAGCAAAAAAATACCGCCTGACAAATGTTCGGACCGTGAAATTACTTGACCTGCCAGAGCAATCCCTGAACATGTCCGATTTATCAAAATTGTATCAACATCTCAAGGGCGTCCCTGCTACTTCTTATGGCGCCATACGTCCACGTATCCTCATCGGGTTAGACAACATGAAGCTTGGATTCGCCACGAACTCTATCGAAGGATTAGGAGATAATCAACCGTTTGCCTCCAAGACGCGACTCGGATGGGTAGTGTACGGCCCGAGAGGCGAAAATGCCAGCGTTTCAAGAGTTAGCCAAATATCTCACCATAGTGTCAGCAGCTGCGACTGCAATGAAGACCACGACCATAGATTGCAACAACTGGTAAAAAACTTTTTCACTCTAGAAGGCCTCGGAGTGACCAAACAGGAATCACCTTTAACATCCCGAGATGACCAGCGGGCACACGACCTACTTCGTGCTACCACTCGACGAAAAGGAAAGAGCTTCGAAACAGGTCTCCTATGGAGGTTCGACAACGTCCAACTGCCCGATAACCGAGAAATGGCGATAAGGCGCCTCTCGTGCCTAGAGAAACGAATGCGGCGTGATCCTGAACTCAGGGAGAGTCTGAATGAGAAAATCGGTCATTACCTCTCGAGAAATTACATCCGCAAGCTTTCTGAAGTGGAAGCTAAACGGCGAGGTCCGCGCACATGGTATTTGCCTGTATTCCCCGTGACAAATCCGAACAAACCAGGAAAGCTGAGGCTGGTATGGGATGCCGCAGCGAAGTTTCAAGGGGTGTCGCTGAATTCAGTCCTACTTAAAGGGCCCGACCAACTAAAGCCCCTCAATTCAGTAATGTTCCGGTTTCGTCAAAGGAAAATTGCTATATGCGGGGACATCCGCGAAATGTTCCATCAAGTTGGAATCCAGAAAGCAGATCAAGACTCACAACGTTTTTTGTGGCGGGACGACGAGACGAAAAAGATGCCGGAGGAGTACGTTATGAACGTGATGACGTTTGGGGCTACCTGTTCGCCGAGTAGTGCCCAATATATCAAAAATTTAAACGCAGAACGGTTTAAAGCTAGATTTCCTAGAGCAGTGGAGTCGATCATCCAAAGTCATTACGTGGATGACCTTTTGGACAGCGTGGATACCATCGACGAGGCGATTCAGTTGGCCCGAGATATCAAACACATACATGAGTCGGCTGGATTTGAAATCAGGAACTGGATGTCCAACTCATCAGCAATAGTCAACGCAATGCATGATCAAGTCGAGAGCGAAGTCGACCTCAACATCGGCGCGGAGTCTGACTCCGAAAAGGTTCTAGGCATGTGGTGGAGTATCACCGATGACGTGTTCACCTTCAAGATAAAGATATCTGAGCACGATAAAGATTTGTTTTCTGGCGAACGACATCCAACCAAACGTGAGCTGCTTCGTACGCTAATGAAAATTTTCGACCCGTTGGGGCTTATAGCAAATTTCCTCATATTTGTGAAAATCTTACTGCAAGATGTGTGGCGATCAGGAATAGGCTGGGACGATAAGATTAGAGATCCGGAATTTCAAAAGTGGCTTACCTGGTTAGACGTCCTGCCGAGTATAGCAGCAGTTAAGATTCCGAGATGCTATCTGAGGATTACAACATTCAAACAAGCAAGCGAGACCGAATTACATGTGTTTGTAGATGCCAGCGAGGAGGGGTACGCTGCTGTGGCGTATTTCCGAGTTGTCGATGGAGCTACGACAGAGTGCTCCCTAGTTGCTGCAAAAACTCGAGTCGCACCTCTTAAGATGCTTTCCATCCCACGGCTGGAACTGCAGGCAGCGGTTCTCGGATCAAGGCTGGCGAGCTGCATCATAAAGGAGCACTACATAACGGTTAGCAGCAGACATTTTTGGTCAGACTCCCGCAATGTTTTGAGTTGGATTAGATCCGACCATAGACGGTACAGTCAGTTTGTGGCATTTCGAGTAAGTGAAATTTTGGATACGACCGAAGTCAATGAATGGCATTGGATTCCAACTAAATTAAATGTGGCCGACGAAGGAACTAAGTGGTAACCACGTCCAGACCTTTCTAGTGGCGGCAAATGGTTAAACGGCCCGCAATTTCTTCGCGAACCCAAGGAAAACTGGCCCAAATTTGCTGACCCGTACTTTAATAAAACTACCGACGAGGAGCTAAGGCCGAAATACTTAAACCACCACTCAGATGCAGGTGCAAATGTAACCCCACGACCGCACATATTACAGCCCGAACGCTATTCGGACTGGAAACGACTTCTACGAATAACAGCTCTTGTTCTAAGGTATGTTAATAACCTAAAATCTAAAATTTGTCCCACAGAATCGCCGCAAACTGGCTGCATTCAGCAAACAGAATTTACTAAGGCAGAGAACTACCTGTTTCGCCAGGCGCAGCGCGATATTTATTTCAAAGAGATGACAGCTCTTGATTCAAAAGGAAGAATCTGCAAGACGAGCCCCCTATGGCAACTAGATGTCCACGTATCTAGATGTCCACGGAGTTCTAAGGATTAAAGGTAGGATCGATGCTCAGAATGTGACGAGTAGCGAGGTAGGACGGCCGATTATCTTGCCGAGGGGCCACCATGTAACGACGCTTATAATCCGCGACGTTCATAACAGGTAAAATCACTGTAACCAGGAAACGGTAGTAAATGAACTACGCCAAAGGTTCTTCATATTTCGATTGCGAGTTGCAACGCGGGCTGAACGAAAACAGTGCCAGCGATGTAAGATCCAAAACGCCGAACCTCGTTCTCCGATGATGGCTGGGCTTCCCGCTGCTCGACTTTCAGCATATTGTCGACCCTTTTCGTACATCGGTATCGACTATTTTGGCCCAATAAACGTGTTAATCGGGCGGCGACTCAAAAAAAGATGGGGGGTTTTGATAACCTGTTTGACTATTCGAGCGGTCCACATCGAGGTGGCATCGACCTTGACGGCCGACTCGTGTATTATGGCGATCCGTAACTTTATGGCCAGACGGGGAACCCCAATCGAAATTTTCAGCGACCGAGGTACAAACTTCACAGCGGCCAGTAAGGAACTTCATGAAGCACTACGACTAGTCGACCAGGATAAGATGGTAAGAGAGTTTACAAATGCTCAAACTAGATGGACATTTATTCCCCCGTTATCGCCACATATGGGTGGTAGTTGGGAAAGGTTAGTCCAATCCGTCAGGAGAGTTCTTCACCGCATTATTCCTAATAAGAACCCAACCCACGAAGTCCTTCAAAACGCCTTGATTGAAGTAGAGCATGTATTAAACTGTCGACCGCTAACGTACGTCCCAGTGTCGGACGAAAACTGTGAAGCAATTACCCCAAACCACCTTCTGCTAGGCTCATCGAATGGTTCCAAGCCGTGGGCTCCACTTAATAACGACGGAGCCGCAATTCGAAAAAATTGGCTAATGTCCCAACTATATGCTGATGCTTTCTGGAAACGATGGGTACTGGAGTACCTTCCGACCCTGACAAGGCGGTCAAAGTGGTTTGAACCACAAAAACCAATTGAAGTTGGGGACATTGTTATCATCGTTGATCCTGCCAATCCCCGAAACTGCTGGCCAAAAGGGAGAGTCATCGCGACCAAGCTCGCCAAGGATGGTCAAGTTAGATCGGCCACAATTAAGACCATCAGTGGCATATACGAGAGGCCCGCCGTCAAGTTAGCTGTGTTGGATGTTAGAGCAGAAACAGAGGTGGTAAGTCCAGGACTGCCCATACCGGGGGAGGGTGTGGACGCAACCCAACACAAACGTGCGGACACACCCCTATCAGAAAGCGAATGACAGGTGTCAACTTGACACAAGAAAAGGCGCTCAATAGGAAAAAAGGAAAAGAACTGGAATAGATGCTAGGTGACTAAAAGTGACTAAAAGTAAGAAAATATATAAAACATTAATAAAAAGTATATTGTATTTGTATTTCCCTTTATAGGAAATTTTTAATAAATTCTAATTGAAATATTAAAAAAACTGAATATCTACCTGCGTCTTTTATTCCAACATTAATCGTAAGATAGTTTTAAGGTCGAAAGGCAAACTTGAAATGAAATTGCTAAGTTTAGAGCGCTCGGTAAGAGCCAGTAAGCTAGAACAAGTACCATCATTGTCAAATTAGATTTAAGCATTTTTGTCTAGAATTTAAATAATAGCGCTAGAAACAATAAAAATGAATTGAAAAGTTAAAAAAAAAAAACACAAACACACACATACATAAACACACGCAACAAAACACATATTACAGTCTCTATCTTTATGGAATTTGTGGAAAAATTAATGCGGGAAATAGTGATGACCTCTTATTACTTATTAGGGCCTTAGAGAACTAGAAATAATACGAAACTGTGGGTATATAAACTATTAGGTGACAGTTACCATAAATTGTTTATGGAATTTTTTGGAGTGGAAATTAGGATGATAAGCGTGTTGAAACTGAAACTACCATGAAAAATGCATCAGGACCAGCGATACGTGCTCACTGATAGCAAGTGCCCAGTTAAATGAAAGTTTGTAGTATTTTTTGTGTGTAAAAATTTTCTGAAAACTTGAAGATTGTTAAAATTTTTAGTATAGCTCCATACTTTAGTATGGCTCCATACACAAACTCAGGTATGTGTTAAGCTGAAATTTTTTTTTGTATGAAAGTGCATTTAGTTTTAAATTACGGTAACATTCATCGTACCAGGTTTCAGTGCATCTAATTTAGAATTTGTTTTGTAAATATTGGTGAAATTAATTATGTTCCAAAGCCGTCCAAGCTTTAGTTTTTATTTTTTTGATTGTGTATATGGTGTACTTTGATAAAAATTTAAAATTGGGTGCTACTTTTTGCAACCCTTATTGTACGATTTTTTTAAAAAAAATGTACTTTCTGAAAAAAATAGTTTGGCAGTTTTATTGTAGTTTTTAATGAAATGATTTCAACTTTAGGGATTAGTTCCAATACTATATTTATTACTCGAATGGAGCTTTTTAATATAATGATATCCGCTGAACATACTGAAATGCAACAGCAATTTACATTTTTAACGGATGAACTAAAAAATCGAACACGAAACATTGCAATTACCACAACTTCGCTAGATGTTACTCTGCAAGCCTTACTTGAATACACTATTCAGCGTTTGTTGCAATCACAAAAAGATGTCATTATCTTACTAAAAAATGATGAATTACATAAACTCTGCTTGTTTGCAAAGTAGGGGTTTAACGGAAGTTCGGGACATAGTTCCTACAAATAGGCTTTGAAGCATCTGATTCGTCTGTCTTCATAACCTGTGTTGTTCCACTTCGACTAACCTGTGATGCAAAAATTGTATGGCAAAATCCGCGACCGGCTTCTACAAAATACTGCAGGCCTTTAAAAATCGAGTTCGTAAAAGAGTCAACAGAAAAATCCATTGCGGAAAAGAACAGAGTGGATCAGCAAATAAAAAAACTTGCAAAGGACAGCAGCGCTGATTGAGGGAAGATCGCTCCTTGTTAGTCATAACTTAGTTTTTACTATGATTTCCGTAAAGTGTGCAATGCTCTTACGGAGACGTCATCAACACAAAAATGCTATTTGTATGGCGCCAACTTCTAAACAGTTCAATTATATAGAGGATATGATTGCAAGAAAAGTTGAAACCGAGAACTTGGAGTTTGGCCTAACCTTTCTTCATGGCTGTATACGATTTTTCGAAAATTTACTACATTTGTCTTATAAATTACCTCTCAGAAAGTGGCAAGCTCGAAGGGATAATGACAAAGCTATTATTGCGGAAAATAAAGCGCGGATCCAAAAAGAATTCAGAGATAGATGTGACCTGATAGTAGACAAACCAAAGCCCGGATTTGGTAATTTTGATGATGGAAATACAGCCAGACGTTTTTTTCAAAATCCAGAAACTTCTGCAGACATAACCAAAGTTGATGTATAGCTGATTAAAAAGATGCACATTATTATGGTAGCTGTATCTAGTGGCTTTGGAATTGATGTCAAGAAGTTCAGGAAATTTTCGCATAATACAGCCAGATATTATGTTGAGAAGTATCCCTGGTATAACATGTCACCCACGGTCCACAAATATTGCATTCATGAACCAGAAATAATATCGCATACTTTATTACCCATTGGCCAACTGACAGAGGAACCCCAAGAAGCATGAAATAAGGACTTCAAAAAATATCGAGAGCATCATTCGTGAAAATCTAGTCGCGAAAAAACTAATATAGATGTTTTTAACTCTTTTTTAATAAGTTCCGATCCAATAATCACTAGCTAGAGGAAACTAGCCAACAAAAAACATCAACACCTACCCGAGGAAGCATTGTATTTACTTAAAGCTTCGCCAATCCAAGAAAGCAGTGATGATGACGAAGATGACAATAGTGAAGATGAACATGAAGATTCCGTCAAATTATAATTAATAATAATAATAATATATATGCATATACAATATACATAGATAATATTAATAAATCGATTTTATACAAAATTGTAACTGAAGCAGTGTTTTTTCCCTTTTTGTGGGGGTGGCCATGAGTGGACTGGATATTTTCTTATACACAGTTTTAATAATCATCAGACGAAATTTCAGGCTACTAGCTTTATCGGTTGATTTGATGCCAACTTTGAGCTTATTCTGCCCCACTGTGCGGCGCTTCAAATCTTTAATGCTGGGGCAACCAGTTTCTTCAATATTCATGATAGAAATATTTTGGTCTTGAATTAGTTCCTTTAGCCATTGGGTTTTTTCAATCCCCTTAACATAAACCGTGGTATTTTTGATTTTTTCTCCAAGAAATTTTTTTACTTCTCGAAATTCAGTGAATCCTCCATTCTAATGTAGTCCATGGTGATTCATATAAACCCAGTGAGCCTGCCTCTTTAAGAGTGTCGACAGTTGATTCAAGTTAAATGGAGATTTAAGAATAAAATGATGATGGTGTCCATTGTGCAGTAAAGCTAATTATTAAAATAAAGCTATTATTTTCCCCTTTAAAACCCTGAACATCAATAAATTGCATTTTTCATTCAACGATTTTACGCGCACGGTGTTTTCTCTTCAGTAGTCAACATTCGAATAACTTGATTATATTTCTCGCGAAACTATTTGACTCAAAGGATTGTAATTAATTATACGATCATGTAACATAGCATAATGCGGATGTATTAGTTGGAATTGGTTTTGAAGTTATAATTTCAATACGGATGTCTACAGGGCTGGTTATTATTAATTCACTTTGATATCTACAATCTATTACGAAAATTGTTGCTTGAGTTTTAAATAAATCCCTCGACAATAGCGGTTCAGCAACTGATCGACTTTAGAAGGTTTTTTGAAAACCACTATACATATTGTACAACAACTGTACTTATTTTTATCAAAAGATAAATTTAAGTCTTTAAAAGGGTAAGCCTCCGAATTCAAATAAGATTTTAGATTTGTAACATCGCAATGGTTGAAAAGAGTTGGATTTCCTTTTAACAAGTTACGCCTATTGGTTTGAAGAGCAAGAATAATGTAACGCGGTTTTTCCAGCTGAGAGGTTGTTTTTACATTCCAAATGTGATGGTTGGTACTTGGAATTACACGGTACTCGTATAGATCCCAGTTTCGGAATGCGATTTTTATTGTTTGACCATTGCTTTTAGGTTTGCATAATTTTAATTTGTATTCATCAGACAGTGTAACATGTGGTATTTTCCATTGGACTTTGAGTAAGTTTATTATTGCCTTTTCATCTTAATTCGGTAATTAATGAGTTTTCATCGGTACGCGATCGTGTTAGAATTAAATCATGTCGACCATTTGGAATTATTCGTTTATAATCTTCAGCAAAATCCAGTATTATTTTTAGAGGTACACAAAAATTAAAAAAGAAAGAACTGACGTTGATTGAAGAATTAGGGGACCATGATGCATTAAGTAACATATCGCTTTCATTTCTATTTAAAGAAATATAGTTTTTAATAATTGATGTAATACCCACATTACGATTGCAGTTAATTTCGACACCATTTAAATCATAACGAATTTCATCGAATTAGAAAACTATTCCATTATTTATAAGTTTTGTTTTTGCAACTGCCATTCCTTCAGTTTTAGATACAGTACACTCTATATAGATGTAACTTTCTGAAGGTAAAATAAATATTAAGGTTTTGATGTTGGACACAAATTTGAATAATATCATTTTTCTCGAAACTGTTCAGGTATAGTGAGTATGTATGATATTCCAGTTTTGAGATACTCTCCTCAATTTTCGGTTCCTCGAAAATAGTTAATTTAAAGGAAATGATTTTAAGTTTTTAATTTATAACCTAGGTAAAATAAAAATTGTTTATTTTGTTCTGTAAGACCTGATATTCTTCTGACAGGTGTTGATTGTATACTAACAGTAGTGGCAGTGTTACCTGCTCTTTTATAATCTAATGTGGGTGAAAAATAATCGTATACTCTCATAGTTGTGGTTTAAGATGTAATCGAACTGTTATGGTTTCTCCTCGAAATTTTACTGGATTTCCTTCTTGATCCAGGAGGTTCAATGTTATTGAACTTGTTCTTTTAGAGTTCACAGGTAAATGGTTAACATTTCGTGGAACTTCCACTATTTTATATCCAGGTCTAACCTTGATAGAAAATTCATATGAAGTATATGGGCTGGCTGACTATTGATATATGTCTCATCTATCAAGTTACATTCGATACGTACAATATTCACTCTGTTTATGTTAACATAAAGATCTGATTCGTGTAATTTGTTAGGAGCTAGCTTTTTCCTACTGAACCACAAAACTGAACCAATGGAATTAGAATGAGAGAAATCGATTTCCATAGGTTTATAAATTTCACACTTAAGAGTATTATTGTTTGCCCATATCTAGATTGATATTTTGTCTGGATTTTCCTTATTATGTAATTTGATAGCCTCCTGAATACATTTATTTATATCTTCGATTTCGTATGAGCCAATAGGAAAAATTTAATTTATTACTACCGAAATTAAAACGATTATTAAATGAATCTATATTCGGTATGGAATTATAGGTCTGAAAATCAACTAAACCACACACGTAACCTGACTTCAAAATAATAGGTGGAAAATACTAAGTAGTTAGAGTGGATTTGTTCCCACTTAATGTAAGTTTTAGTGACATTGCTGATCAAATAGAAACATTTTTTATTTATTCTTCATTTATTAATTTAATATTCAAGTAGAAATTGCAGGCATAAATGACCACATATAAATGTATTAAAATTTTGACAATTCTTATAATTATATTGAATATTTGTACCTAGATATCTTACAACTTCTACTGGCGGTTTTGAATTACCAAAATTAACAAAGTATTTTATTGTATGTTGATTCTTAACATAGGCTACCCAATGTGACCCCTTCCGCTCTCCTCATCTAAATTTATTACACCACATTCCCTAAAATTTGGTCTTTCTGGTAATTTATCCTTCATGTAAACACCTCGAAAATAAGGAATATGGGCTTTTCCAAATTCCTTAATGTCAATATTGGTAAGAGCACGATTGAGTAGTAAATCTAAAAGTTTTTTGAGTCAGGAGCTTTTAAAAAAAGCCCATATCCTTTTTTATAGGGCTGTAGATAAAGTCCTTTACCTTGCCTTATTTTAATTCCTTCCATAGCAAGATTGTGACGTTTATTTTCTTCCAATTGTTGCTTAGCTGCTTTTGCTTCATTAACTGCTTTAGCTATCCCAGCAGCACCACCAGCTACCGATCTTATCGTTGAGAGCCCAGCTAAGATAGGTAAAAGAGGTAAAAAACCTCCAATCTTCGGTAGTGGTATAACGCGAGAGATATTAAGATTTTTTCGTTTATTTTTCATAATATTTTAACTGCTTGCAATGCACTGGATATAAGTGCATCTGGATCTGTACTTATAGGATGCTTAATAGCCTTTCTAGCTTCTTTGACTGCCCTTTTAAATAAGTTACTTCCTTTACAAAAGTTTTTTTTTGCTGAATTTGGTCCGTTTAGTTTGACAGCCCATCCCAAGTTTTGTTTTTGCCTTCATCATATTTGTTACCAATATACTATTCAATTTTTCTGATATTGAGGAATCTTTAGCTTGTACCCTCTGCCAGGATTTTCCAGCTAGAATTTTGTCTGCAATATGTCTTTCGTTCAAGCTTTTATTATTAGCGTATGCGATGTCGTGTTTGCGACAAGCTTCATCCAATCGATTTATCCCACGATCCCCTCTAGCTAAACGTTCTTCTAATTTAGTACCTGGGCCACAGAAATTATATGAAGGAAGATGCAATTCAAATGGTAGTTTATTGATTAACGAATTTACTAATCCGTATCCTGAGAATGTATATTTCGTACTGATAGGTTTAACACTAAAGTCGACCATGTTATACTACTTCTTCCTTGGTGAGCAATCTGATTATTATGAATATCCAATCTATAAAACATAACGATTTATACAGAATGCTTTAGTTTAATTTAACAAAATGAGGTTCATAAGACAAGCAGTATTAAAGCTAAAAACTGTGATAATAAAATCATAAAGAAAATTAAACATAGTGAATTTTTTCCAAATAGTATTCGAGGAATAATTGTATGCCGATCAAATTGTGCTAACACTAATGTCATGTTAAGCATCCTTTTGGATCCGAAGGATTTAAAATTTGAAAACCTTTATATTTATTCAAAATCACTACATCAAGCAAAGTATGACTATCTCAAAAAACTAATAAAATCCATTACGGGCATGGGATATAATGAATTTTCAAATAATTGTGAAATTAAACCTCCATCCGAAGCAAAACGTAATTCCATTTTTATATTTAATGATGTGGCATGCGATAAGCAAAACAATATTCGAGATTATTTCTGCATGGGGAGGCACAGAGAAGTGGAGAGCTTTTATCTATGTCAATCATATACTCATATACCTAAGCATCTGATTCGTGATAATGCTAATTACATGGCTCTTTTCAAATAGCATGATCTTAAATCTAAGATCTAAAGCATATATACAACGACCATATAAGTTCTGATATGTTATTCAATCAGTTTCGAGAATTGTATGAATTATATGAGTTCTTGATCATTAACAAAGATTTAAATAAAGGCCGATATAATAGAGCATTTAAAGAGACGGTGATTTTGTGAGAGTGTTCACTTATTGAACAGCTGTTTAAGTGAATACATCAGCCTGGAACCGGTCTGATAGTAACGGACCCCCATTAGAAACAGCCCTGATAGATTAGCCCTGTTAGAAACTGATTAGCTAATATCCTCCTCATATGTCGATTTATTTTTAAAAGCAAATATGAATGTTAATCCATATATACTAAATAAAATCATTAAAGCTATAAAAGACTTACAAAGGAAGTACATCCTCCTTAAAACTATATAAAGGAAAGAGAGTTTGAAAATAGTTGAACCAATAAAAGATATTGTAAAAAATATTAAGAGCGTCAGCAGTTCAAATAATAATAATATAGAGAGCAATGTAGAACAATCTAGACGACGATTAAAATTTCAAAGTACTCCTAAAGAAAAAAATCAAATTGCACAGAGTTTCAAGACCTCTTCCCCAATTTCCTCGGCAGAAGAAATTTCATTTAGAACACCTACTAATACAGGTAATGATAACACTAATCAGCAAGTTTCATTCTTTGGCGCGAATCCATCAGATAAGAATCATGACAAAGTCTATGGTCCGTATTTTGATAGGAAATTAAATTCTGTGAAATTGGGAAGATCAAATTTTTAATATTAACGAAAACAGTGACTTCGTTATCGATGATGAAATTTTCAGCAGAATAGATGTGTTAATTTTTTTTAAAAAAACCCAAAAAATCGATTAATACTGATGAGGTTTTACAAAAATATCAACAAAGTTTACAAATGAGAAACTTTGACAGTATGTCACAAGTGAGGGATAACAAAGGTAAAAAGTATAAACATATTATTCAACACTTAATTCAAAATCTACCCCAAAATGTGAAAACCAAAGTAGGTAAAGCTTATTTAAGTACAACTGATATGACATACTCTAGCAACACTATCGATTATGTATACTGGGATAATCCAAACGAACTTGTAGACAGATTACGACTTTTGATTGCATCCTAAAGCGCAGGTAATAATAACCTCAGAAATGAAATAAACTCTATTGTTGAGGAGCTACGCGAAGCAAATATTAGATTTTTTTTTTATAATTTACGCGCGCCTAAGGGGTTAGATACCCTTTCACTGTTGCCATGGCGCGGGCGGAACGGTAGAAGGAGGAGAAAGAAAAAATTGTTTATTGTAGTGGTTTGGAACTCAGGTGTATTTGGTTTCGATATTCGCTCTCCAGGGGTGGGTGTCCGAATAGGACGGATAATTTTTTCTTTACTCAGAGTGATTCGAAGTTATAATTCGCGCTAGTTTTTTTTTTGTGGTTGAAACTCTACAACAGCCAAATCTACGCGTCAGTGTTATGCCTTCACACGCAGAATTTTTCTGGCTGACTTCCAATTACACAAATGAAAAACTGACTTGTCATGGGCAGGATTCGAACCTGGACTCTCCGAGTGAGAAGCGATTGATAGTACCACTACACCACGGCCACCCTTATTAGCATTGAACAATAACTGAGTAATTGCTATAAGCAAAATGAGTGTCGACAAGTTCGGGCGAAGTGCAAAGTAGTTATCGGATGTAATAGCTGGTCCTCAAGGGTCTCATGGCAAAGGATTTAAGGTATTACCCTTATGTCTTAACAATGTGCTTTACATCAGCCGATCAACAAAAAATACATGGACGATAGTTTTGACTTTCTAAATAATTCCCTGATCTTGGTGCGGGAGTATATTGATAGTAGCTTTAGCAGCCTTATTGATGAAACTAAGATGTCCTTAAAATTACATTTAAATGGATATTTTGATGGGAAACAGAAAGCAATTAAAAACATTAAGGAACCCTACGATTTGGATGATGTTGCAACGAAAAAATATGTTGATATCTGGATAAAAAATGAATTTAAAAAATGCCTCCTAGCATTGGATGAAAAACTCGAAAAACATGAGAAAATACTGCGCGAATTTTCCGATATGCAAAACTTGAATACGTTTAATTTACTTATCGAGTTTAGAAACCTTTTCGGGAAATTTAAAAATAACACTGAAAAGAAAATCGAGGAAATCAGTTCTGAAATGATGGTTTTCCATGCGAACAGAACTCATAGATAAAAAAAGAAATCTCTTTAGTTAACAAGTTTAGAAACCTTTTCCATGATGACCTCGGGCAATTTGAAATAACATTAAAACGAAAATCGAAGAAATCAATTCTGAATTTTAAAAAAAAGAAAAACCTATCCGACGATTTAGAACTTGCTACTCTTACCTACTCCTCTTTCCTTCTAGTTTACATTGTTTAAAAAATTTAAAATCAATTAGTAAGCATCTGTAAGTTCATAAGATATGACGTCCGACCTAAAAATCTCGCTGATACTTGATGAGATTTTAATTTTTTTAAAAACGAGCCAACGCATTTTATTGGATGAACATTTCCACGAGATTATTGGATGTATTTCTTATCTAAGGCAATTCGAAAATGTTTCCCACATCTCATCAATACATGGTTGCCATTTTGTTAGTTGTCCATGGTCTTCAAATTAATGCAAGGATGAACCAGATATATGTGCGTGTTATATGATTGAAAATAAATTACTTAAAATAAAAAAATAATGGTATTGTATCATATGATGGCAATGCATATGAAGCAAAGTGATGTGCCGTTGCTTACAATAATAGCAATACTTCTGGCTTTGACAAATCCGTTTGAAATGGCTGTATGCCAAACAATTCCAAGAAACTCGTATATTATACACAGTTTGTTTTCTCTGTGTCAAATCCATTTTTAAAAATTGTTTGCAATCTCTTAAGGCGTGCTGTCCCTTCTTACAAACCTTGCAAACGGTTTGCCTCTTTGCGGGCTCCCCTCTGGAATGAAGCACTTGCGTTTTCGCTCCAAACTTACAAGGACCCTTCTGAACAGATTACTGCTCGACCGCCTCTAAAGCCCTAAATCGATATTGCTAAAACTCAAAAAATACTCAAATGGAAGGAAGCTCTGTTGGGTAGTGTTGGATAGTTTTTGCAAAATTAATATGGTATCCCAATGAGAAACAGGTAAGTCCAAATTTTCTAACGCATGTATAATCTCTTGTGAAATGTCTAATATTTGTTTTATTCCAGCTGCTGTTTCCATGTTGATCGACGCTTGACCAAAGAACAACTTGAGCTGTGTGTTTACTAGTACCCTCTTGTGATCGTATCGATCATTGAGGATTCCCCACGCATGCTTAGTTTCCTTTGTCGATGCCTAGATGTTGCAGTAGCCTCTCCGCCTCACCACTGATGCTCAGCTTAAGATAGTGCAATTTTTGTACCTCTGAGAGAGATGCGTTTGAATGAATTAAAGATACAAACATATCGTGGAAGGACCTCCACGTCTCCTAACCCCCTGAAAACATCGGCAGATTAATCTTCGGCAACTGCTACTCGTTCAATCTACCATGGTTGTCCTTATCGCTATTGTCCATAGCTAACGATGTGCTTGCCTTGTCGACACTATTTAACCCCAGACCGGGCGCACCTAGTATGACCACCACATCCGGGCGCGTGGTGAACTTTGCCAACCATCACCCTTTTATTAAATTTGTATGTACATTATGAAAGAAAAAACCTTTTATTCAAACTATTTATTATTCGCTAACTAAAAACAAAATTAGGGTGGTCAATCATCAACATCTGTACCGTTTTCACAAGAAACACATTTTATTACATTCTTCGAATGTTTTTTACAAACAAAATTATTGCAAAAATCACACTTCATTGTCGTCACTTGATTTATTGTTTGTGTTTACACAGGTTCACACTCATCTTTATCGTAGAATGGCTTTAAATATTTATAAGCGAATATTCATTGACAATGTGGTTATTTTAGAGCGCTCAGAAAACCATCCTTTCATAGGATAATTTTTTGATAAAACTTCTCCTCATCATTCTTTGTTCAGCGTTGTATGTTGTATGTATGTATTAGATAAGAATTTATTCTACTTACATTTCCACACATTTAGCAGTCTGAAAAATAGGCACATTGTCTACCTATTGGTCTTTCTTGACACAGAGTATTATCCTTCCATCTGGTCGCAAGTGTCGACCTCAACTTTTGCCATATTATAGTCAAGTATAGCATGTGGTTTCATCGTAAGATTATCAATAGAAGCATAATTGTGCATTAAAGAAAGTAGAATAACGGATTTATTTTTATTAGGGGTGTTGGGTCACATCATCTCAAAAAACAAAAGCATTATTACCAAGAACATAAAGGGTCCGCCATCTAACGTTTTTTTTTTTTTTCAACTAGTGCTTATTTCGTGAATGGTAACACTTAGCTCATGTCTGATTTGACAGGTTACGTGTTACCATTCACGAAATAAGCACTAGTTGAAAAAAAAAAAGTTAGATGCGGACCCTTTACATACTTATCATTTATTTGTCTAAAATTTAATATTAAATTATCTAACATTTGTACTTTCAAAAACCTGAATTGCTAACTTATATAAAACACGACACATCAAACTTTGAATTAAATAAAAATTTAAACTTCGCGCCCAAAAACCAATGTTCGCCATATTTAATAAACATTATTTTACTAAAACGGAAAAATGTATGACCAAACTTGTACTAAAATAAGTTTCTTTTAAAACTGAATTGCAATAAAGTTTCTTCTCGTGTCAACACTCAATAGCAACAGTTGCCATCAATTTTCGCTCGTTGGTATTTCAAAGTAATTTTTTAGAGGGTCGTAGTCGATTTCACTCCGCATGTTTTTTTTCATTTTTTTGTGACGCTTTCAAATTTTCGTGAACCATACCTCTTCAGGAAAGTATTGGAAGAAATATTCGCACCAATCTTCCATGAAGAGCAGTCAAAAAAAAAACCTTCTGACTGTACATTTTGGCGACCGTGACAGGACCTGTGTACAAAAAGTTTAAAAAAGTATTTCAGTATTTCAGTATTTTTATTACAGTATAACAACGACATTTATAATAGACCATTCAGATCTTTAAGCTATAAATGTGATACAATTAATAAGTGATTTAAGATTAAACTAAAATTATAATTCTTTCTCAATAAGGTAAACTTAAAAATATTAACAACTGATTGGAATAAATTTGAGTACAAAGAAAGAGAAAAAAAAGAAGAAAAAAATAAATTTATAAGCTTTCTTGAACAATTTAAATAAAATATTTGTATGATGTGAAATTATGTTCAGTATTCCTGCTAGTTGTCTGCTATATGTCGAAAGAGAGTTTCACTAAAGCTATTTGTATTATAGAGTCGTCTTATATTAAGGGGGAGTGAATTCCAAAGGCGAATGGCGTGAACGAAAGTGTTCTATCGCAAATCAAATTTAACGCGTGTATACATTTACATATGTAAAAATAACATAAATAAGACAAATTTTGTATAATTAACTTTTCGTGGCATACCTATCGCATTCTGCAACAAAAAAAAAAAAAAACAGTATCCAGAGCGGTGACATAAACGGTATCGGTAACGGTAACTGTCGCGAAGACAGTTCCAGCTATTCATCATCACAATCAAGGAGCACCTTACAAGAAGAGGAAATACCACTCATCACAACTTAATCCACTCGTAGTTCGACGACATTCGAATAAATCCGAGGAAATCGGATCGGAGAAGTATGTAAAACTCTCCTACCAGGTATGTGGTAAATTTCTTTACTCGAACGTGCGCTTGAAATCAAAATTGCTCTAATTAAATAAACCGAAATTTTTAATAAAAACTAAAATGATAAGTAATGCTTTATTAACGCACATTCGCCGTAATGGAATTAATTAATTAATTATGCATGCTGTACAAGTAAATCATATAACAGTGAAACAATCTGCAAATAATATGTAATTCAGCAAATTAATTGTTTCGATTAAAAAAAAAAAAATCGTACATTTATTCTAATTCGCTAAAAAAAAAAAAAAAAGGGAATCGTTCAAAGGACTTGCACTCGTCGTTCGTTTAATTCGCTCAAACAATTGACTCATTCATCCTTTGCCACTCGTAGAGTTCACCGCTTCACATGTTTCGTAAACTGCACAAAAGCTTTTCTTCTCATACCGTTCGCACATTTTCACTCGTCGTTGACACGCATTTGCTCTTGACATCAAAAGCTTTGTCGAATCAAGTTATTGTCGTGGATTGTAACTCGCTTGGACTTACATTGACTTTTGTCGTCGTTCACACACATTGATCGTTGCACAAAAAGCTCTCGTTGTTGAGCAATTGAATTGCTAATTTGATTTTCAGTTGCATGGACTCATACATTCGTTCGTCGTTCATCCATTGTTGTTGGCTAAAGGTGAAATTTCTATTGCTGATGCTGCTGCTGTTAGATCATCGACAATTCGCTTGTTTTTTCTTTCATTTTTGTAAACACATACGTACATGAGCCTTTAACTTGGATCAAATAAATCAATTAGAAACATTTTCGCGGAAATTCAGACCCATATTCAAGTTTAGGATAAAGTCATTAAAGCTACTTCAATTAAATCAAAATTCGTTTGGCATACGCATGCGCACATTGTACATATAAAGGGTCCGCCATATAACGTTTTTTTTTTTCAACTAGTGCTTATTTCGTGAATGGTAACATTTAGCTGATTTGACAGATAATTAGTTTTATCCTTTCGCTGAACGAATATGGTGGTGTATACGCTTGAACAACGCTGGGAAATATTGCGACATTACTTTGAAAATCATGGTAATGTTGCAGAATGTGTGCGAAAATTGCGTACGGATTTTCGTATGTTCGTTATCTTGTGAAAAAAGTGAAAGAAACTGGCATCCTCATCGATAAACCTAAGCGTGAAAAGCCAAAAACATTGCGTACACCCGAGAATATTGCTGCTGTGGCAGCAAGTGTGCGTGAAGCGCCATCATCATCAATTCACCGTCGTTCTCAACAATTGAACATTTCGGAGACATCATTGAGACGAATTTTGCATAAAGACCTTGGTATGACGCCATACAAAGTCCAATTGGTTCAGGAGTTGAAGCCAACTGACCATCCAATGCGTTTTCGCTTCGCTAAGTGGGCCTGCGATCGACTTAGAGAAGATGCCGATTTTGCCAAAAAAAATCATCTTTTCAGATGAAGCTCATTTTAATCTTGGCGGGTATGTAAACAAGCAAAATTGTCGCATTTGGGGCACAGAAAACCCGCACGCATACATTGAAAAGCCGATACACCCAAAATGAGTCACTGTTTGGTGCGGATTTTGGTCCAGAGGCATAATTGGGCCATTTTTCTTCGAAAATGAGCAAGGAGTGGCCGTTACAGTCAATGGCGATCGTTACCGGGCCATGTTGAACGAATTTTTGTTCACAAAAATTGAAGAGGAGGACATTGGCAACATTTGGTTTCAACAGGACGGCGCTACGTGCCACTTCGGCTACAGCCGAAGCTACACTCGATGTTTTGCGCCCTGTTTTTGAAGATCGCATTATCAGCCGCAGAGCTGATGTCGTTTGGCCACCTCGGAGCTGAGATTTGACACCGTTGGACTATTATTTGTGGGGTGCCGTAAAAGACAAGTGTTACGCCGACAAGCCAGAGACAATTGACGCTTTAAAGGACAATATTCGTGAAGCAATTGGTGAAATACAGCTGCACACAATCGATAATGTGCTTAAAATTTGGACCGATCGTGTAGGGCATGGCCAGCCGAGGCAGCCATTTGAATGAAATTATTTTCCATTAATAACCGGAAGGATAAAACTGATAACCTGTCAAATCAGACATGAGCTAAGTGTTACCGTTCACGAAATAGGTACTAGTTAAAAAAAAAAACGTTAGATGGCGGACCCTTTATATCAATTAATTATAATCAGCCACATAAACAGAGCTTATTGATTTTCGCGGTAATTCATACACCACTAATATGTCGCTCGATAGTTTAAAAGCTTGTCGTTCTTCTACTAAAGGAAGCATTTCGCGAATAAAAAATCTCATTGAAACGAAAACACTATCGCTAGAATGTCGGCTTGGAATTGTATCTTCTGATGCAGGCCGTAGTGAATTGGAAGAGGTGTATGTTTCTACGAAATCCAAAATTCTCTCGCAAATAGGTCATGAAAGAAGGAGTAGTACTACTCCTTTAGAAACAACCATGTCCATACCTCACGCGGTAAATCATTTACCTTACCCAAAATTACCACGATTCAGTGGAAAGTATTCGGAATACAAAAACTTTATAAATACATTTAATAAACGTGTTCACCACGATTTAAGTCTTTCGAAAATCGAAAAATTCAACCACTTGCTCAATTGCTTGACGGATCAAGCTCTTGGGATATTCCAAATTACAGAAGAAGACTACGATAAAGCGCTCGACAGATTGAAGGAACGCTATGATAACGATTGTCTAATTTTTTTGGAATATATTTCACGGGTGGCCGTGGTGTAGTGGTAGTAGCAAACGCTTTGAGGAAAGATCACAACGACCTTTCGTGTCTTAAAATCGCCCGACCGACGAACAACGAGAATATACTTATAGCAGCAGGCATCGATCCAAATGAGACTGTTGATGATGACAACTTCTTTGTGATCGAGGATCCGCAGGAGAAGGTAGAGGCTATAGGAGTGACTTTCCAGGAAGTATATAAGGCGAATGACATCATTGGCTCGAACCACGACCTGGAAAATCGAGTCCTTGTGCACAATTTCTACCTTCGAAATGAAATAATGAATTGGCGATTCGAGAGCTCGGGTTTCACCCAGTTGAGTGACGAGATTATGGCAAATAATGTCATCACCAACGATAGGGTACTACCCCCGTTCATTTCGAAGGAAGAGCTCCAAACGATCTTCGAATCACTTAGAAGTAAGAAATCAGTGGGAACCGATGAAATACCGAACATTGTGCTTCGACATCTCCCTTTAGAAGCGGTGGACATTTATACCACCCTGTTTAATAATGCAATGAATAATGCACATTATCCAGCGCATTGGAAAACTGCGGTGGTACATCCGATCCCCAAAAGGGATAAAGACACTTCCAATCCGGCAAATCTCCGCTCGATAAGTCTTCTTCCAAACATCAGTAAGGTGTTCGAGAAGGTGATCAATAGAATCCTGACTAAGTGGGTTGAGGACAAACATATAGTTCCGGATAATCAATTCGGTTTCAAGGCGGGGCATGATGTTATTCATGCTGCGTCTAAACTGGTTTCTGATATCCAATGGAACAAAGGCAGGAATCAGTGCACTGGTGCCTGCCTGATTGACTTGGAAAAAGCCTTCGATACCGTATGGTTAGAGGGACTCTTTTTCAAGCTGGACAGGTTCGGCATTAGTAAACAACTGCTGTATATTCTTTTTGATATGCTCTCCAGTAGACAGTTCATCGTGAAGAATGGCGATGTGACTTCTGCTGGAACATTTAACATTAAAAACGGTCTGCAACAAGGTGCGGTAAATTCGCCGATCCTATTCAACATTTACACAAGTGATCTGATAGGTTCACTTCACCATGCCATAGCGTACGCAGACGACTTAATCGCGTACAGATCAGGTCCAAAGATTGAGGTTATTAATATACTCTTGCAACGCGACTTCGATAAAATTAAGCGATATTGCGATGACTGGAAGTTGAAAATCAACTTTCAGAAGTCGGAAACCATTTTGCTTAGGACGCCTTAGTCTGAGCCCTCTAGGGATTCCAGAAAGTATTGGCGAAAGTTCTCGATCGTGGGGCAGCATGGGCAGCCACTTGCTTGTCGAAATGTAGTCAGATACCTTGGGATCTGGCTGGATCAATATCTGTATTTTAACAAACATATAGATGTTGCTCTGGCCAGAGCCAAAGGTGCTTTTGCCCTTACAAAGAGACTGTTTTATAACAGCCAACTCGATGAGGGGGTAAAGGTTATCTGCTACATGGCCCTTATTAGGCCTATGCTTGTGTTTGGATGTCCCGTGTGGTTCAACGTGAGAGCAAGTTTATTGGAAAAGATTCGGGTGTTTGAGAGGGCTTGTCT
The DNA here is from genome assembly GCA_949129095.1 of Volucella bombylans. Lineage (NCBI taxonomy): Eukaryota > Metazoa > Arthropoda > Insecta > Diptera > Syrphidae > Volucella > Volucella bombylans. The sequence continues at coordinate 293,642,491 of OX422140.1, forward strand.
CAGGACTTGTCTTCGCTTATACAGAACACCAGAGTCTGAGTACATAAAATTCTATCCTAGGTCTTGTACAATAGGGCGAACCTGATAAGAGTGGACAATTTCGTCATTAAGTTGACTCGAAGGCACATTGCAAGAGCAATGACCTCATCGAACTACCTGATCTCCGAGGCTTTCTACCCCAATTACATGTATCACGAGAGAGTTCGCTTTGATGGCTTTGTTCCCCCAGAAGCGTTCCTCTACCTAGATATGAATGGTCTGATCCAGGACAGATTGGCGGTGCCGCTAATCTTCCACGTTGCTCGAACAGCTGCGGACAGGCGACTCAACTACGACAGAGACGTCGCACATGGCAGTGCGGAGCGCCTCCGGTTCAGTAGGTCGGTAGGGAGTCGCGACATAAGGGATGTTGCTCGGCAGCACCAACAATTCTGTGGCTAGATGAAGGAGGGGAAGTCTCGTCGTCGAATTCCTCCAGTCCTACGTGCTCCCTAGGGAGCAAAGTCGGTCTTCTGCATATTTTTTTTTAGACGTGGCCGGCTTACATAGTTCTAGGTAGAATTAGGGTAGTCTTAAGAAAAACAAAAAAAAAAAAATAAAAAAAATAATAAAAAATAAAAATCACAAAAAAAAAAAAAATAAAAAAAAAATATATATTAGAACAGAGGTGGGTAACACCCTCTAAAATATGGTATAGGATTAGATAGTTTAAGTAGGATTAAGTAGATTAAGATATAGTTGTAAATTGTTTATACGTTTAGTTTTAAGTTTTATATTATAACAAAAAGTCCATATACTAAGTTTTTATACTTAAAGTTTATTTTCTTAAAAATAGTCTGTAAGAAACGTCGAAAGACATAGATTAAGTATTATGTTTAACTTAGAGTGCCCGCATTGGGCCAGTAAGATAGAATAAGATTATTTGTAAGTTATTTAAGCTAATATTTAAGCATTTTTTGTCTAGCTGTAAGTGTAAATGAATTCCAAAAATAAAAATGCATATAAAATGAAATGAAATGTAGCAAACGCTTCTCACTCGGAGGGTCCAGGTTCGAATCCTGCCCATGGCAAAATCAGTTTTTCATTGTATAATTGGAACTCAGACAAAAAAAAATTGCCTGCGTGTGAAGGCATAACACTGACACGTAGATTTGGCTGTTATAAGAGTTTCAAGCAATGAAAAAAATACTGGGAATTATATCTCGAATCACTCTGAGTGAAGAAAAACTCTCCGTCCTATTCGGACTCCCACCCCTGGAGAGCAAACATAGAAACCAAACTCACCTGAGTTTCAAACCACTACAAAAACAATTTTCCTTTCTCCTCCTTTTATCTTTCCGCCCGCGCCATGGCAACAGTAAAAGGGTATCAACCCCGTAGGCGCGCGTAAATTATAAAAAAAAAAAAAAAAAAAACTACCGGACAATGTTTCAGCAATTTTTATTTCCCTTCAATCCATTGGTTCAGAATCCGAAATATGCAATGCAATCATAATTCACATTGCGATGGGAAAGGCGGATCCCAAGCCAAATGGGATGTACAACTTCAATATGATAAACTCCCCAAATGGGATGACTGCTCAGAGATTTTAAGTAGAAGTTGTCAATACTTAGAGGCTCGAGAAAGCAAATCGATACGTGTTGATTCGAGCAAAAAACATTTCCACAAGCCTAAATTAGTTCACTTCGAACAAGGTGAAAGAACATCACTTACCATTAACCAGCAATCGTGTACGTTTTGCAAACATAGTTCGCATACCATTGTCAACTGCTCAGATTTTGCTAACCTTTCGAGTCCAGATCGTTTTACGAACATAAAGAAGCTCGGTTTGTGTATTAATTGTCTACGAAAAGGGCATAACGTTTCGAAATGTACTTCCTCATTCAGATGTAAAGTTTGTAAGCAATCTCACCATACTACGTGTTCGTGAATAAAATGTATAACTACATATATTTTTGTTAAAATAATTATTAAAATTGTAATTTATGTTAGAACTGAGCTAAATTGAACTCTATTTTTTATTAATAATGTAACCTATGAAACGTAACGTAGGATTACGTATTGTTATTTAGTACATTTATACAAAAGTGTGACAGTTTGTGAACGTAAAAATATGGAAGAATTTCCGGAAAAGAATAAAGATTTTCTCTTTGCTGTTACCCTTAAAACCGAAAGAACGTGTTTCATTTTTTAAAAACCACATTTTTTTTAACCCATTACCCCACACATAGTAACCAAAGAGAAAAAAGCCCTACACACCCCAACATTTGGTCCTTTACGAACCGGATAAATTTAAGACATTAAACATTTAAAAAAGAAAAATAAAAAATAAAAATTTTATAAAGAAGAAAAAAGTGCAAAAGTGCAAGAACAAAGTGAACAAGGTGCAAGTGCAAGTGTATATATATAAAACAATAAACTTACATACATTTACTCCCTCGCGGTCGGTGTCTTGCCCCTTGTCTTTCTTCTTTTAAGACTTACAGACTCTTTCGGTGGTTGTGCAGAAATCGCATTTCCCGCGCCGTGTAAAAAATTAATTTCAACTTTAACCTCAACTGTCACCAGCTGGGCAAAGTTAATCAAAGGTCGTAAGTTGCTGAAATAAAATATTTAATTAAATATCATTTAACACTGTATCTAATAATTTAATAAAATTTAATTGTACTTGATACATACATACATTGGGTTATAATTAATTAATTTACAAAAAAAACCTTAAAAATGTCGAAATTGTCCACGGGTGCAGATCAGAAAGGTGTTCTGGAGCAGATTCTTCGTGACCACTCCAACTTCAAGAAGACTGGAGCATCACGTCGTACTAGCTGGCTGTAGGTCGTCTTCTTATTCTAGAAGGGAACTTCAAGAATGCGCTTGGTCTTCAAGCGAAGATTCGACGAGGAGAAATCGAAGAAGGTCTGGAAGAAGAAGATTTTGTTGAAATTTTTGATCTGCTTCAAGAAACATATTTCACTTACCGAGGTGAATTGGTCGACGCTATAGACAATGCCAAGTTAGCATCCAAGGAGAAGATTGTGGAAGGTGAATCCACAGGTGCTTCTTGCAATGAATTTTCATTGCCCCAAATTCAAATACCACATTTTGAGGGCTCGTACACGAAGTGGCGGGCTTTCCACGATGTCTTTTTGTCGTTAGTCCACACAAATAAAAAGCTGGGTGAAATCCAAAAGCTTCACTATTTGAAGTCGTCTCTTACAGGTGAAGCTGCTCGTCTGTTGCAGCATTTAGGTTTGTATGCTGGCAATTATGACAAAGCATGGGAACTGCTTGTCGCCAGATACGACCACAAGCGAGTGTTGGTAAACGCTCATTTCCAACTTTTTTTTGAGCAGCAGCAGTTGATGAAGGAGACGGCAAGCAACATCAAATCTCTATTGGACACATCTCAGGAATGTTTCCACGCTCTGGGAAACTTAGGATTGCCGGTTGGTTCTTGGGATGATATTTTAATTTACATTCTGGTGCAAAAATTACCTGCTTTTACTCAGCGTTTGTGGGAGGAGAAGTTAGGTAGTTCGAAGGAGTTGCCAACACTGACGCAATTCACAGAGTTCCTGGAAACACGTTTTCGAACCTTGGAAGCAGTAGCTGGAACGAGTGGCATCAAGGTCAGCGGTTCTTCTGTACACAAGGCTGTTGCGGTCGAGAAGAAAACGGTGTTGCACGTCGGGAAGAAGCAGTTTGCATGCCAGGTATGTAGTAGAGGTCAGCACTCCCTTCGAACTTGTCAGAAGTTCATTGCCATGGAGATCTGTGAACGATCTAAGGCAGTGGATCCATTGTCAAAGCAGTGTGCGCTGCTATTACTGCAAGCAGGCACACCATTCTCTGCTGCATGTTGATAATCTCAGCTCTAAACCTACAAGGGATTATAAAAATATAACAACAGGTACACAAACATTTCATATAAGGTCAAAATTTAACCCACCTAAAGTAGCCTCTTCTGAAGTACATCAGTCAAGTGTTCTTCTGGCAACAGCAGTTGTTCGAGTTAGGTCATCAAATGGAAATTATTTAAATCTGAGGGCGTTAGTTGATCCTGGATCGGAAGCAACGTTTATTACTGAATCCGCTGTCCAGTTATTAGGGCTTCATCAGCGACGAACGATCATTCAGGTATCTGGATTGGGAAAAGTTAGCAGTGGTTCATGTCAACGGTATGTAAGTCTTACCTTTGGGTCTCTGGTAACACGTTTCGAGACAAATACCCCAGCTTATGTGTTCAAGCCTCTGACTGGTCTTTTGCCGTCCAAGCCTCTAGTTCTGCAAAACTGGGAACATATTCAAGGTTTGAAGTTAGCTGATCCACAATTCGACAAGCCTGCGACTGTTGATATTCTCCTGGGAGCCGACGTTTACTCTGAGTTTATTCTGGGATCCATTATACGGGGTGATGATGGAAGATCGCCAATCGCACAGGAATCAGAGTTAGGTTGGCTTATCCTTGGGAAGGTTATTTCACAAAATAAAAAACCTGTCCATAGCTTCTTACAGGTTCTCGATAACGACACTCAGCTGCGAAGGTACTGGAAACTGGAAGAGCCTTTCAACACTAAGGAAACTGCGAAAGAGAAAACTTTTGAAAAGAATCATTTCAACACAACAACAGGATTGAACGATGGACGATATGAGGTATCGTTGCCATTTAAAGACGGATGTAAGCCTGCGTTTGGTGCCTCGAAGTTAGGTGCCTTACGTAGGTATCATCAACTGGAAGGAAGATTCCAGGAAAACCCCACACTACACAAGGAGTACTCTAAGTATCTAAATGAATATAAGGATCTTCAACAGATGACAGAGGTTGACGAGACGAATACCATACTGGATACACCACACCATTTACTTACTCCTCACCATGTGGTATTCAATAGACCGGAATGTAAACCTGGGTTTGGTGCCTCGAAGTTAGGTGCCTTACGTAGGTTTCATCAACTGGAAGGAAGGTTCCAGAAAAACCCCACACAGCACAAGGAGCTTTCCAATTGTTTACAGGAATGCAAAGATCTTCGTCAGATGCCAGAGGTTGACAAAAAGAATACCTTGCTGGATACACCACACCACTTTTTCATTCATCAGCATGCGGTATTCAATGCGTCAAGTACAACTACTAAGCTTCGCCGCAGTCCTGCGTACTTCTAACGATTTATACGAAACTGCCGGGCACAAGCTGGAAAAAGATACAGAGGTCCGCTAAAGGTAGACGCAATCGGTATAAGACTGTTCGAAATTCCTCAAGGAGACACTGCCGTGGAGAAGTGGAGCAAAAATTATCTGTCCAGGATGAGACAGCGCCCGAAGTGGACAAGACGGAAGCCGAGACCAATAAGCGAAGACTCAGTCATCTTCAAGGACGAAAAAACTACCGCCGTTGCAGTTGAGATTCCGACGAATTATTGGCGCACATCCCGGAAAAGACGGACTTGCTTTATTGCTTTGAAAATTTTGCTATTTGCAATCAAATATTGTAAGCGAAAAGCGAGAATTTTTAAACAACACAACACAACATTTAAACAACACAACACAACATTGATAAACTCACATGGAAAATTAAAGACATTTCTTTTCTTTGAAAACAATTTATTAAATTAATAAAATATAATGATATAAACTTATTTTATCCTAGCTATCCCTACACAACACAACACACATACATACAGTCCACTCTAAACCACACAAAATCATTAATATCAGATAACGCTGTTGAGTTCCGAAACTCCAAAATGCCGACGGGAATTGGAGAGTCAAAACCCCGACGGAATTTGAAGCTTCTTAGTGAACACTCAACGATATCCACAGAAAACACATCATTCATGCCAGACAACGTTGCAGAGTTCCAAAATTCCAAAATGCCGACGGGAATTGAAGAATCAAAACCCCGACGGCACTTGAAATGTTTTACCGAATACTCAACGTTGTCCACTCAACACAACACAACACAACACTTTAACATTTATCCCTTTTTTTAAAAAACACATTTCAACATAAACACTCAATAATAATATCTACCTTAAACTAATCTTAACATAAATTTCATAAATAAAGAAAATAATAAATAAATATGTAAATAACAAACAAATCAATATGTCAAAAAAAAAAAAACTTACTGGATGAATTACAACAACAATTCAATAGGAAGGCGGATTCTTGGCTTTACACGAAAACGTAAACACCACACACACTAAGAAGGCTAATTCGGCCATAATCAAAACATTAACCGTTCGCGATAATTTCGTCGCACAGCATCGCACTGCACAACCAAAAATTGCGTACGAGGGAAACAGTTATCGCACAAAATAACAACACACATTGTACCGAATTTGTTGGGAAAATATTTTGATGAACTTTTTATTTTTTTTATCATTTTCCCATTTCTTTTTTTTTTCTTTTTGTTTATTTTTTTTTTTTTTGCACTGCACACAAGATATCACTTTCGCGAAACAATAACGAACAATCGATGTACATATGTATATCAATATGTACACACGCACGTATATGGAATTGTGTACCCGCACCGATGTACACAAATCAAAACGAATTTCGCGAAGGGGAGCAGACAAAAAGGATTAAAGAAATAATTAATTAAACACACTTACTTTTTTAACAAACATAAAACTAAAAAAAAGGGGAAAAACCAACGAAAATTAACTACACAAACTAAACAAAACCGAAAATCACTCCCGACACGATTTGACCCAGGTTTGGTCAATGATCAGAACTATTGCACTATTGCAAACAAAAGTCAATGACACATATTTTATCTCCCTTTGTTGCTCGTTTGTTATATTGTCGTCCTTGTCACCTACATGTAATGTTTCAAATTAATAATTTCACGATTTTGTCTCATTTTACATGCCTAGTCAACACACTCACACAACACACAACTTTTATGTCAGAAGAGGTACAGTACGGTACAAGAGCGAGGACACTTGCGGACGAAATTCGTCCACCGGGCGGGAGAATGTTCGTGAATAAAATGTATAACTACATATATTTTTGTTAAAATAATTATTAAAATTGTAATTTATGTTAGAACTGAGCTAAATTGAACTCTATTTTTTATTAATAATGTAACCTATGAAACGTAACGTAGGATTACGTATTGTTATTTAGTACATTTATACAAAAGTGTGACAGTTTGTGAACGTAAAAATATGGAAGAATTTCCGGAAAAGAATAAAGATTTTCTCTTTGCTGTTACCCTTAAAACCGAAAGAACGTGTTTCATTTTTTAAAAACCACATTTTTTTTAACCCATTACCCCACACATAGTAACCAAAGAGAAAAAAGCCCTACACACCCCAACACTACGTTTCATAGACCAAACCAAAATGTAGTCGCTTCAACTTCGCTGGAACAATCGTCTCATCCATCATTGGTTGTGAACTCTGTAGTAGGGAGAGAGGTAGCTCAAGTAATATTAGCTACGGCCATCGTTCTCGTTAGGGATACATCTGGAGTATTTCAGCTAGGCCGAATTATTTTAGATTCCGGCTCTCAGGTTAATATCATTAAACAACTCAAATGCTAGGCTTGCGCACTCATAGAAAAAGTTTTGATATTCAAGGAATCGGTATGACAGCAACCAAGATTGGTGGTACTACCCAAACGACTATAAGATCCAGATACTCGCAGTTTGAAATGTCCTTAGAGTTTTTAGTTTCACCCTCCATTACTGGATACCAACCTGATCCATCATTAGATATCGACAATTAGAATGTACCCAGAAATCTAGAACTTGCAGACGAGCAATTCAACCGATCAGCTGCCATAGACATGTTGTTAGGAGCAGAAACCTTCTTTGATCTGCTGCTAACAGGCCAAGTCAAACTAGGGTCGGGGTTACATTTACTTCAAAACACTCATTTTGGATGGATTGTATCGGGAAAGTATAAAACGTTAAGTAAAACTCAAAAAACAACTTGCTGCGTCAGTTCTATGGACAATCGCCTCGATGAACTAGTGGAACGCTTTTGGGAACTCGAAGCAGTCTCTAAAACAAAATCAAAATGGACAAAGGAACAAGAGGAATGTGAGGAACACTTCAAGGAATCAGTGGAGGAGGTATACAGCGGAAGAATCATGCTTAAGTTACCATTTAAACAGGAACCATCCGTTCTGGGAGAGTCTTATAATACTGCCTTTCGTTGCTTTTTTTCCTTAGAACGTAGATTATCTAAGGATGGGGTATTAAAATCTTCTTACGTCGACTTTCTTAGGGAATACAAAGCACTGGGTCATATGTCGTTGGTAAACGATCCCGACCTTAGTTATCCTCATTACTTTTTACCTCATCAATGTGTGTTGCGACCTAGTAGCTCATCCACAAAATTGCGAGTCGTACTCGTATTTGACGCCTCGTGTCGTACTTCATCAAACAATTTTCTCAACGATATTCTGATGGTAGGACCCACGATACAGGATGATCTCTTCTCAATCTTACTTCGGTTTCGGCTGCACAAATTCGCACTGACACTGACATCGTCAAAATGTACCGGCAAATTTTGGTACATCCCAGCCATCGCGGATTCCAGTACATTTTATGGCGCAAAAACGAGAAAACTCCGATTAAAACCTACTCTCTGAACACTGTTACTTACGGAACTTCTTTGGCACCATTCATGGCTATTCGAAGTCTTCAATATCTAGGAGATAAGTACTATTCGCAGTATAAGATTGGGGCAGAAGCAAAGATTTTTACGTAGACGACTTGACAACTGGGGCAGACGATCTTGATAGTTTAAAACAAAAACAAAGAGAAGTCGTAGCCATATTAAAGTCTGCAGACATGGAGCTATCCAAGTGGAATAGCAACCTCTCTACTCTTTCGTCGGATATTCTCGAAAAGAATTTATATATCAACCCATTCAAATATATACTACGTTTACAAAAAGAAATATTCTATCAGTTGCTTCGTCTCTTTTCGATCCTTTAGGCCTTCTATGTCCAATCATAGTTAAGGCAAAAATTATTTTGCAACGATTGTGGATGGAAAAGTTGGACTGGGATACATCCATTCCACTGACCATCGAAACCGGCTGGAAGAAATTCATTGCAGATTTGAATTATATCCAAAATCTACAGGTACCCAGGTATGCTTTATCGGCTCCTACAAAGACAATCCAAATCCATGTGATTTTGTGATTCATCGATCAATGCATATGGATGTTGCATCTATCTTCGCACAGTTAGTGAAGACGACTTGGTGTCAGTTCGATTGTTAGTAGGAAAGTCAAAAGTAGCACCATCCACGAAAAAGCAGATACCTCGGCTTGAACTATGCGCTGAACATCTTCTTTCGAAACTTTTTGGGCAAAAATCGAACCCATTTTCACAAAGTGGAAAACAGAAGTGCATTTTTGGACAGATTCAACAGTCGTTTTGCATTGGATCTCAACTCATATTTCAAAACTAAGTATTTTTGTTGGAAATCGCGTGGCCGAGATTCAAGAGACAATTACAGGCATCCAATGGAGGCATGTACCTTCCGAATTTAATCCAGCCGATATATGTTCACGCGGATGCAATGTCGGGGAGCTGGAAAGGTCAATATGGTCAACTGGACCTTTATTTTTACTACAGCCGCCAGCAAAATGGCCTTCTAATCCAATAGTATCACTTTCACCGGAGCAATTGGCATTGGAAAAAAGGAAAACGGTGTTAGTATGCACCCAACCCATCAAAAATAATCTTATTTTGAAAGTAAACGATTGCAGCTCTTATATTAAACTTTTACATATTTTCGCATACATTCTTAGATTCATTACCCAGATAAGAAAAGGTAGAGCAGAAAACGCATTAACTTGTATCACCTCAGAGCTTGATGCAGCATTCTATAAAATCGTCTGGGTCGAACAAAATCACCACTTTGCTGAAGAAATCAAGTTACTGGAAAAAGGTGAAAACATCAAAAGTCCGCTCATGTATCTCACCCCATTTTTAGAAAATTCAAAAGGTTTTCCACTACTTCGAGTTGGTGGACGGTTAGAAAATTCTACGTTACCTGAGCAACGTTTTGTTGGCAAAAAATTCTAGTTTGGCTACCTGTTTAATTCGTCATCTGAGTAGAGTGTATTTACCGATCCTGGAACACACGTCACGGGCAATGGCCTTGAGGTGGGTAAGTGTGTCAGTGTGTTTTTGTGGTTTTGCGGTGTTTTTTTTTTGTGGTTTTGCAGTGTATTTTTTGTGGTTTTGTAAGTGTGTGGTTGGTGATAAGAGTAAAATATGATAAGGCATGCGTGATCGTGTTGTGAGAAATGTGATAGTGCATGTACGTTGTTGGTGCGGGGATTCGTGGTACCAGGTTGCATTGGAGTGGGGATTCCTGGAGCCAGATTGCAGGTTACCAAATTGCAGGTTACCAGATTGCAGGTTACCAGATTGCAGGTTACCAGATTGCAGGTTACCAGGTTACCAGATTGCAGGTTACCAGATTGCAGGTTACCAGATTGCAGGCTACCAGATTGCAGGTTACCAGATTGCAGGTTGCCAGGTTACCAGGTTGTAGGTTACCAGATTGCAGGTGTGCGGGGATTCCTGGAACCAGATTGCAGGTTACCAGGTTACCAGGTTGCAGGTTACCAGATTGCAGGTTACCAGATTGCAGGTTACCAGATTGCAGGCTACCAGATTGCAGGTTACCAGATTACAGGTTGCCAGGTTACCAGGTTGCAGGTTACCAGATTGCAGGTTACCAGATTGCAGGCTACCAGATTTCAGGTTACCAGGTTACAGGTTACCACGTTGCAGGTTGTCGGATATGGGATCGTTGGTGTCAGATTGGAGGGTTCATGGTACCATGGTACCAGATTCCTGGTGTAGTCAAAGTGAAGTTTTTTTTTTTTTTTTGCGGTTTTGGAAGTGTGCTGTGACATAAGGAGTGTGTTATAAGGTATGTGGTATGTGATTGTTGTTGTTGGTTGAAGTAAGATTTCCGGTATTTAAAGTGTGAGTGACATGGGTAATGATAAGATACATGATTGTTGTTTATGGAAATAAATTTCGTGAACTTGTGGTAATTGTTTTGAATGTTTTATTTACATCCGTTTGTCTATTTACAGTAAACTGACCTATAAAAGTGATTGTATTTAATGAGAAAGATATTAGAAATAACAAATGCTTTGGTTGAGGATAATCAAAATTTGTTTCAAGAATTGTGGTTGCTGCTCATCGTGTGTTGTAGAAAAACAAAAAGAGTATCCTACGTGCATGTGTATTCATAAAAAAAGGCATTTTGTGTTAAAAAAAAATATGACAATTAAATGTTTTGGATTCAGAAAATTAAATCTGGTGACAAATATTGCATATGCCATTCATCGTGGAAATATTTTAGGATTGTAAGGGTAGATGTGATTGATGAAAATTTATCAGTTTATTTAACGGTTGATGATGGATATAAAAGCTTATTGCTAAACATTGCTAAAGCCGTACCGCAATTTGTGCCATCAATACAATATTCATTTAATGCTGGTGAACATCTTAGAATTGAAGTAGTGGGTGGTGCAATAACGTTAGTAGGTTCAACAAACGATGGTGTCAGGCGTATGAACAGTTTAAATCGTTTCCAAGCGTCTTGCATATTTGACGAGTTTGTTGATTTAAGAAATATTGATGAAGAGGATATAAAATTAATAGATGAACTTGAACTAAAATCTAAGAATTGATAATAAAACTAGTGCATGCTAGTTATTATTCATTGTAAAATGGAGAACATAAATTTGTCAGTATTTGCAAAGCAGATTCACGAATTTTTAATAGATAACAACCAAAATTTGATAGATAATCATTATGGTGATATTTTGAAGTGCAACTCAATATTGTGCCAATATAAATATGCTTGTCTTATTAAATCGAAAAATGGTCATCACTATTCAACATGTTGCTGGTCATCAGATACATGCGAAGCTGGACCGGACACTTGTGGGTGTTTTATGTTACATGGTGTAATAATGCGAACAAAGAAACTAATGTCATTATATAACAGATTAAAATAAAAGCACTGATTTCAAGAAAGTTATTCTAGTATCATTTTGTTATTCCTACTGTGTATATCTCCTAAGGAGAACAAATAACAAAAAAAAATGTACAAGTTTCTTTTGTTGTTAACCTGCCTTTCATTAGGTTTATTGCAAGCTAGCCCAATACCAATGAATCTGTCCGCTGTTCATGATAATAAAGGCAGCCTGGAGTTTACCTTGCTTTTACCCAATAATGAAACTTTAATAATTGATTTATCTTTTCAATTAATGAAACTTGTTGAATCGCAGCTGCCGCAAACAACACCATTACCAATACCGCAAAATGATGAGAAAAAATATTTTACCGTTGAGGAGGCAATAGAAGCATTCAGGCAAGATTTAATCATAAAGGAAAAGGATATTGCTGGTGTGGCGACCTGTAGCGAAGAGTCCCTATCATAGTCAGCGAACCACAGTGAGCGGACCAGAGTGACTGAGCGGAGAGCGTGGGCGAATAAACACAAGTCAGTCAACGTTCAGCTAGAGCACAGACCGGTTTGGTGATAACGTGTTTTGCTGTGTGATATTGCGAATTATTAAATAAACAATTATCGAGTATAACAGCTGGAATAATCAAAAATGTTACAGACACTTTAAATTGGAATATGAAAATCTAGATGTAACTATCCGATGTACATATGATAGTAATTATAAAAATCGTACATTGAACATAAGCTGCTTCGAATACCGTGAATATGAAACCGAAACAATTATGAATAATGGTGAAATTGAAATGTTTACTACGAAAGACTTAGATTATCGAACGGACGTTGAAATGATTAATGTCAAAGCATACAAGCAGAGTTATGAAATGATAATTACATAAATATTAGTCATCAGAGAGCATGTCAGAACATGCAACAACTAATTACATAAATATTAGTCATCAGAAAGCATGGCAGAACATGTACCAATACACTTTGCACATACTAAGAATGGGACGAAATGATAGACATAAAAGAAATTGAATTTTGATTATTTGAAGATCGAAACAGTCTCATCGCAGCATTCGAACTTGAACAACATCACTATGGAAGATCAGAAACCAAAACTTGATATGAAAGAATCATTGACAAAAAAAACTGGAGTACAGCGTTTTTAAAAATCCATTCAAATACAGTGAAATTAAACCAAATTCAGATTCCACATCAGATGTAAAATATAAGAAATTTAAATAAAAAAATATGTTGTTTTTGTAAATGTTTGTTTTATTTTTGATTATTTTATGGAACCATAAAGAAATTTAAGACACAGGTGACCACAGTTATATGTATCATATATTTGTTGACGAGTGTAATTATATCGTATGTTTTATCCCAAATATTTGATGATTTCTTTAGGTGGTTGTAGATTTCCAAAACTATCGAAATATTCCTTATGGTTTTTGTTCTTCCTATATGCTACCCAGTGTGTTCCAGGCCCCGAGGAATCATCCAGATTAACGATACCACATTCTCGTTGTAGAGGGTTTTTTGGAAGATTTTCTAGGATAAAGACTCCTCTAAAATGTGGTAAATTTTGGGTACATTTCTTCAAGTCAACATCCGTGAGTGCCCGCCTTGGTAGTTTTTTGACTGCGGGCTGTAAAAAAGACCGTATCCTTTTTTATGTTGTTTAAGGAATAGACCTTTTCCCATTGCAATGGATTCCATTGTTTGATTATGACGTTTGGCTTCCTCTAATTGTTTTTGAGCAGCTTTTGCTTGATTAATTGTTTTAACGATAGAGCTTCCACCAGCTTCCATGGTTCTAAGAGCTCCAAGGGCCGTACTGCTTTTCGCGCAATTTGTATTGCATTTTCAATATTTTCAGGATTCTTTTCATAGAGTGATTTTTTCGCATTCCTTACAGCCTGATTGAAGAGGTTACTTTTGTTTGACACCTTCATAGTTCTCTTACCAGAGTCATCTGTTTTGTTGTCCAATCCGAATTTTACTTTGGTCTTCATAGCATTTGTTACTAACCATGCGTTTTTGAGCTCAGAAAAGTCACTATCTTTAGATTTAACTCGAGACCAGGCTTTTTCAGCTAATATTTGATCGGCTTTATGTCATTTGTTTATATCGTTTGATTGAGAATAGGCATTATCATGTTCTCGACAAGCAGAATCCAATGGATTGATTCCTTTATCGCCTCTCTCTAAACGTTTCTCAAGTTTAGTGCCAGGTCCACAAAATTGGTACCCTGGTAGATGAAGTTCAAAAGGTAGGGAATTTATTAAATTATTTATGAGACCTCTTCCGACTATGTTTCGATTGTGACTGTACTTTTTTTTGTAAGATACCACCATTTTATTGGATGTTGTTGAACGTACGGCCTTAAACTGAAATAGGTTTATAAATGTAAATGTTTTTAAAGGTAATAATTTAATAGTTAAGATGCGTTTCATTAAGCAACATAAAGATATATGTGTTCGAAACTTAGATTTTTCGAAAAATAATTTGTCGAAACTAAGGCATAGTTCACTTTTACCAATTGTGTAAAATTGTGGAAAACAAATGTGGAAAAACAAATGTTATGATTAGTTTGATAGAGAGCCCAAATCTAATTAAATTTAAAAACATTTATTTATATTCCAAATCATTGTATCAATCTAAATATGAGTACTTGCAGCAGTTAATAAAACCTATAAAAGGTATGGGGCTTTACACGTTTTCCGCAGGCGAACAGGTCTTATCACCTGATGAAGCAAAAACTGGCTCCATTATTATATTTGATGATGTCGCGTGTGAGAAGCCGGACAATATAAGGTCTTACTTTTGTATGGGTCGTCATAAAAATATCGATTGTTTTTATTTATGTCAAAAATATACACGCATTCCTAAACATTTGATACGGGATAATGCAAATATGATTGTTACTCGTATGTTTAAACAAGACGAAATGAATATAAAGCATATTTATAAGGATCATGTGGGTATGGATATGACTTTTGAAAAATTTAGCAATCTTTGTGACACATGCTGGAAGGTTAGTTATTTATTTGTTGTTATTTGCAAAGACTTTCCTATTGATAAAGGTCGATACAGAAGGTGGTTTGATATTTTCATTCAGTTATAAACAATCAGTTTTACCAGTTTTTTTACTTAGTATAGCATCGATTTTCAAGCTGTAACAACAATAAATCTGCTTTGTTAAAGAAGTAGATATGATAAAACCCGAACTGATAAAAGCCGATCTGATAAGAACTGATCTGATAAGAACTGATCTGATAAGAACTGATCTGATAAGAACTGATCTGATAGAAGCTGATCTGATAAAAGCTGATCAGATAAAAGCCGATCTAATAAAAGCTGATCTGATCAAGCTGATCGAATAAGAACTGATCTGATAGAAGCTGATCTGATAAAAGCTGATCAGATAAAAGACGATCTGATAAAAGCTGATCTGATCAAGCTGATCTGATAAGAACTGATCTGGTAGAAGCTAATCTGATAAAAGCTGATCTGATAAAAGCTGATCTGATAGAGGCTGATCTGATAAGTAGATGAAAAAATGAATGAGAAACTATTGAAAGATGTTGTAACGACTAGAAATTTATTAAGGAAAAAGTTTAAAAGTATCAAGATGCAGGAAACAGATGCAGAACGCCTTCTGGAAGACACTTTTAAATCATTAACTGTACCTCTTAAGAAATTAGTTGAAAAGGCAACAGGAAATACTGATGATGATGACAAAACAACTGAAACTAATTTTGAAATTAAAACAAGTACTCCTATAAAAAGGAAATCGTCCCCTGCAGAAATATCAGCTAATGACGATGATGGATCAAGCAAGGCTGATAATTTCTTCTCACAGGATGACGGAAATGATGACAATACGTTCAGGGAATTAACAGATCTATCTGAAACCAATCAATTAGGTTTGTTATACGGACCATATAAAACCCCCAACTCTAAATGGAAGTTTGGTAATAGTACAATTAAACTTGAATCAAATGAGATTGTGATTGGTGATAAAAGCTGGACTCTTACACCTGGACTCTATGAATTAATATTTTACAAGACACCTAAAAATCATACAACCAATGACTTGAAAATTTACAAGGAAATGCTTATTAAAACAAGCGCACATAAACGTAGACATGATGAATATGAACAAATTAAAGGAACTAAAGCATTCAAGTATAAGCAAATAATAAAAAAATTATTTCTTGATAGCAGTACACCTAAAATTCATAAAGGCGGTCGATTAATACAAGTTAATAAACAAAAGCCTAACTATATATATTGGGATGATCCAAACGAGTTAGTTGACAGATTAAAACTGCTTATTTCTTCTCAATAACGAAAGTGTCTCCATCATTGAAGAACAAAGGGAAAGTAATATAATAGTATAAATCAACTATCATTTGATCATTTACAAAATGAGTGTTGACATAGTAATTTTCAAAATGAAAATAAATTAAAAAAAGTGTTGGGATTTAATTTAGATCGTGATAAGAACATAAACCTCCATAACAAACGTTTATTGTCAAGAATACCCTTAGTAACCGTTTAAAATTAAACCAAGAAGCTGTTGATAAGGAAATACACATTTTTAATACACAACTGGAAAGTCTGAAAGAAAATATCACGCATATTGAGAAAAATATTGTGAGAATTGAAAATTATCTGTTTAATCAAGTAGACAAAACGAAACCAACAATACTTTTAAGAAAAAAATGAGCAATGAAAAAATAGCTATAGTTAATGAACTTCATAGGCAGTCTCGTAGAAATTTTAAACGACGACGAGTAATAACGAAAGCAATAGATGATCTTTGGCAAGCAGATTTGGTTGAAATGGGAACATTTTCATCTTACAACAAAGGATATCGATTCCTTCTAACAGTCATAGACACTTTTTCGAAATTTGCTTGGGTTATTCCTCTGAAAACCAAAAATGCTGTTGACGTTACCAAAGCTATGAAAAGCATATTTGTTTGAGGTTGATCACCAATCAATTTACAAACTGATGATGGAAAAGAATTTTTCAATAAAAACTTTCAAAACCTAATGAAAAGCTACTCGTATCATATTAATCATTACTCATTATACAGCGTCTTAAAAGCATCAATAGTTGAACGTTTCAACAGAACTTTAAAAAATCTCATGTGGAAACAGTTTAGTTACGATGGATCATATAAATGGATTAATATTTACAAGGACTTGGTTAAAAAATATAATGATTCAAAACACAGAACTATTAAAATTCCTCCGGCCAGTGTAAATTCTTCCAATGAAGATCATATTTTAAGCACTGTCTATAATAAATTGAAAGTATTTACTAAACCAAAGTTCAGTGTTGGTGAAAGAGTGCGAATCAGTAAATATAAACATACTTTTAGTAAAGGTTACACCTCAAACTGGACAACAGAAATATTTAAAATTAAAAAAGTTCAAATCACTTCTCCGATTACATATATTTTAGAGGACTATGAAGGCAAAATAATCAAAGGAGGATTCTATGAATGTGAGCTGATGAAAACAAGTTTTCCAAACAGTTACCTTGTGGAGAAAATTCTCAAAACCAGAGGGAATAGAGTCTTGGTAAAATGGTTAGGATTTTCAAATGAACACAACTATTGGATCGAAAAAAATGATATATTATGAGTCACACTCTGCCACCCACCCGCACCGACCCACCCACCCACACACACACACACACACACACACACACACACCCAAGGCTAATAAGCCTAATAAGCGAACCGTATAAACCCATAGACGGAAGCAGCTGGATAGATGATAACACAAAAAAGGCCGCGATATGGACCTGCGGGAATTATGCCCTACAGTCAGTCGGCCATCGGGGAGACCACTTCGTATCTGCTAAGATAAATGGTGTACATTTTTATAGCTGCTATGCACCCCCCAGTCTATCATTGGCGGATTATATGAAGCTGTTGGACGACATTGTAGCTGACGCACGAGGAAAACACCCAGTTAATATTGCTGGGGATTTCAACGCCTGGGCTACCGATTGGGGAAGTAAAACCACAGACGTAAGAGGGAGAGTTCTCCTCGAATCCTTCGCAAGACTGGATATAACTCTGGCCAACGATGGCGCAGCTGAAACGTTCCGAAAGGCAGGCAGAGGGTCAATCATCGACATCACATACATGAGCAACTCACTCCTGCGGAAAACCAAATGGCGAGTCAGTGAAGAATATACCCATAGCGATCACCAGGCTATCTTATTCAATGTCGGCAAAGAAAAACGCAGACTGTGCCCCACTCTAACAGGGCCAAAGTGGAAGGACACACTGCTTGACAAAGATATGTTCAAGGAAATACTAAACACCAGCGCAACAATGAACAATGGATCGGCTGAAGCCCTTTCTCATCAGCTAATCCAGACCATCACCGCAGCGTGCGACGCATCAATGCCCAGAAGATCTGTCTGTAAAAGAGGCGAGCCTTGCTACTGGTGGACAGACGAGATTAAACAGCTCAGAACGAAGTGTCTACAAGCACGACGAAGATCTCAGAGATCCAGAGGAAGAGAAGATTTCCAAGAACGACTAACCAACTTTAAACTGGCGAGACGGGAACTGGAAAGTGCCATTAAAAAGAGTAAGTCAAGGAGTTTTAGACAGCTCTGCGACGAGGCTAACCTAGACCCCTGGGGCTTAGCGTATAGGGTGGTGATGAAGAAGCTCAAAGGCAACAGGTCCCCACAACTAACCTGCCCTGCAATGCTAAGGACTATAGTAGAGCACCTATTCCCGCATAGACCAACTACTATGGTCACCATCACAAGGGAGACCAACATGGAAGATGATATCCCGGCCATCAAGTCGGAAGAACTTTTTGCTGCTTGCAAAAAAATTGGAGACACCAAAGCACCTGGACCAGATGGCATACCGAATAAGGCATTAAAGATGGCCATCAAGACGAGACCGGACATCTTCTTAGCGACGATGCAAAGGTGTCTAGATGAGGGGATATTCCCTACGCCATGGAAGCTACAACACCTAGTGCTGCTTCAAAAGGGCAATAAGCCACCCGGAGAACCATCATCGTATCGCCCAATATGTCTGCTTGATACTCTAGGTAAGATCCTAGAACGTATTATATACAACAGACTGCTGGCGGTGGCGGAGGAAAACGGAGCGCTGTCAGATCACCAGTACGGCTTCAGAAAATCTCGTTCTACCATCGATGCAATAAAGGCGGTAGTAGATACAGCAACTGAAGCAATACAAGGGAAAAGATGGAAATGGGGGACAAAAAGATACTGCGCAGTAGTAACGCTCGACGTCAAAAACGCGTTCAACTCGGCGAACTGGTCGTTTATTAGGAGATCCTTGGCCAGGATGGATACACCATACTACCTCTTGAGGATAGTCACGGACTACTTCAGTAACAGGAGATTAAAGTACCATACGGACGATGGTGCTAAGCACTACAGTGTTTCCGCGGGAGTCCCACAAGGCTCGGTCCTTGGACCTCTCCTGTGGAATATAATGTACGACGGAGTTCTGCGACTAACCCTGCCTGAGGGAGTCAAGGTTATTGGCTTCGCTGACGACATAGCAGTGGTTACAGTAGCCAAGCACATCCACGAGGTGGAGTCTGCCACAGACGAGGCAGTTTCAAAGATAAAGGAATGGCTGGAGTCTACGGGTCTGGAAGTAGCTGCACACAAGACTGAAGCTGTACTAATAACCAGTCGCAAGGCGGCGGAATACGCGAACTTCCGCGTCGGAAACCAGACAATTAGATCCAAAGAATCCTTAAGGTACCTTGGAGTCATGATCGACAATCGGCTGCGCTTTAAACCCCACGTCGAGTACGCTACTAAGAAAGCATCGCTGATGCAGGCGGCACTCGCCCGAATGCTACCGAACATCGGCGGACCTGGATACGCCCGAAGGATCTTGCTGACCAGAGTGGTCAGCTCAGTACTTCTATACGCTGCTCCTATATGGGCGGGTGCGCTGGTTACAAACGAGTGTAAGAGAGAGTTAGTATCAGCTCACAGGCTCTGTGCAATCAGAGTGATCAGCGGATTCTGTACAATCTCCTATGATGCAGCCTGTGTTTTAGCTGGAATGATCCCAATAGACATCCTCGCGGATGAGATGAAGAGGGTGTATCTTAGGCGATCATCGAACCGGCAAGAGGCAAAGAGGGTCAAGGAAGAAGAAAAGGCAGCATCCGCAATGCTGTGGCAAACCAGGTGGGACCGTTCCACAAAAGGCAGGTGGACATACAGGCTTATTCCCATCATAGAAACGTGGACAAAGAGATCATGGGGGAACTGTAACTACCATATCACACAGTTCCTGTCTGGGCACGGGGGTTACCGGAAATACCTCCACAGATTTGGACACGATAGTTCGCCGCAGTGCCCAGAATGCCAAAATGAGGAAGAGGATGCGTTGCATACAGTGTTCTACTGCAGACGCTTTGCAGAAGAAAGGGTAAATCTGCCAAGTCCAGAAAATCTTATTAGTCACATGACGCAGTCAGAGGACAAGTGGATGGAGATCTGCTCATTTATAGTGCGCGTACAGTACGCGCTGCGAAGAGCAGAAGCCCTAAGAAGAGCTCAAGAGGCGGCCTCGTAGAATAGAGCATAATTGCTAACCAGCCCCGCGAAGTAATACCTAACGGCAGTCCCGCGGGGAGAGTGGTTGAAGGTCGTAAGGGTGTGGATTAGTACGTAGGCGCACTCCTGGCATCGAACATTCGGGTGTTGCGAATCGTGCATGTTGGTGGCACGGGCTACCGCATCTATGAAGATTACCACATCCATTGGCGCAACCAAAAAAAAAAAAAAAAAAAAAAAAAACACCCAAGGCTAAGAATGATTGACATATGGGCTGACGTTTGCAGTACGTTCAATGTTTCGTCGCCATTAAGTTGGTGGTGTAGGTCCAGATGTAACATTCCTGGTTAGCACCGATCCGGCTCTGGCACATAACCCCATAAGGGTCTGTGTCAACCCTTGCATGACCTCACTGCGTGCATAGATAACCATGGGATCGCTAGGTGACTACACACCCGAGCATTGACAGCGGCTTTGAGTGGGGACCCAACAAAAATGAACACAAATAAACAACATCAACATCAACAAAACCAGGAGAATGAGATCAACGGAGAGAACCTATTCCGGAAGAGCTCGATGGTGAGAAGATCTCCAGCTAGACAGCCGCCATCGCCCCAGAGGAGTCCTGATGGAGAAGCGGCGCCTCAAAGAAATGCGTGGATGGTGCTGGATCCGAATAACCAGCCCTCCGTGTTTCACAAATTAGGGGAACAAATAAAAGCCCTAGTGGAAATGCTGGAGGATGGTAAAAGGCGATCAATTCACCAACCAATGGGGGATGCAATAGAAAGCATCAAAACGCTCTATGAGCTCTCGGCGAACGAGATGCGTGATAGCAAGCCCAAGAAAGTTATCAGCAAAGAAAACACCTCCCAAACATCCCCATGGTTTAAGGTGATTTCGGGGCCCAAACGAAGGCTAGAGCCTATAGAGTCGCCGAGCTCGAAACGCCCGCCGAAGTCACCGCCCTTAGTCGAAGCGAAGAAGGCAAAGTGGTGCCCCAAAATCAAAGCAATGCCGGAAAGAGAAAGAAGGCCCATCGCAAGAAGCCCGCCAAATCGACAGTGAATGAGCAGGCCACAAATGATCAAATAACCGCTAGGACGGCGAGCAAAGAACTGTCCAAGGGCGACGACAGCGCCTGGTTGAAAGTTCCCAAAAAGAAGCCAAGAAAGCCCGCGCGCGAAAAAACGCGACTTGACGCAATCGTGGTGGCAAGCAAGGGTGAACTTTCATATGCCGAAATACTTCGCAGGGTCAAAGGGGACCCTAAACTCCATAACCTGGGTGAAGCGGTTACAAAGATTAGGAGAACCCAGAAAGGAGACCTGTTGTTCCAGCTGCGCGAATCTGGTGACAGAACCGAAGAATTCAGGAGTAAAATCGGCGAAAATCTTGGCGCAGAAGCGGAAATCCACACTTTAGTGCAGAGATCCACGATTGAAATCAAAGACCTTGACGAAGTCACCACCAGAAGTGACATCTGCGATGCAATCAAAGCGCAGTACAACATTGGAGTTGTCGAAGGAAATGTGCTCAGTCTTAGGAAGGGCTACGGTGGCACGCAGATCGCGACAGTGGGCATACCAGCAGAGATGGCGAACAAATTGCTGGAATCCGGTAAAATCAAAGTCGGCTGGGTAAATTGCCGTATTCGCGTTCGAAAGACCCTCACCAAATTCTTCAGGTGTCTGGAGTTTGGCCATACGGCGCGCCAGTGCAAGAGCGAGCATGACCGATCCAAGCTGTGCAGAAACTGTGAAGAAGAAGGTCACATAGCCAAAGAATGCAAAGTGGACGCATTATGCTTCTGGTGTAAGATGGTTACGCCAGAAAACGCTAGACACGTGGCTGGTAGCAGCAAGTGCCCGGTACTCAAGAAGGCACTGGCCAAATTAATATGATAAATGCTGTCCAGATAAATCTAAACCACTGCGCAGCCGCGCAGGACCTTCTGGTGCAAACAGTAAGGGAGAAAAGAATCGACGTAGGCCTAATAAGCGAACCGTATAAACCCATAGACGGAAGCAGCTGGATAGATGATAACACAAAAAAGGCCGCGATATGGACCTGCGGGAATTATGCCCTGCAGTCAGTCGGCCATCGGGGAGACCACTTAGTATCTGCTAAGATAAATGGTGTACATTTTTATAGCTGCTATGCACCCCCCAGTCTATCATTGGCGGATTATATGAAGCTGTTGGACGACATTGTAGCTGACGCACGAGCAAAACACCCAGTTATTATTGCCGGGGATTTCAACGCCTGGGCTACCAATTGGGGAAGTAAAACCACAGACGTAAGAGGGAGAGTTCTCCTCGAATCCTTCGCAAGACTGGATATAACTCTGGCCAACGATGGCGCAGCTGAAACGTTCCGAAAGGCAGGCAAAGGGTCAATCATCGACATCACATACATGAGCAACTCACTCCTGCGTAAAACCAAATGGCGAGTCAGTGAAGAATATACCCATAGCGATCACCAGGCTATCTTATTCAATGTTGGCAAAGAGAAACGCAGACTGTGCCCCACGCTAACAGGGCCAAAGTGGAAGGACACGCTGCTGGACAAAGATATGTTCAAGGAAACAGCTCAGAACGAAGTATCTACAAGCACGATGAAGATCTCAGAGATCCAGAGGAAGAGAAGATTTCCAAGAACGACTAACCAACTTTAAACTGGCGAGACGGGAACTGGAAAGTGCCATTAAAAAGAGTAAGTCAAGGAGTTTTAGACAGCTCTGCGACGAAGCTGACCTAGACCCCTGGGGCTTAGCGTATAGGGTGGTGATGAAGAAGCTCAAAGGCAACAGGTCCCCACAACTAACCTGCCCTGCAATGCTAAGGACTATAGTAGAGCATCTATTCCCGCATAGACCAACTACTATGGTCACCATCACAAGGGAGACCAACATGGAAGATGATATCCCTGCCATCACGTCGGAAGAACTTTTTGCTGCTTGTAAAAAAATTGGAGACACCAAAGCACCTGGACCAGATGGCATCCCGAATAAGGCATTAAAGATGGCTATCAAGACGAGATCGGACATCTTCTTAGCGACGATGCAAAGGTGTCTAGAGGAGGGGATATTCCCTACGCCATGGAAGCTACAACACCTAGTGCTGCTTCGAAAGGGCAATAAGCCACCCGGAGAACCATCATCATATCGCCCAGTATGTCTGCTTGAGACTCTAGGTAAGATCCTAGAGCGTATTATTTACAACAGACTGCTGGCGGTGGCGGAGGAAAACGGAGCGCTGTCAGATCACCAGTACGGCTTCAGAAAATCTCGTTCTACCATAGATGCTAAAGGCGGTAGTAGATACAGCAACTGAGCAATACAAGGGAAAAGATGGAAATGGGGGACAAAAAGATACTGCGCAGCTCGACGTCAAAAACGCGTTCAACTCGGCGAACTGGTCGTTTATTAGGAGATCCTTGGCCAGGATGGATACACCATACTACCTCTTAAGGATAGTCATGAACTACTTCAGTAACAGGAGGTTAAAGTACCATACGGACGATGGTGCTAAGCACTACAGTGTTTCCGCGGGAGTCCCACAAGGGTCGGTCCTTGGACCACTCCTATGGAATATTATGTACGACGGAGTTCTGCGACTAACCCTGCATGAGGGAGTCAAGGTTATTGGCTTCGCTGACGACATAGCAGTGGTTACAGTAGCCAAGCACATCCACGAGGTGGAGTCTGCCACAGACGAGTGCAGTTCCAAAGATAAAGGAATGGCTGGAGTCTACGGGTCTGGAAGTAGCTGCACACAAGACTGAAGCTGTACTAATAACCAGTCGCAAGGCGGCGGAATACGCGAACTTCCGCGTCGGAAACCAGACAATTAGATCCAAAGAATCCTTAAGGTACCTTGGAGTCATGATCGACAATCGGCTGCGCTTTAAACCCCACGTCGAATACGCTACTAAGAAAGCATCGCTGATGCAGGCGGCACTCGCCCGAATGCTACCGAACATCGGCGGACCTGGATACGCCCGAAGGATCTTGCTGACCAGAGTGGTCAGCTCGGTACTTCTATACGCTACTCCTATATGGGCGGGTGCGCTGGTGACAAACGAGTGTAGGAGACAGTTAGTATCAGCTCACAGGCTCTGTGCAATCAGAGTGATCAGCGGATTCTCTACAATATCCTATGATGCAGCCTGTGTTTTAGCTGGAATGATCCCAATAGACATCCTCGCGGATGAGATGAAGAGGGTGTATCTTAGGCGATCATCGAACCGGCAAGAGGCAAAGAGGGTCAAGGAAGAAGAAAAGGCAGCATCCGCAATGCTGTGGCAAACCAGGTGGGACCGTTCCACAAAAGGCTGGTGGACGTACAAGCTTATTCCCATCATAGAAACATGGACAAAGAGATCATGGGGGAACTGTAACTACCATATCACACAGTTCCTGTCTGGGCACGGCGGTTACCGGAAATACCTCCACAGATTTGGACACGATAGTTCGCCGCAGTGCCCAGAATGCTAAAATGAGGAAGAGGATGCGTTGCATGCAGTGTTCTACTGCAGACGCTTTGCAGAAGAAAGGGTAAATCTGCCAAGTCCAGAAAATCTCATTAGTCACATGACGCAGTCAGAGGACAAGTGGATGGAGATCTGCTCATTTATAGTGCGCGTACAGTACGCGCTGCGAAGAGCAGAAGCAATAAGAAGAGCTCAAGAGGCGGCCTCGTAGAATAGAGCATAATTGCTAACCAGCCCCGCGAAGTAATACCTAACGGCAGTCCCGCGGGGAGAGTGGTTGAAGGTGTGGATTAGTACTTAGGCGCACTCCTGGCATCGAACATTCGGGTGTTGCGAATCGTGCATGTTGGTGGCACGGGCTACCGCATTTATGAAGATTACCATATCCATTGGTGCAACCAAAAAAAAAAAAAATAGCTTAAGTTTGTAATTTAATGTTTAATAAATTTAAATATACATAGCTTAGATATTTTCTTTTCACTTTAATACTATCCTTTAAGATGTCAATAACATTGATTTTAAACGGTACATCATCAATGCTAACTGCTAATTACTTTCCACCAATTAATTTGGAAAGGAGTTATGTTTGCGGTCTTGTTGATTTCCACGCATACAATTCAATACCCAACGTTGATTTGGGCAATAATCTGTTCCATGTGAATAACACTGTCATAGAACTTCCAGTAGGTTCCTATGAATTTGTGGATATCTCTGAATACATACGCGAAAGATATAAGGAAATTAACGCTACTGGCGAACTTTTTATTGATGCGAATTATAATACATTAAAAACTGAAATGCACTGTAGTGATGATATTAATTTTGATCATGATCGAAGTATTGGTTCATTATTGGGATTCAGCAGACGAAAATTAAATTCACTTGAGATGTATGAATCTGATTTACCTATAAATGTAATGAAAATCAACGTAATACGTATAGAATGTAATATCGTTAGCGGATCTTATATTAATAGTACACCGGCCTATACATTAGTGAAGCAAAGGAAAAAGTTAAGCTAAGTGTGACAAATGTTACATGGAAGATTTCACACATACTACTGGCTGATTTCGCAAAGTTAGATATTCTCAAAACAATAAGCAGTGGTAAGCGTTTAACAATGGCATTCCGAAGCTGGGATTGTCATTATAATCCGGTGCTAACACAAGGAACACAGCTTTTGTGGAATGTGAAACTTTCTCCACATAGCGAAAGACAGCGATTTGTAATGATTGTGTTTGAAACTGCAACAGGTTTTCAACATTGCGATTTAATTGATATCAAATTCCATTTGAATTCTGACACGTATCCCTATGATGATCTTCAACTCAATTTCATCCGCAATCGTTATGCTATTTTATATGAAATGTATGCAAAATTTCAACAGAGCTACTATATCCGCGAGCCTCAGCCACTATTATCACGTAATGACTTTAAAAATGTGGCTCCAATCATTGTGGTGGATGTGACACACCAAAATGAGGAAATAAAATCAGGTACCATTGATATAAGAATTGAAATTCGAACACAGAAGAACATTCCAGAGAATACATCAGCATATTGTGTTTTGATACATGATCGAATATTTGAGTATATTCCCCTAACTGGTGATATAGGGTTCGCCTTATAACGTTTGTTTTTTCAACTAGTGCTTATTTCGTGAATGGTAACACTTAGCTCATGTCTGATTTGACAGGTAATTAGTTTTATCCTTCCGCTGAACGAATATGGTTGTGCATATGCTTTAATAACGCTGGGAAATATTGCGATATTACTTTGAAAATTATGGTAATGTTGCAGAATGTGTGCGAAAATTGCGTACGGATTTTGAAAGAAGATAAGCACCGTCAGCTCCGTATGTTCGTTATCTTGTGAAAAAAGTGAAAGAAACTAGCATCCTCATCGATAAACCAAAGCATGAAAAGCCAAAAACAGTGCGTATACCCGAGAATATTGCTGCTGTGACAGAAAGTGTGCGTGAAGCGCCGTCAACATCAATTCACCGTCGTTCTCAACAATTGAACATTTCGGAGACATCATTGAGACGAATTTTGCATAAAGACCTTGTTATGACGCCATACAAAGTCTAATTGGTTCAGGAGTTGAAGCCAACTGACCATCCAATGCGTTTTCGCTTCGCTAAGTGGGCCTGTGATCGACTTAGAGAAGACGCCGATTTTGTAAAAAAAATCATCTTTTCAGATGAAGCTCATTTTGATTTTGGCGGGTATGTAAACAAGCAAAATTGTCGCATTTGGGCCAAAGAAAACGCACGCATACATTGAAAAGCCGATACACCCAAAACGAGTCACTGTTTTGTGCGGATTTTGGTCTAGAGGCATAATTGGGCCATTTTTCTTCGAAAATGAGCAAGGAGTGGCCGTTACAGTCAATGGCGATCGTTACCGGGCCATGTTGAACGAATTTTTGTTCACAAAAATTGAAGAGGAGGACATTGGCAACATTTGGTTTCAACAGGACGGCGCTACGTGCCACTTCGGCTACAGCCGAAGCTACACTCGATGTTTTGCGCCCTGTTTTTGAAGATCGCATTATCAGCCGCAGAGCTGATGTCGTTTGGCCACCTCGGAGCTGAGATTTGACACCGTTGGACTATTATTTGTGGGGTGCCGTAAAAGACAAGTGTTACGCCGACAAGCCAGAGACAATTGACGCTTTAAAGGACAATATTCGTGAAGCAATTGGTGAAATACAGCTGCACACAATCGATAATGTGCTTAAAATTTGGACCGATCGTGTAGGGCATGGCCAGCCGAGGCAGCCATTTGAATGAAATTATTTTCCATTATTAACCGGAAGGATAAAACTATTTATCTGTCGAATCTGACATGAGCTAAGTGTTACCATTCACGAAATAAGTACTAGTTAAAAAAAAAACTTAGATGGCGGACCCTTTATTAAAAGGCTTATTTAAAATAACATTTGCACGTTCTGTTTTCTCACATCGATACACATTTGACAGAATGCATAAACAAAAAAACTTTATAACTTTAGACGTACAAGGATTCAAAGTATCTAATAATAAATTTATTGTTTAAGAACTGGCAATTAGTTTTAATAAATACGAATTTCAAAATTTCATCATTAAACCACCATTTGAATTTGAAAGGCTGCCGACAAAATACCGAAAGCAAGTACTTTGGTTGAAGAGGAATCATCACAATCTCGATTGGTGTTTTGGCTCTGTAACATTCAACAGTGTAAAACAGTTTTTGAAGGATAATCTTGCTCAGACAAATGTAATACTTTATGTGAAGGGAGCTGAAAAGAAAAAGTGGATTGAAGAGATTCTTGGAAATATCAAAATCAACAATTGTTTTTTCCGTAATTTTCAATTCAAGAGATTCCTTACCGCTGGTGGGGGGAAATCTTTTAAGTGAAACTACTTCGTTGACTCTTAATAATAAAAAGCGATTTTATTTATTGAATAGCTTCAATTTATACAGAAATTTTGCTTACTGTAACAAAAAGAAATTTGTACAGAAAATTTGCTTATTTAACAAAAAAGAATCAATATACAATTGACACTCGAGCGCGACAGGTAAACGTACTTTTTGTCTATTCGACACTTTATGTATTGTGCGGTTGCAACCTGAGTCATTAAATTGTTGTTGTCACAACATGCTGGGGCCTCTCTCAAACTGACGAAACACAAAAATCGGTCTCTGAAAAAGTTCCTCCACCTTCAATCCGCTTCTCATCTTTAGACTGTTGAATGATTATTGATTGATTTGTCTTCCTTCTCAGTAAAATGACGCAAATTGTAACAGCTACTACCAGAAATACCGTTGACCCCCAGAAAAGAATATTGATGTACCCTATGGGTTTTTATTTCCTTCAGAATATGTTCTTGACTTCGTTGTAGCTCGATCGAATGTTCTAATTTTGAGATCTCTAACGACATATCGGTTTTCAATACAATGGGACTTTGCTCTCTTTTATAGTTAAACGTAGTTAACTTTTTAGAAAGATTGAAAGATGGTAGAAAAGAAGATGTTATTTTTTTGATCATTGTTTGTCTACCAATGATTGTCATCATTTGATCATGGATCATGCAATCTGCCGGCAATTTCAATATCGCACTACCCTTTAAGGTAGTGTGTGACGAATTGAAGTCACAGTCAATGTTGATTGTAGTTGTACCCGGAACACTACGAGTATATATCCAAGAATTCGGATGATGCATTTCAATCCAATATGTTTTAATCGGAATGTTGTTCGTCAGGCATCCAAAAGCTCAGTGTTGTGGTGAATTAGGCTCATTTCACAAGAGCTGACCGAAGCTCCTGATGTATATATTGGGTGTTGAAGTCTACACCAGTAATTATCGAGGTGTCTCTCCTTGCAAAGGGAGAATTCAGATCTATCAAGAGGGTAAAAATGGTTTCCCTTTAGATTCACAAGCAAGTAGTCTGAAGTTGCCACAATGCAAGTGAAATTCACACTATGGAAAGTAGGAACTGGTAACACTTTATATATCTTAAATTCCTTATTAAAAAGAAGTGGGAGTGTTATTTCTATTATTATATTTCTGCCAGTCAACCTTCCTCTAGAACTCAAGCTTTTGTAAAGTTGAAGGATGGATTCATGCTGCCTCTCTCCTGGTATCATTAATGAACGCGGTATGCTTTCGTGTATCCTTGTCAATTCATTTTTAAACTGTTGAACTGTCAGAATTAGTGGATGTACCTTTCCCGTTTGTGTTGACAAAATAATGTCTAGTAAAATATTCTGTGTTGACTGATAGTTAAACATTATCAGAATAGCGTTGATAGCAGTTGACGAAAATAGCTTCAAATTGTTGTATTTGTCTACATTATCCTTAATTTTGGCTACCACTTCATTCAGCGATTGAATCTGTTGTCTTGTGTCCAACTGTTCCCTTTTGAATATATTTATGGTAGAGTCAATTATGGTTGTTTGGTTTTTCATGAGTTGCGCACATGGTTTTCGTTTCCTTGAATAGCTTCAATTGTTTCTTCATACTGTTTGGCGAACCGTTGATCAAGTATTCCAAATAACTCGTTCGTAATCGTTCCTACAAAGTCAAATGGAAAGCGCCGTTGTCTTCGCATAGAGTCATCATTCGCATGCAATAAAATATCGTTGTTTAGTTCAATTTGCTGAATCTGGCGCTTAAATTGGCTTAGTATCCCTTCGCACATTATTGACTTGACTTCAGCTATGTCTGTGGATGAGCACATTGTTTCCATTTGATTAACACTTTCCTTATAGGTTTCGAACTCCAACCAATATAATGTCATGTTGAAAAATACGATGGTTTTCCAAGAGCTCGAAATAAGACTCGCTCGTCCTACATCCTCAAAGTATATTCCTGGCTGGTTTTCAAATGGAGTGAATTCGACCTTATGTTGTTGATCAGTTGGAGTAGCTTTGACTGAGTTCATGATTCCTAGCAGTATAAAAATCCAAAACAGTGAGCTAGGTTTCTTATTCGATGAGTTTTTAATAGTTGTTAACACTTGTGGTTTTCCTTTGCTTTCTCGAATATGTTTGATTGTTGAATCAGGTTGTCCTGACTCTATAGGTAAACGACACAATTTTGCTATGGGCCGTTTGATGTGTTTATTGCTGCTAAACACTGTTGCCGCTCGAACCTCATTATCCTTACCAGGGTGAACTTCAGAAATTCTACCCATTACCCAGGTTGTTGGTGGTAATCGATCTTCCTTGATGAGAACAATGTCACCAACCTTCAAGTTCTCTTCCTTCTGTTTCCATTTCGTTCGCTGTTGAAGCTGAGACAAATATTCAGAAGACCAAGTTTTCCAGAAGTCTTGGGTAATTTTTTGTAGCAGCTGCCAACGGGAGCGGTATGTTTTAGTCTCATCGATAATTGGTTCGGGTGTTGCATTAATAGCGCTTCCTATGAGAAAGTGGCCAGGAGTAAGAACGGTCAGATCACTTATATCGTTTTCGATTGCCGTTAATGGTCGGGAGTTAAGGCACGCTTCTATTTGAGTTAGTACAGTTGTCAATTCTTCAAATGTCAATGTTCTGTCTCCAATCACTCGCTTAAGGTGATATTTGGTTGATTTTACACTTGCTTCCCACAATCCACCAAAGTGAGGTGACGCTGGTGGTATAAAGTGCCATTGGGTTCCATACATTGCGAGTATGACCGATGTATCCCTTTCAGATTGTTTGATTGAAGCTCGTAGTTGCTGTTGAATTTCTTTACTGGCTCCAACAAACGTTGTGCCATTGTCACTGTAAAAATGCGAACATATTCCCCTCCTCGAAGTAAATCGTCTTACTGCTGCTAAAAATGCTGCTGAAGTAAGATCACTAACCAGCTCAATGTGTACTGCTTTAGTTGTAAAGAAAACGAAAATGGCAATGTAGCCTTTTGTTGATCGGTTGCCTCTTCCTTTGTTGATACGAGTAAGTATTTGAATGGGTCCTGCATAGTCAATTCCTGTGTGCGTGAAAGGTCTTGCTGGGGTTACTCTAGCAGCTGGTAACACACCCATTTGTTGAGAGTTTGGTTGTGCAATGAAACGATAACATCTTATGCACTTGTGTATAACTTCTCGGATTGCTCTTTTTGCTTGTGTTATCCAATACTGTTGTCTCAGTTTTGCAAGTGTAAGTCGAACACCACCGTGTAGTGTGCTTGCATGTGCGTCTTCAATGAGCAATTTTGTAAGTTTTTCACCATGCGGTAAAATATATGGGTGTTTTTGTGAATTCGATAATTCTGAATTTTGCAAACGACCACCAACTACCAAAATGTAGTCATCATTTAATTGGGGGCTCAATGATAGTATTTTACTTCGTTTATCCAACTGCTTTCTTGTCTTAATGCACCTTAGCTCTTCGGGAAGAACTCTTTGTTGTATAGCTCGTATGATCGCGTTGCGAGCATCTTTGAGTTCCTTAGCTGACAAAGTGGTTATTTCCTTAATAGCACATTTAGTTCTAGTTTGAGACTCCTTTACTTTTTTATACTGCAGCACTCTAGTTTGCTTTTGGCTTGTGATCTTTGCAACTGGCAATAAATCTTCTGCAATAGGCCGCTACTCTTATTAACTTGTTGTAACAAGAATATCTTTCAGTTATATCATCAGTGATTTGTATCCTTACTGTCATAACCTTTCTTGTTTCGGGAACGTCGACCGATGCATATTGGTTTTGTGATGGCCAATTATCAGAATTTCCTTCTAGCCATTTTGGACCCTTCCACCATAGTTGATTGTTCACCATAAATTCAGGTAAGCAACCTCTAGAAGCACAGTCAGCTGGATTTTCTGATGATTGCACATGTTTCCATAGTTCGGGTTTGATTGCATGTTGTATCTCTGATACCCTGTTGGCAACAAACGTCTTCCAGGTCGATGGACATTTCTGAATCCAAGCTAAGGTTATTGTGGAATCAGTCCAGGCGTATACATTACCAACTTGTGTGCCATATGTCCGTAATGTGTCTGTCATTAATTTTGACAGTAAATGAGTTCCGCATAACTCCAATTTGGGAAGTTGAAGTTTCATGCGTATCGGCGCCACCTTTGTTTTTGCGCTTATAAGTCTGGTCACAAAGTGACCATTGGACAAGGAAACTCTGGAGTAAATTACCGCTGCATATGCTGCTTCTGAGGCATCACAGAAACCATGAAGCTCGATTTTCTTGCAATTGTCCGACTCTATCCATCTTGGAATTCTAATTTTTTCGACTTCAGTGATATTCTTCTTTAACTTGTTCCATTGTTTTTGTAACTCCACTGGAAGAGTTTCATCCCAATCGATTTCCGACTTCCAGATTTGCTGCATCAGAATTTTTGCTTTTACCGTTACTGGGGCTAACCTGCCAAGACGGTCGTACAGCTTAGCTATTTCGGATAAAGTTTGACGTTTTGTCTGTGACACCTGCTTTAAAGTGATCGCGTCTAAATGGGTCTTAAACTGGAATGTGTCACTTATTGGGCTCCAATGGATGCCTAATGTTTTGATGGTGTCATCAACGGCAAAATCGACTTTGTTTACATTTCTTGATTCGATTGGAATATCCTTAAGCAGTCTTTTGTCATTTGCAGCCCATTTTCGCAGGTGAAACCCAGCCTTCTCTAACATATCAAAAAGTTGCCTTTGTGCTTCTTTGCATTTTGTGATTGTGTCTTGTTCGGACATTACGTCATCAACGTAAAAATCATTTTTCGCTATTTCCGAGGCGACTGGAAACTGCAGTTTTTCGTCTTCAGCTAGTTGTTGTAGCGTTTTTATTGCCAAATATGGTGCTGACGCTGTACCATAAGTAACTGTGGTAAGTTTATACTCCTTGATGGTTTGGTTTTTGGCACTTCGCCATAATATCCGCTGATAATCTTGATGATCCTTATGTAACTCAATTTGGCGGTACATTTTCTCTATGTCTGCACTAAAGACATATTTGTGTTTCCTCCATCGCATTAATATAGTAGCTATATCATCTTGGAGCCTTGGGCCTACTAGCATTAAGTCGTTTAGGCTTACATCGGTTGATGTTTTAGCTGATGCATCGAAGACGACTCGTAATTTTGTGGTTAAGCTGTCCGGTTTTATGACAGCATGATGAGGCATGTAGTATGGTTTTTTCTCCTGCGGATTGTTTGATTCCACTTCGATCATGTGACCGAGCCTTAAGAATTCGTTCACCTCATCAGTGTATTCTTGCTTGAGTTGTGGATTTCTATCGAATTGAGCTTCAAGTTGACAAAATCGTGCAAATGCTCTGTTTTTTGATTCTCCTAATTTGCTGGTATTAGTTGTTTCTTTATTAAAAGGGATTTTTACTACTTATCTCCCATTGTTTTTCCGGTAGTGTGTTTCTTTATAGAACGCTTCACAGTCTATCTCCATTTGTGTTTGTTTCCTTGGTTGTGAAACTCCCTCCAACTCCCAAAATTGTTCTAGTTGTTTATCAACTGATTTTTGGGCTACAAGTCCAATGATTCCTTTACTCCAAGAAACTTCAGATTTTGCTTGTCCTGATATAAGCCATCCTAACCGTGAGTTTTGGGCTATTAGGGAATTTGCGTCATCCCTTCTTATACCATCGAGAATAACATCTCCAAATATATCGGCTCCGATAATTAAGTCTATAGCTCCAGGAATATCGTAGGTTGGATCTGCCAGCTCTATACCTTTAAGGTCTCCAAAGCTCACGCGTTTTACTTGGTTTGATGGAAGTTGGCTTGTTAGTTTAGGCAGAACAAGGGCTTCAACCTGGAGGTTGAGCTTTGATGGAAACCATGAAGTTATTGTGAACTCGACTTTGTGTTTGGACGTGCCGGTTTTCATAGCGCATAAGCCACTCACTTCAATGTTCACTTCTTGTTTCTTTAGCTTTAATAATTGCACAACTGATTCCGTTATTAACGTTGCCTGAGCACCTGGGTCAATAAGTGCTCGTATCTTGACACTGTGGCCATCACTGCTGCTTGCATAGACAATTGCTGTTGCTAGAACAACATTTTGATCTAGGTAACTATGGTTCACCTGTTTTTGTTGCATTTCCATGTGCAACATTGTATGATGCTTCTTGTTGCACTGTTTGCATGTACGTTTGCTTGGACATTGAGTTTGCTTAGCATGTTGCAAGCAGTTATAACAAAGTTCCGCCTGTTTGATTTGTTTACATCTTTCACTTGGCGTTAAGTTGTTGAATGTTGGGCATTTGTATATTATGTGATCGCCCTTGCATATGCGGCATTGTGTTACTGCCTTGGATCCGACGTGTAAATTACGTATTGCGTGTTTTGCTTCATCCCCACATTTTTGTTGCATTTTGCTGGATTCAGAACTTCTAAGGCTTGGTAACGTCTTTCCATGAACTCCAAAAGCGTTTTTAAATCGGGCATTTTATTGGGTTCTGTGAGGCTTTGCTCGAACAAATTTCTGGATTCTAGATCATTTGATTTTGTTATCAGGTGTACAATCATTGGGCCCCATGACGTGGTATTGAAGCCCATATTGTTTAGAGCAGCTAAGCCCTCCTTGATAGCATCCAGAGAATTTTTAATATTATTAGCCGATGTCGAATTTCCTTGATGTCCGGAACTGAGCATTTTGTCGATGTGAATTGACACAATTTTTCGTTCGTTATTATATCGAGACTTGAGCGTTTCCCAAGCACTCTCGTAGTTCTCACTCGAAAAGGTAAATTGCTGAATTAAATGAAGAGGTTCGCCTTCTAAGTGAGCCCTTAAATATTCCATTTTTTCTGTAGTACTTAGACTACTTTTGTTATGAATTATTGCAACAAACAGATCGTAGAATGATTGCCACTCCAAGTAATTTCCTTTAAACGTAGGAATTTTTATTGGAGGTAGTCTAGACTCTGTTTGCCTTGTTTCTTCTCCTCGGTTTTGTTTGTTAATTTCACCTAGCCTGGTCGCCATTTGATGAAGAAATCGATTTATATCTTGTTTCACACCTTTATAGTCATTGTTAGTGACATACTTCGAATTGAGATCAGCTTCCGTAGCATTTGTCATGAATTCTTCATGAAGGTTAGTAAGATTATTCAGTTGCTCTAGCAGCATTTTCTGCTGATAGTCATGAATTTCTTTGGAATACTGCTCTAAAGTTTCTTCAAATTCTTCAATATTTGATATCACTGCTTCAATTTTTAGTTGTAGTTTTCTTAGTATATGATTTTGGGTTGCTGAGTTTTCCGTTGAACTTGATGTACTAGATAACTGTGCTGGCTTAGTGACTGGAGGAATTATGGCCACCAAGTTGGTTTTTAGTATTTCATACATTTCCTTGACTCGTTCAAACGTATTTCTTCCCATATACGGAGTGTCGTGTGCAATTACATTCTTTACTTTTTCATGATTAAAAGAAAATTTTTCCAAAATTTCGTCAATTTTTTTGATTCGTTCGTCTTTGTACTTCTGAGTTTTTCGGGATGCGCTGTCTTTTCCAACGTTTATTTTTATTTTCTCTAGCTCCTCTGCTAACTTCTTCTGTTCTGCAATAATGATGAAGACTTCGGTTTCATCTATTTTGGAATCCATCGCTGTTATTTTTTATTTAATTAATGTTCTGTTTGATTTCTTTAATTATGTTATACCAGTGTTTTAAGCCTTGGTATACGCTTGAAATTCGTGAGATAATGTTAATAATTTTTCTGTTTTCTCTAACCAGTGTTAGTTGCCCTGGTAACGCCTTATGTAGTATTTGTTTTATGTTTTTCGCTAGAAGGACCAATGTTTTTTCCGTAATTTTCAATTCAAGAGATTCCTTACCGCTGGTGGGGGGAAATCTTTTAAGTGAAACTACTTCGTTGACTCTTAATAACAAAAAGCGATTTTATTTATTGAATAGCTTCAATTTATACAGAAATTTTGCTTACTGTAACAAAAAGAAATTTGTACAGAAAATTTGCTTATTTAACAAAAAAGAATCAATATACAATTGACACTCGAGCGCGACAGGTAAACGTACTTTTTGTCTATTCGACACTTTATGTATTGTGCGGTTGCAACCTGAGTCATTAAATTGTTGTTGTCACAACAACAATATTATCCTTGATCTCGAAGAACTTGGATGAGCAAGCTTGTGTTCGCTGCGAGAGCAAAACATTGAGATTAAAAAATGTCCAGCTCATCATGGATGCTGTGCACTTGAAAATGCATTACTTCTAAGGAAAGCTTTGAATGATTTGGAATAAGCTACACTACATATTATTCAAGATTTTGTAACCAATTTAAGCAACAAATAAAAAAAAAGAAAAAGAAAAAGTTTATTTGTTTTCTCACTATTTATTTTGATTCTTAACATTATTTATTCCTTTCATTTACAACTTTGCAATTCGCACTTGTGAAGATCTTCCCAATGGGCCAAGATATGTCAGGGTATGCGCTTCCTTGTTAATTATATTTGACGTTTCTTCACTCATGCTGCTATATGGTGATGGAAGAAAAACCTGTTGTATGAAGATATACATATTTTTTTGTTTTCATATGTACAGAATGTGTACACTAACTTGAAAATCCACCAACTCGCACAGCATGCGCTTACCGTATTTAGTTTTGCACATTTTAATTTGTCTTATTTCATAAGGCAAATCTTTTTTCAATAAGGAAACTTTTACTGTATCCTTAAAGACACCAGTTTCAAGTTTGTTTAATTCCTTTTGATAGTCCATTTGTTCGTTATCCTAAGATCGATTTAAGGGGTATGTAATAAAACAGAATGTGGTTTCACATTTTATAGGTTTTTTTTGATTTGTTAATTTAGAACAAGGTGACCGCAAAATATGATATCTATTTTCATATTCTAATTTAAAGCGCCTTTACAATCTATGGCCTTGAAAGAAAACCAACCAACCTACGAAAAACAAAAATCTTATCACCACCAATGTACTACAGACAGAACAATGACTCGAAATACACATTCCAATAAAACAGTACAAAAACCACAATACGAGAACCAGCCCCGACCTACGACAATGACCCCCAAATACAAGTCTTTTTGTTTTTTATTCTTATGCGACCGCACAGAAATACCCGACAATTTTACTTCAACCAACAACAACAACAATCACATGCCTTATCACGCACTCCTCATGTCACAGCACATTTCCAAAACCGCAAAAAAAAAAACAACATTACTTTGACTACACCAGGAATCTGGTGCCACGAACCCTCCAATCTGGCACCAACGATCCCATATCCGACAACCTGCAACCTGGTAACCTGCAATCTGGTAGCCTGCAATCTGGTAACCTGCAACCTGGTAACCTGGCAACCTGCAATCTGGTAACCTGCAATCTGTTAGCCTGCAATCTGGTAACCTGCAATCTGGTAATCTGGTAACCTGGTAACCTGGCAACCTGCAATCTGGTTCCAGGAATCCCCGCACACCTGCAACCTGGTAACCTGGCAACCTGCAATCTGGTAACCTGCAATCTGGTAATCTGGCAACCTGCAATCTGTTAACCTGCAATCTGGTAGCCTGACATCTGGTAACCTGCAATCTGGTAACCTGCAATCTGGTAACCTGCAATTTGGTAACCTGCAATCTGGCTCCAGGAATCCCCGCACCAATGCAACCTGGTGCCACGAACCCCCGCACCAACAACGTACATGCACTATCACATTTCTCACAACACGATCACGCATGCCTTATCATATTTTACTCTTATCACCAACCACACACTTACAAAACCACAAAAAAATACACTGCAAAACCACAAAAAAAAACACACCGCAAAACCACAAAACCACAAAACCACAAAAACACACTGACACACTTACCCACCTCAAGGCCATTGACCCGTGACGTCATGGTGCTCCATGCTCCATGTGTTCCAGGATCGGTAAATACACTCTACTCATCTGCACAGGAAAAACTTCCACGCTGGACCCAAAACTCTCGTGACACTTCTTAGGCAGCAAGTCTGGATCGTAAACGCTAGACATCTCGCTCGTAAAACCGTAAACAATTGCACCCATTGTGTACGATATAAGCCCAAGCTTCTGCAGCAAGTAATTAGAAATTTCCCGAAGGAAAGTGTCACCGCTGCTCGACCATTTTCACGATGTGGAGTCGATTTCTGTGGACCTATTCTTAGGTACCATAGGATTCGGGGAAAGGTTCCTTACAAAACATACATTTCGGTATTCGTGTGTTTCACATCTAAAGCTGTTCATTTAAAACCGGTATCAGATTTGACAGCAGAGGCATTTATTGCGGCCTTAAAACGAATGATCTGTCGTCGAGGGTTGCCGACTGACATTTTGCGATAACGCGATAAATTTTGTTGCGGCTACCCCAAAGCTAACAGAATTACATAGCACATTGTTTCACAAACCCTTTAAAGATTCACTTGTTAATTTTTGTAGCAAATAACAAATTAATTTTCATTTTATTTCTCCTAGGGCACCTCATTTCGGAGGAATCTGGGAAGCGGCGGTTAAGATAGCGAAAGGACATCTGCTTCGAACTTTTCATAATACGAAGCTTTCATTTGAGGAACTAGCAACCGCACTTTGCTAAATAGAAGCTGTGATAAACTCCCGACGCATAACACCACTTTCGAATGACCCTAACGACTTGGAAGACTTAACTCCGGGCCACCTACTAATCGGTTCATCCCT
Source organism: Volucella bombylans (assembly GCA_949129095.1). Taxonomy (NCBI): domain Eukaryota; kingdom Metazoa; phylum Arthropoda; class Insecta; order Diptera; family Syrphidae; genus Volucella; species Volucella bombylans. Next base: position 293,681,686 of record OX422140.1, read on the forward strand.
TAAATCGATTCCAGAACCAGCAGACGAAGCTCCAAATACATGCGCCTTGCAGTACTGGCGTCGCATCCAAAACATAAAAACGCACTTCTGGAAACGTTGGACGAAAGAATACCTGCAAGAGCTACAGCAAAGAACAAAGTGGTCTTCTCATAGTCAAAATCTTAGAGCGGACACCATGGTCATCGTTCATGATGATAACACGCCGCCAAAAAGATGGTTGCTTGGAAGAATCGAAGGAACACTTATTGGCAAAGATGGCAAGGCAAGAGTTGCGGACATTAGAACGACGAGAGGGGTAATCAGGCGACCAATCCATAAGCTGGCCGTCCTTCCATGTTGAAACCAGGTGCTTTCAAAGAGGGCGGAATGTTGGGTCACATCATCTCAAAAAAAAAAAAAAACATTATTGCCAAGAACATACATACTCATCATTTATTTGTCTACAATTTAATATTAAATTATCTAACATTTGTACTTTCAAAAATTTGAATTGCTAACGTATATAAAACACGACACATCAAACTGTGAATTGAATAAAAATTTAAACTTCGAGCCCAAAAATCAATGTTCGCCATATTTAATAAACATTATTGTACTAAAACGGAAAAATATATGAACAAACTTGTACTAAAATAAGTTTCTTTTAAAACTGAATTGCAATAAAGTTTCTTCTCGTGTCAACACTCAACAGTAATTTTTTAGAGAGTCGTAGTCGATTTCGTTCCGTATTTTTTTTTTTCATTTTTTGCGACACTTTCAAATTTTCGTGAACAATACCTCTTCAGGAAAGTATTGGAAGAAATATTCGCACCAATCTTCCATGAAGAGCAGTCAAAAAAAAAAAACCTTCTGACTGTACAAGGGGCGTACGACAACATAATAATTTCGTACTGAAACACAAATATAGTTGAATTCACGGGACGATCTTTATTAGGTAAAAATTGTAGAGGAATTTCACTCTTGTTTTTTCGTAAAGTACCTATAGTAGTAATTTTATCATCTAAAAGACTTAACACGAGCTCATACGACGTGTACCAATTATCAATGTCAGCTTTCTGTTTTTCCCTTTCAGATGATCCATCATGCAATGGCCTCTGTGGAAAATCATTCCATGCCATATGCATCGGACTAACCCGGAGATCCATAACCTACCTCAAGGAGTATTGCAGTCTTTTCAATTTTTACTGCGACGAGTGCAAAGAGATCACCTTGGCTCACGTTATGTTGGCAATTAAATGCAACAACGAGTCTATCAATGCGATGCTAACCGAGAATGGTCATATTAGCAGAACTATTTTGGACAGAATAGAAAAGATTGAAGACTCAATAAACTGCATTGATAGTAATGTGGATGCTTACAAGTCCACAGGAAGAATGATCGAAAAGCAACTGGCAGCGATCCAAAACCTATCGAAAAACAAATCTAACCACGACAACGAGAGCGCAGTGATCAAATATCACTTCGACGGAATTAAAGCTTTCCTCAAAACAAATTTTGCCAACCTCCTTAAGTCCAGCGAACTCACACACATAAACGACTCTATCAACCTTCTCCGTACTGATCTCGACTTGCTTTTTCAATCCTCCTCCAAAACAACACATCACATCCCGCATCCATCAGATTCTACGCTCGATGACCTGACCCTAAAAATGATTGATGTCAGCGAGGAACTCATAGCAACTCGGTTGACCGTTGCCGAAATCGGTAATGAAGTGAGATTGGCTTCCCACAAAATCGATGGAATACCCGATCAAATTCAGTTCCAGGCTAGTTCTCCGTACAATGTCTCAATTCATAATGAATTAGTAGACACGGAGTCTCATTTGCCATCATTTTCAAATACTCCTCCCGCCACCCTAACAACGGAAACCGAAACCGTCTTGCCTTTACCAACTAAAATCCCGCCCATCGCCGCTCCACGCAAACTGCTCAATCAATTTGGAACTTCATGGACCCCCTCCGAATGGAAAAACAGACTCGAAAAGCTGAAACAGGCAAACCATACGGCATTCTTCGTTGAAGGGGCCCCTCAACACGCTGATGTTTCTTGGGTGCGGAATTTCTTTCACCGAAGTTACGCTATCACCATTAGCGAGTGCCAGATGATTTCCTCCGCTGACTCCAACAGTTCCTGCAGCTTCAAAGTCAACATCCCAACCAAATATTCGTGGTTGTTCCCTACTCCTCCTGGTAAGACAACTAAACCTGGGAAGATAAGAATTACTAAATGCTCTGAAGAACGAGAAAACGCACATCTCGAGAGTAATGAAAGTGTTAAAAATAATCGTAGTGTTAACAATAAACTTAAAAAAAGACCCCTCTCCAACTCCCTTCCAAATAAAAAATATGCTTCCAAAAAACGAAGCTCTAATCTCGACCCCAACTGGAGCTTCAAAACAAACTTATTCCCCAATTTTAGTCCTCCCTCCTCACTTATCCGACACAAAGCCCTTACACACCAATTTTCTAATCCCCCAATTCCCCCCGTTCCACCGAAGTCCGCGCGCCAACGCGTCTCTTTCAACTTAACCTCAACCACCCATATTATTCCTTCTCAACCTTCTACGCCACCAAACCCAGCTAGCAACCCAATTCCCAACTTCGACCTTAAAACTGGAGCTAAGTACCCTAACTTCATTAACTCCCATACCTTAAACCCCACATCTCATCCCTCGTCCAACTCCATATCCAATCATTTATCTCTAACTCCTCTTCTTGATCCCCTTTTTCCCCCCACTGTTAAACTAACACAGCAAACCAATGGCACTACGGAAAGTCGATATGCTCTCTCTAGGCTCAGAGAACGAAAGATATATGAAAACATTCGTCTCTTTCTTGCCTATTTAGATGACAAATCTGAATCGGTCTTCTACGAAGGGAAAACCAAAACCAGCGTCATGGTTTCCATCCAGCAGGAAGGCCTCCCTACCGACCCTATCAGTCTCAGGAACCTTTATGTCAGGTACCACGAGATTTTTAACATGTCCCCTCAGAAAGTAGCAGACGACCTTGCTGCATTCGGCAACTATGTTCACTCTAAACGAGTATCACACCTACAGCGAAGCCGAGCCGATCACGACAAATTTTTTCGTCCATAACGTGCCTCCCTTGCCAGCGCTTAAACCATCCTGCCTCACACCTCCACCCCACATAAACCCTCTTACATTTTACTACCAGAATGTAAGAGGTCTTCGCTCTAAAACCAATGCTGTCCTACGTCAATCGCATGCTCTTCCCTTTGATATTTACGCCTTGACCGAAACCAATTTGATTCCCGACATAAAGAACCAGGAATTGTTCCCTCCTACTTTTAATGTTTTCCACGACGACGATCCTACCCGCACAAATAAAGATTGCCCCTGTCGAGGTGTGCTACTGGCGATGGACAACAGCCTTAACTCTTCTCCCATTACAATTTCTTCATCCTCTAAAGCCGACGTTGTCGCAATAAAAATATCACTGCCTCTCAAGTCCCTTTACGTTATATGTTGCTACATCCTACCAGCTCAACCTATCGAATCTTACCAATTTGTTGTTGATGCGATCGATCATTTAATTAACCTGTCAGACCCTATTGATGATATCCTTATTTTCGGCGACTTTAATCTTCCTCAGCTACAGTGGACTCCATCAGATGATCAATCGTTTTTCATCGCTTCAAATGCCATCTCAGCTAAGGAATGTCTCTTCTTAGATCGCTTAACAGACTCAAGTCTATGCCAAGTCATTGGTATATCCAATTATATGGGCAGGCAATTAGACCTTATTTTCACAACAGATCCAATTAACTCCTCAGTCTCACTTTGTCCCCTATCCCTCTCAACAATCCATAACTACCATCCCCCCCTTCTACTTTCATTTTTTCATAACTCTTCATTCCAGTCCACTCCCCCCATAACTCTCTCATCCCACGACTTTCATAAAGCAAACTTTCACAAAATCAGTGAATATCTCAGCAGATCCCTCTTTAACTTTCACAACTTAAGTTGATGATGCCTTATCCATTTTTTATAAAGAAATATTTAATTCTTTTTCCCTTTACGTTCCGTTTGCCCGCCTTAAAACATCATCTACTAGTCCTCCCTGGTATAATCGCAAGCTTCGTTCCTTACGTAATAAGAAAAATAAGTTATGGGCTGTCTTTCTGCGTACCAGATCCTTTACCGAGTATTGCAACTATCTTGGTGCTTATCTTCATTTCACCGAACTTTACAATTCCCTTTACCAGCGCTACCTTAACAATGCGCAAGTCAACCTTATAAACCACCCTAAGTCCTTTTTCCAATTTGTTAACTACAAAAGAAAGTCCGATGGTTACCCTCCTTCCCTCTCTTTCAACAACAGGTCATCAACCGATCCACTCACCATTGCCAACCTATTTGCCACATTTTTTAAACAATCCTTCACCAACGACTCCTTTGTACCAGATCCATCCTATTTTAGTTACCTACTGAACTTCTCCAATGGCCCACTTCTTTCTCATATTTTGGACCCGTCTTATATCGAATATAAATTACACCAACTCAATGACGAATTCACACCCGGCCCAGATGGCCTCCCTACCATATTTCTTCAAAAATGTTCTTCCTCTCTTTCCCTTGCCCTTTCTTATCTCTTCCGTCTATCCCTTTCACAAGGAGAATTTCCTCAGGTTTGGAAAACCTCCTTCATAACCCCGATCCACAAGAAAGGATCAACGAATGAAATAACCAACTATCGTCCCATCGCTAAACTCTCCCATATACCCAAACTCTTCGAAAGTATTTTGTATGAAGCTCTAAGCTTCCAATGCAAATCACTTATTTCCCCTAGACAACATAGCTTCTTAAAAGGTAGGTCAACCACCACAAATTTCGTTGAATTCGTATCCTTTGCCCTCTCTGCCCGAGAGAATGGCAATGAAGTCGATGTAGTTGCAACCGATTTTAGCAAAGCCTTCGATAAAATCTCTCATCGGTTAATTATCTTTAAATTGTCTGCCCTCGGCTTTGAACCCATATTGTTAAAATGGATATCCTCTTACCTCGAAAACCGTTTTTACAGTGTTCGTTTTAGGTCAGCCCAGTCCGCTCCATTTTTGGCCACCTCTGGAGTTCCACAAGGCAGCCATCTCGGTCCCCTTCTTTTTATATTAACCATAAATGATCTCGATATGATCATCAAACACTCGTCTTTACGCCGACGATACCAAATTTTTCAAAACCATTTCCTCTCCCCATGACTCTTTCCTCCTTCAACAAGATCTTGCTAGTTTCTCGATCTGGTGCCTCAAAAATTCTTTGGAACTTAACATCGCCAAATGCCAATCCATCACCTTCTCACATAAGCGGAACCGTCCCCGACTCTATCTTCTCCATAACCAACCTATCTCCTCCGTACAGTCTCTTCGCGACCTCGGCATTTTGTGTGACAGCGAGCTCAACTTCCGTTTACATATGGATGAGATAATCCTCAAAGCCAACTCTGCACTAGGTTTTGTAAAACGGTGGTCCAAAGAATCCCATACGTGACCAGGTCCCTCTATATTACCTTTGTTCAACCCCTCCTAGAGTACGCCAGTCAAGTATGGTCCCCATATCATCGTGTTCATATCTCGAGAATTGAAAGCATTCAGCGTCGTTTTCTTCGATTTGCTCTTCGAGGTATGCCCTGGGACGATCCTTTTAATCTGCCCCCCTATCAAAATCATCTCAACCTTATCAACTTAAACACCCTCGAAGATCGCAGAGATGCAGCAGACTTTCTCTTCATTCATCGACTCCTTTCAGGTCACGTTGAATGCGCGTCCCTTTACAACTCCATTTTCCTCAACACTAACCCTCGTAATCTACGTACCCCTCGACTCTTCTATCTACCAACCCACCACACCTCCTATGGCGCGAACGAACCAATCTCCCATATGCTACGTCAAATCAACTCAAACCCTACCGTCTTTGACTTTCACCGCACCACTTCCTACCTCAAATCTGTTCTCCTTCACCACTCCAACCAACCTTAGTTTTAAGTTTTAGTTTAAGTTTATTTTTTAAGTATAGCTTGTATTAAGCCGAATAAATGGGGGCATTTGCTCATCATCTCATCTTTTCTAAAAAAAAAAATTTATGTTTGCATCATCCTCTTCGATCTCGTGATCTGATTCACCTTTTTGCTCATTATCACTATCGTGTTCTTCATCTGAGTAATTAATCGCTTCCTCGTCATCATCAGAAAAATTAAAATCAATATTGTCTTCATATGCGATATTTTCTGTTTCCTCATCTGATAATTCAAGAAGAAACTTCAAAATGTTTTCATCATTCGCAAGCCGATCCCTAAAATAGCATTAAATTAATCCAAATAAAAATTTCAAGCTCAAACTGCTCCAAAACAACAACAAAAAATGCAAAAATAATGTTACTTACATGTCCGGGCGCGCGGTTGACTTTGTCAACTATCTTAACTATTTTTATTTACGAGTATATATCTATTCACTTGTTGATTGTTCTGTTGCAAAAACACTACTGGCTTAACAAATAGGACTTGGTGATAAGGTACTGAAGGCGGTAGCCGGACAAGATTTAACCTGTACAAACAATGGCGTCACAATGCCTCAGTAGTTGACTAAGTCAACCAGCGCGCCGGTCTAGGGTTAATCTATCCAGTGCATCCAATACGTCTGCCCTATATTCGGAGTACAGTTCTGAGAATTATTCAAACACTTCAGCTAAATCCGATGCTTTCAAATCAGCCTCCAACTTTCCACCCCCTACAATCTCTTCATTATACCGTTCCGCCGTCTTTAAGGAATTTTCCATAATGGCCAGCCTAGTTTGAAGATAATTTTCCCTTTTCAACCTACCACTATCAGCCTTTTGAAAATTGTCGTAATCTTTTTTAAAACGCGTAAGTAACGCAATTTGTAGATTCCCAAATGACATTTTGTAATATATTTCATTTTATTTTTAGACAATATTTATACGTCATAGCAGTAGAAGGAATAGTAAGGTAATTTACTTACTTGTGTTTTGGGATTCCTGATACTGTTGGGCTGATTTGGGTGCTGTTTCTGTCTGGATATGTGTTGCAGAACTGGATTATACTTCCTTCTTCGATGTGCGATTTTGCCAGGCTGAAACTTCTCGACTTGACGCTGGGCAGTGGACACTACATATAAGTATATGTATACTATATGTATATTGAAGAATTCTCTGTCTGGTGTAATTGAATTCACACTTTGTATTATTTTATTTTAGATATAGTAAACTTATGGATATTTATGTATATTATGGTAGATCTACTTACTGGGCATATTTTAAAGTTAGGCTCAAATAGATACTTTAGGCTTTAAGATGCTAAAGGGTCCGCCATCTAACGTTTTTTTTTTTCACCTAGTGCTTATTTTGTGAATGGTAACACCTAGCTCATGTCAGATTTGACAGATAATTAGCTTTATCCTTCCGGTTAATAATGGAAAATAATTTCATTCAAATGGCTGCCTCGGCTGGCCATGCAGTAGCCTACACGATCGGTCCAATTTTTAAGCACATTATCGATTGTGTGCAGCTGTATTTCACCAATGGCTTCACGAATATTGTCCTTTAAAGCGTCAATTGTCTCTGGCTTGCCGGCGTAACACTAATCTTTTACGGCACCTCACAAATAATAGTCCAACGGTGTCAAATCGCAGCTCCGAGGTGGCCAAACGACATCAGCTCTGCGGCTGATAATGCGATCTTCAAAAACAGGGCGCAAAACATCGAGTGTAGCTTCGGCTGTAGCCGAAGTGGCACGTAGCGCCGTCCTGTTGAAACCAAATGTTGCCAATATCCTCCTCTTCAATTTTTGTGAACAAAAATTCGTTCAACATGGCCCGGTAACGATCGCCATTGACTGTAACGGCCACTCCTTGCTCATTTTCGAAGCTAAATGGCTCAATTATGCCTCTGGACCAAAATCCGCACCAAACAGTGACTCGTTTTGGGTGTATCGGCTTTTCAATGTAAGCGTGCGGGTTTTCTGTGCCCCAAATGCGACAATTTTGCTTGTTTACATACCCGCCAAAATCAAAATGAGCTTCATCTGAAAAGATGATTTTTTTGGCAAAATCGGCATCTTCTCTAAGTCGATCGCAGGCCCACTTAGCGAAGCGAAAACGCATTGGATGGTCAGTTGGCTTCAACTCCTGAACCAATTGGACTTTGTATGGCGTCTATGCAAAATTCGTCTCAATGATGTCTCCGAAATGTTCAATTGTTGAGAACGACGGTGAATTGATGTTGATGGCACTTCACGCACACTTTCTGTCACAGCAGCAATATTCTCGGGTATACGCACTGTTTTTGGCTTTTCACGCTTTGGTTTGTCGATGAGGATGCCAGTTTCTTTCGCTTTTTTCACAAGATAAGGAACATACGAAAGTCCGTACGCAATTTTCGCACACATTCAGCAACATTACCATGATTTTCAAAGTAATGTCGCAATATTTCCCAGCGTAGTTCAAGCATATACACAACCATATTCGTTTAGCGGAAGGATAAAACTAATTATCTGTCAAATCAGACATGAGCTAGGTGTTACCATTCACGAAATAAGCACTAGTTGAAAAAAAAAACGTTAGATGGCGGATCCTTTATTTGCTGATTTTAGGATTAAGTTCAAATATGCACTTTTAAGATGTGGTTTTTTATAATTATGTTGAAATGAGACACTTTTATGTTTTAAAAATCTTAACAGTTTAAATTTCAAAAGGGCACACTGAATTGATTTGTCTTAAGTTCGACTTAGGAGATTGTAAGTTTTCTGAGCAAATTTTTATTTTTTTTTTTCGATAATTACTTAAATTACACCACTAACAGCTCGAAGACCGAACTTTCAACCGTATATTTTAAATAAAACAACTACATTCTTTTAAACGTTATAAAATACAGAATTTTATTTGTGTTCGATTGCTGTTTATATTTAATTTACAAATGTTTCATTGAACATGTTCAGCTAAACATTTTACGAGAAGCAACATTGCCATTTGTGATAATTTTGATTGTTTTTCTCAATTACAAGAATTCACAATTATAATGTTTATTTGTTAGTAAATTTATTGAAAATTTAACATGTCAACAACTCCTAATATTCTTAAATTATTTACATCTTGCACGCTAATATTATTCAAACTTATTTATCTAATGAAAGCTTGGCACCAGAGGCGGAGGTTCAATTTAATATTTCTTTTAGTAATTCAGATAGGATAGATTTGGTTCTTTCTAGATCATTGAGCTTAGACATGATGAAAATATCATCTGCGTAGCTGCACTGATCCAGACGTTTGTATTTTCCCACTATTGTGTTTATTTCGTCAAAAGCTATAATGAAAGGAACCACCAACAAAGGGGATCCTTGAGGGATACCATTGTGAAGTGGAAGAGTTGAGGAGAAATGGTTGTTAACTTTAACGGAACATTTTCTCTTCATAAGAAAAGATTTTACATAACCGAACATTTTTGGGCCGATGCCCCATGCTTTTAATTTGTTAATAATTAGATGAATACCGATTTTGTCGAAGGCCATTTCGAAATCTAGTGATAACAGAGTAACGTGATTTCGAGACGATAGGGCATTCGATACAAAGGGTCCGCCATCTAACGTTTTTTTTTCAACTAGTGCTTATTTCGTGAATGGTAACACTTAGCTCATGTCTGATTTGACAGATAATTACGAGTAGTTTTATCCTTCCGGTTAATAATGGAAAATAATTTCATTCAAATGGCTGCCTCAGCTGGCCATGCATTAGCCTACACGATCGGTTCAATTTTTAAGCACATTATCGATTGTGTGCAGCTGTATTTCACCAATGGCTTCACGAATATTGTCCTTTAAAGCGTCAATTGTCTCTGGCTTGTCGGCGTAACACTTATCTCTTAAGGCACCCCACAAATAATAGTCCAACGGTGTCAAATCGCAGCTCCGAGTTGGCCAAACGACATCAGCTCTGCGGCTGATAATGCGATCTTCAAAAAAAAAAAAAAAAAAAATCCACGTGTAATATGGCATCGGCACAACCTCGATTGGGTTTGAAGGGTTTTTCGCTAATGAGTTTGTTGTAATCCATAAACCAGAGAAAGCGTTTTGCAACTAATTTTTTCTAAAACTTTAGACAAACAGGAAATTAGCGAAATTGGTCGGTGGCCACAAACTGTATTAATAGTCTTGTTAGGCTTGGGCAAGGGAACTGACTTCCAGCTTTGTGGAATTATGCCAGTTTCAAGAAACTTACTGTATAAGCGACAAATCCTTGATTTTGTTGACGGTGGTAGGTTTTTTATCATAGGGTAAGATATGCGGTCCCTGCTTGGCGTTTTGCCTTTTAATTTGGGGTGGCAGCTGTCCAGTTCCAGATTTGTTATCGCAACTTCAATGTGCCTTGCTGATGGAATTGGGGTAGCTGAGCTAATTTTCATTTCTCTCCAGAATAAAGCATTGGATTTTTTATAGGCTATTAGGTTGGTATTGATGGGGTCTTTCTTAAAAAGACTCCAAGTTCTCACTTTCTCGGAATTTAAATTTTTTATTTTGGAGTTCCACCACGGGACATAAAGTTTGGTACGGCACGAAGGCATTTGGGGTATAGAGATATTGGAGGCGGACCGTATGACTTTTAGGATCGGCTTCTTTGTTTATATTGGACGACAGTGTATGTTTTAAAAGAAAATCAGAAATATAAATTTTAAACTTGTCCCAGTTGGCCTCATCAGTTTTAAATTAGGGGATTAGTTGCGCGTTTGACTTAGCGGGGCCTATTGCAACGTTAGTAACAATTGGAAAGTGGTCACTGTTGTGAAGATCCTCAAGGATTCTCCAAGAAATTCTGGTGAGCAACAGGTGATGTCAATGTGTGTAAGGAGTCAATTGGCCACGGAGGCATCCATGATGCAGGAGTAGTTGGCAGTGGCACGCTCGCGGTTGCTCGGCTCTAGCTCGTCGGGTTGGGTAGGTTCTTGCCACTACCCCGTGCATCGCAACTCAACTTACCTTTTTGTTTTCCTGCCGGGTTATAAAAAAAGAGAAAACAAAGATAGCCTGGAGAAAGCTACGTTATTTTACGGATGGACTTAAAAGATAGGAGGAGAGAAAGATGATAGAAGAAAGAGGAAATGAAACAGCAAGATCACTTCTGTGTGCCATCACCACTGTGCAAGACCGGGACTTTCGCGCTTAGAACTAACTAATCCTACACTAACCTAAACCCTAAATACCGAACTTAATTAACGACTTATAACTAACTTAACCCTACGTACCCTACACCGAATAATGTGTCCCAGTATCACACAGCGATGACAGCTCGTTACGACCTGAAATAAGCCGGGTGTTGTTGGCTGAGGATGGCCAACCCACCCTTATCGCACTTGGTTGCGACCAATTGCTACCATTCTGGCCAGATCTGTGAATGGTAGCCCCTAAAGAAATACTCCATTATTATAATAAGAAAAACCCGTTCTTCAAATCATTACAAAATTCTTTCTATATTTATTATAAAAATAAAAAAAAAATTCACAAACAATTCATAAGTATATCCTAGGTTGGAGTGTTTAATTTTATTTTATGTAAGAATTGTTATTAAGGCTACTCTTATCCTAGCCGCAAAACTTATCATTATACATAGGACTTCAGGTCCCTCGAAGTTCTGGCGCCAGCACTTTGAAGAATCGCTTTAATTAAATTCATAAAGAACAAATATTTTTTTTTCCTTTTTTTTTCGCGCACAACCACAAAAAAAAAGGATAATAAAATAAAATTCAAAAAAGCTTAAGTTTACACCCTAACCTTACTCTGCACATCAAATTCAAAAAAAAACTCAATTCTAAGGTCCTACAATCTAACTTAATCTAAATTGGTTTTTGTACATACACATATACATCTATCTACTACACTAATTCAATAACTTCAAAACCTTTTTTTTTACTTGTCTGGTTGTGTTTTAATCTTAAGTATCTTCTTTTTTTTTCACTTTTAATTTCTTGTTTGTTCTTTTTTTCTGTTGTTGTTGTGGTGGTTGTTGTTGTGGTGTTGGTTGTCCCGCGGAGCACCTCTTGCAGGCGATGCAGCTTTTAGCGGTACGATTCGGGTATTTAACGAAGAGCCCGAAAAAAAAACACAGGATTTTCACCCAACCAGCTCACAAGATGTCCTGGGTGTTCTTAACACACACATACACATGGGTATAACAAAACTATTTCCCTTTAAGGGTTAGTAATACATTTTTATTTTCTGCACTTTTTCTTTTTTTTTTTGGGGGGGGGTTGCTTTCCCGTGGGAAGATTTCCGCGCCCGGTGGGGGTTTTTAGTTGTCTTCCTTTTTTTGTACAAGAAAAAAAAAATTCCTATGGTATACGACCTTTTTTTTTGTTTTTTTTTGTTTGGGCGAAGTTTCCGGATTTATTTTTTTTTATTTTTTTTTTTTTTCCGACACTAGCGAAATTTTCGCGCACACCAGACGCAAATAATTTTTTTTTCTGTCTCGAGGACTTTTTCGCACACAACTCGCTTAATCAAAAGAAACTCGAGAGTCAAGCAAAAAAAATTATCTAAATTCCACGACCGACACAATCGATCCGAAGTCTCGAAACCCAACTCGCCAAAACCAATCCACGACCTTCTGCCCGACTATCACGAATCTCCCCACTACAATTGAAAATCGCACGACCTTGCCGTTGTAATCTTCTGATACCCAAACCAACGGCTGATCGGCATCGAAAGATGATCAGCTGATTTTCTACTAAATGTCATTGACCTTCCTAACTAGTTCTCTTCTTAATTTTTCTTTGATTTCTTATTTGTCTATCTTTATTCCCCATTCTAATTTCTGCCTCTCAACTGTGGGTTCATGCCTAAACTTATACCTATAATAAACTACCTCCCACACGATCTACCTCCTTAGCTAGGTTTTCCACCACCTCCTCCTGAATTTAAGGTAGTCAACACAACTCTCTCTACGCCAAAAGGGACATATTCACCATAGTAACAAGAACACACAGAGTGAGCCTACGAAGAAAGTGGAATGAGGGAATTTGAAAATAGAGGGAACTTTAATAGAGTCAGGTCTTGTATGAGTTGGGAAAGAGAGATTAGTAGGACAAACTAATGGATTAGGAGGGGAAAAGGGGTGTTTTTGACAACGGGTAAATTTGGTACAGTGAGGGGACACAAATAGAACACCACAATTAAACATATTTATTTATTTTTATTTTTATTGTTGTTAAAAGGCTGACGCTACATGTGTGTAAAGGTTCTGTGTGTGTAGAAGTGAGTAGCTGATCCGTCATTTAACACCATGAGGTTGGAGTTAAGCAGAAAATCATCCAAAATAACTCCCCTGGAATTTGTAGATGGGGAGCCCCAAAGAACGCTCCAAGAGTTAATGTCACCCACAAGCAAAGCGGGGGTGGAGACTTGATTAAGGATATTTTCGAGGCCGTATTGTGAAAATTGTTGATTAGGTAGGATGTAAAGAGAGACTACTGTAAATTTGAGAGACAAATTTATTTGGACTGCTATCGTTAAAATATTAGAATTAATATTGAGCAAGTTATGAGGAATATTACTTTTTATTAAGAGACCAATACCTTGTTTTGCCATTGTATTGTGAGCGAATTTTGAAAATAACCTTTATATGGATTGGGTTCAAAGGGAGTAGAACCAAATGCACAATGTGTCTCTTGAAGAGATATAAAACAAGGCGAAAGTTCTTTTATTAATATATTAAGCTCATCATAGTTGTTAATATAACCTTTTATATTCCATCGGAGAGCTTTAAATGTAATGTGACTTTGCGATGAAATTGATTTAGTTGAATTGATGTGTGAATTATTTCTATGATTTCTATGAACAATGCAGTCTGTGACGTGTGTACTGTTGAAATTATATGTCGTCATCGTCTGATATTAGTGTAGGAGGGACAGTTTGAGTTTTCGAAGAAGTGCCTGTTTGGTGGAATGATAAGACTTGGTTAATTTTTGGTTGTAGTAGAGAAACTCTTTGAGTTTTTTTGTGAAGGTGGTGAGGGGTGAAAATGGGAGCCGGTTTAATTTTGGAAGATCAGTGAGAGATTGGATAGAGATTGAGGGTTGTTAGTTGCATGCATTGGGTTTAGTGACTGTGTGTTTTGATTAATGTCGTTTTGTTGTTGTTGAAAGATAACTTTATTTGTTTCGTGTGTGACTATTGCTGTGGGATAAGATGTAGTTATTAGCGGGATAGGAGTTTTGAGAGGGGTAGTTGTGTTTTTAATAGTTTGTGGTTAGGTTCGGCTGGGGTATTACTTTGAGTGAGAATTCTGTTTATAATAATTTCAGCCACGGAAGATTTGGTTCCGGGGTATTTAATTGGAGCGGGTAGTTAATGTAGCATCGGATTATCATTATATATTTTCCAAGCTTCATTGTGTGATTGTGCATCGACGGTTGATTTTGATTTTGTTGACGGACTTATGTCGCACAAAAATTGGGCATGCTGGGTCGGAAGATGTGTGAGTATCGTCTCTGCAGCTAATACAATGATTTCGTGAGCATTCCTCGTACGAAGAGGTAAACAGCAATATTTACAAGTTGGTGAATTATTGCACCTGTATTTGGTGTGGCCCAATTTTTGGCAACAGACGCATCTCATCGGATTTGGGATATATTCGTCTACCTTGCAATTTACTCATCCTATTTTTATGTCAATGGGACGTTTAATGAGATCAAAGATAACGATTGCGGCACCTGTCGGGACTAGATCAGAGTTAACTTTTTTTTCATTTTTTTATGTCGATTATTTTATATATTGTTTTTAATTCATTCAGCAGATCATCTTCTGGTATGTCAATTATATGTCTGGAAAAGATTCTATCTACCTTGAGTTGAGTTGAGTCCAACGTGCGAAACTATTTTTACTGGCATAGAATCGACGTATTTAGCCTTGGTGAATCTTTCAGCCGTAAAAAGATTAGAAACTTTTACGAGAAGGTCGCTGGATTGCATTGGTTTAACCTAAAAAATATCTTTGGATATACATACTCGTATTTCCAATCCACGACTTATTTGGAAAGGGTTATGTGCAGAGAGTGATTTAAAATTTCATCAAGTTTTTTTAATCCTGATACTACTACATACCGGGGAAAATTTTCATCATTTGAAGAGATTGTTGGGAGTGATGGGAAGTTGTTAGCAAAGAATTTGCGTTTTGATTTTATGTTCCGATTTAAGGGAGCGTCCGGAGAGAGTCCCTAAATCGGTTACGATTAGGGTGGTCCGAGCCCACTTTCATCTCTTATTTGTAGACAAAAGTGTGAAAGTAGAGAAAATACGACAATTTAAAGTTTAAGTTAGGCCGCGGGGCGGGCAAAATTGACACTTTGTAAACAAACGAAAATAAGAATGATATATACAGTGTTGTGCATATCAATAGCAACTAATGTTACTTATTTGAATGCTTTAGCTTTTAACGTACTTTTACTGCTTTATTTAAAATTTTGCTCATCCGTTTCATTTAGTAATGATTTCTGTTTAATACAACAATATCGAAAATGATACACAAATTAACGGTACTTTAGAATCGAGCAATACAATTAGAATGATTGTTTTTCAGTTGTGCATAACAAAAGCAACTTTATCGATTGTGATTTTGTTCACCTGATTAACAGTAAATTACTGTTACATTTCATGTTTTGTGAATTTCTGATGATGATTCAAACATTAGGAGCATTTGCAATTGTAGCTTGGAAGAAAGAAGTGCGTTTATTTTTAAGTGCACCATGGCTCGCGATAAATATCCCGAAAACAAAAAATAATTGATGAGTTTGAAAGTGGATTTTCTCAAATTTCTTTGGTAAAAAATTATAATATCAATAAGTCGATCATCTCGCGCTTAATTAAAATGTATAAGGCCACAAAATCTATTAAAACCATTCACTTGGGCGGACCCAAACGGAAGACGACAAAACGAATGGACAGAAAAATAATGTTGGCTATAAAAAAAGATCCATTTTTATCATCGCAATCGGTAGTTAAACAGCTAAATTTAGATGTAGACTCAAGTACCGTTCGCCGACGTGCTATAGAAGCAGGTTTCAAAAGTTATAGGCCGGCTAGAAAACCATTGTTGACCAGGAAGCATTTAGAGAAAAGGCATGATATTTGCGTTAAAATATTGCTGATTGAATTTATAAAATTTATTCATATTTCAGGTTGAGTTGCAAAGCACACTTTCATTGGACCAATAGAAATCAGTGCTATTTAGCGATGAATCGAAGTTTAACCTTTTTGCAAGCGATGGTATGACAACTGTTCGTCGGCGAAAGGGTGAACGACTAAAACCACAAAACTGCAAAGCCACTGTAAAACACGGAGGAGGTTCGGCAATGGTTTGGGCCTGCTTTTTTGGTTTTGGGCAAGGACCCTTACATGAGATTGAAGGGATAATGGATCGTTTTGCCTACAAGCACATTTTAGAGTCAGTCATGTTGCCTTTTGCTCAGCGGAAAATGCCACCAGACTGGGTATTCCAACATGACAATGACCCTAAACACACGGCAAAGGTTGTAAAAGAGTGGCTGGCAGCAAATAGGGTTCAGGTATTGGATTGGCCTGCCCAATCACCTGAACTGAACCCAATCGAAAATCTGTTTGGCATCCTCAAGCGGCGAGTTGGTGGGCAGCCCTTTCCGAACAAATTCGCCCTAGTTCAAGCACTAAAAGAAAACTGGAGAAGCATTCCACAAAGTACTATTGATAATTTAATAGCTTCAATGTCAAAAAGATGTGCCTCTGTTATACAAAACAAAGGCTATTTTACAAAATACTAATAAAAAAACCATTTATCTACTTTTAATTTTGTAGTTGCTTTAGTTATGCACAGTGCAATATTTTCATTATTATTTTTTTCTACTTATTGAGTTGAAACACTTGAATTAAAAAGTTATTTTTCATTATTTTTCATTAATCTGCATATTAATTTATATAAAAAAAAATTAAATGAAACTTCTAGTAAATAAAAAAAAAGTTATAGTTAAAAAATGTTAAAGGGTGAAATGGTTGCTATTGATATGCACAACACTGTATATACCAACTATGCTATTTCAAACACGTCTTTACATGGCGATTGCCTGACAGAGACTGTATGCTAAAATTAAATGACGATGCAGTAAAGAAACAGTGATACAAATCGGTTGGGCCGCAATCGGCAGCTTTAGCTGAAGCGGCAATTATTATTAGGAAATATTGAAATGGGTCATCTTTGTTTGTGCTGGAATCGGCATATTCAGCTGAAGTGGCATTTACGGTGACGAATTAGCGTAAACAAATAGTTTTGCATTTATAATCTCAAATGCGATATATGATTCTTCCTCCGTAATCCGGAAGCCTAGGAAGGAACTCATCCTTCCTTATAAATAAGAATGGTTGTCCGTAGAGTGGAGACCTTTTAGATCACAAGCTCTGATCATTATGTAGTATTTTTATGGCAATAAGTAATTGAAGTGCTAAAGACCATACGGTATGTGCGACAATATAGCAATAAGAGCAATAGAAAGGTTTACAAATGTCATACGAACCTCGTGAAATATGCGACCAGATATAATTATTGAAATCAGTAATGAGCTGCATGTACTTACTTCGCAATTTGAACGCTAACGTGAGACAGAATCTACATATCTTTTAAGTGGAAATGAGACTACAAGAGTAATGTGCCCTAAATTAAGTAACTGCTGCATTTTGGCCCTCTTGAAGATTTACACTTTATTCAATTTCAAATCAACTAAAGGAAATAAAATAACTAAAAAGTCGACCTTCCAAATAAGACCCAACCAAAGAACGTTAGCATACAGAAATTTGACTTCGTTTATGAAAATAAAGTATGACCAAATTTTGAATACTTTAAGTATGGGCTTGTAGTACTGCGAAACACTACTATATTCCCACGCCATAAGCAACACTTGAATCTTCCAATAGCAAGAAGTACATCACGATTTATACCCATAATCGAGACACAAAGTCCAGAATAAGTGATTCCCATACCAACGTTATAACCCAGTGGAGAATCCACTTTACGCTGCCACAAGCGAAACACTTGTAAGCACTCCAATGCATTCACCCCGAAGTGTGTTATATGGGTCAAAGCCAAAATGCCGACTCAACAATAACAACACAGGTATTAAGTGTTGGAAGCAAGCCGTTGTACGCAAAATGGATCAAATTACCGACTGATCGTACGAACGATCATGAGCACTGACACGAAAGTGTAACTAACTGGGACACTTGGGACAATTAAATCGGAAATCTTACCAATAAATGAAAAATGCATCGTGGGAATTATTTTGTCTGAAGCTATTGAGTAATTAATTTATTAATTTAGGCCCGGGTCAACCCCGGACAGCTTTATTGTGCTTAATACAAGCATTGAACTTAAATACTATACTTATAAAACTAAAAATTTAATTGTTAGAGCTGTGGAGTGGGGGTAGAGAGCGAGGGGAATAAAGGGCAATCTTAAGGGAGTGTTTGTTCAGGTGATAGTCAAAGATTGACTGGAATTTGTTCGCTTCGCGAAGGATTCGAGATAACGGTTCATGGTATCCGTAATTAGTTCGGTGGGAATTAACTCGGAAGAGAGGTACAGTTCTTAGATTACGTGGATTAACATTTAAGGAGATGCGTTCGTGGAGAGCCTCAGAGTCAATGTTACCATTTAAGAGCTGATGGACAAAAACTATATCACAAACTTCTCGTCGCGTAATGAGGGGTTGTAAGTTAATAAGTTTCAGTCGATTATGATAGGGGGGTAAATTGAATGGGTCAGACCAAGGAAGTCCCCGTAATGCGAACCGAAGGAACCTACGCTATACCGATTCAATACGTGCAATTTGCGCAGAATAATATGGTGACCAGACTGGACTTGCATACTCGAGGAGGGGCCGAACAAATGTGGTGTAGAGTGCTTTAGCCACATATGGGTCGTCAAATTCCTTAGACCAGCGCTTAATGAAGCCAAGAGTCGAATTGGCTTTACTAATAATGCTATCTATGTGAGAGCGAAAGTTCAGTTCTCTATCATAGATAATGCCTAAATCGCGCATTTCGGTCACATTAGGAACAAGCTCGTTATTGATGAAATATGCACGAGAAAGAGTTGTATGACGTTTTCTAGTGAAAGTTAAAGCTTGACATTTGTTAACATTTAACTCAAGAAAATTATGAAGACACCAAGTAGAAAATCGATTGAGATCATCTTGCAACAGAGAACAGTCAGAGGGAGACAATATGTGACGGAAGATTTTGATGTCGTCAGCATAGATGGAGATAAAAGAATTGTTAACGATGGTATCAACATCATTAATTGTTAATATAAATAACAAGGGACCAAGATGACTTCCTTGGGGAACACCCGAGGTGGCTTTGAAAGGTTTATATAATGTAGACCTAAACAGGACACTGTAGTGTCTATCATCTAAGTATGAGGAAATCCACGTACCGAAATCTGATCGAAATCCAAGGGCGCAAAGTTTTAAAAGAATTACTTTATGCGAGACTTTATCGAAAGCTTTGCTGAAGTCGGTGGTTATTACATCTACTTCTTTGCCATCTTCTAATGCACATAGAGTACTTGATACAAATTCAATGAGATTAGTGGTAGTGGACCTGCCCTTAACAATTCCATGTTGGTTTCTTGAAATCACTGGTTTACAATAAAAAGACATAGCATCATAAATAATGCTCTCAAAGAGCTTGGGTATTGTGGAGAGCTTCGCAATAGGTCTGTAATTTAAGATTTCATCTTTATAGCCTTTTTTATGCAGAGGGATTATATATGAATTTTTCCAGGAATGGGGAAAGGCGCATTGAGATAAGGAAAGTCTGAACAAGGCAGTGAGAGGTTTTACCAAGTAGGCGGCGCACTTTTTTAGAACTATGGGGGGTACACCATCAGGTCCAGCGGAATATTCACTTTTTAGATTACCTATCTTTTCATCTACTAATGCCATTGAGATATCCACCGAAGTAAAGGATGTTTGTGGGCAGCTGTTCAAGTATGAGAAATAAGATAGATCAGGGTTTTGGATGTGGCAAGCAAACGATTGGCTAAAGAATTCGGCAAAGAAGTTTGCTATTCTTTGCGGATCATCAGACGATGCATTGTTGAACTTCATGGTGGAGGCATAACTGTCCGACTTTTTTTTAGAGTTGATAAACTGGAAAAAGCGTTTGGGATCAGAAATAAGACTATTATGCATGCGGCTTAAATAATTGGAATATAGTGATTCACATAGATCTGAAAATTGGGTATAAGCAAGGTGGTATTTATTATAATCCGCTTCAGAACGTGTACGAAGATAGGTGTGCCAAAGTTTATTTCTCTTATTTCGTATTGACCGGAGTTCCTTGTTATACCAAGGTGGGGATAACGATGGATTTTTTTGCGGTACAAAAGGAACAGACTGGGAAAAACAATCGAAGATGATATTGTAAAAAGAGGTAAGTGCATCATCAACGGGAATACTAGAGTTGAAGAGAAAATTAAAATTAGCTTTAGAAAGAAGATTGTTTAATTTAGAAAAGTTGGCTCTTCGAAAATTAAAGTTATACACGTGTTCAAAGCAAAAAGGTTTTGAAACGTTGGACGAAAACGTCATAGAAAGAGGCGGGTGGTGAGAATCTAGAGTGGTAAGAAGGTGCTTGCTGGCTGTGACTATGCTGTTATCTACGTCAGTGGAGAAGATAAGATCGAGTTGTCTACCAAGATAGTTGGTTATGCCACTTAACTGAAAAAGTCCGGAGTCCACGAGACAGTCAATAAAAAGAAATTCTTTCTCCGAACTTGCATTGCTGGCGGTGTAGTATGAATCATCAGTGCATATCCATTTGAGTCGTGGTAAGTTAAAGTCACCCATAACGACAACAGTGTCATTTGCGTCAGCTTTGGCAAACAGGGCATCGAATTCGTCAATAGCTAGTTGGTAGCTGCAGGTTGGTTGCGATGGGCTAATGTAGCAACAGCAAATAAAGAGATTGCGCTTAGAAATAGGAATTCTTACGCAGACAAATTCAAAGCAAACTGTAGATAGTTGCTTAAATAATTTAGAATTAAGTCGAGTAGGTACGGCCAAAAGTACTCCGCGGCCAGTTGATTCGTCGTTATTCATAAGGCCATCGTTTCGGTGGACATCATAATCATGGGTAAATAACTCGCTATTCTTAAAATTAGAGGAAAGGTTGGTCTCAGTAAGAGCGAAGATATCATACGGCAGTTTTTGCGAAGTAATATAGACTTCAGATGTTTTTGTGCGAAGTCCTCTAACATTTTGATAGTAAATGCTGAGGAAATCAGGGAGTGCAAATAGAGGTAGAGGTTGGTTAGGAGCGAAAATAGTTCTTAAAACTAGAACGCATTCTTTGAAGGTGCCAGAGTCGCTTTGAGCTGACATGGGTGGCATAAGAGGAGAGGTCGTTTGCAACGTCGGTAGGCGTGATATTAAAGGCTTCGTGAAACCGTATGAAAATCTGACGTAGGTCTTTTGGGTTTGTAGGAAGTCCTTCTTGCTGAATGGAAACCATAACATTTGTTTTGGTTGTGCCATCAATGCAAATGGAATCAGGCTTATCGTGTAGATAAGCTAGATAAAGGCGAACGTTTTCGTAAATTCTACGATCTCTAAGCCGGGATTGAATGTAACGGCCATCATCACCCGAAGCGGCGAGTTGCTTGGTTATCTTGATCTTCGGTGGGAGCATAGGATCTATAAAAGTTGTAGGGTTTGTATCTGATTTAGACGGAGGGGATGGATTGAGGGTGTGGGAGTAAACGAAAGTAGGGTAGGTGGACTTATTAGAAGCCGAGTTAGTAGAGTCAGTTTTGCTTTCTTTGGCACCGGGCTTGGATGGAAGAACAAAAGATACCCGTTTGTGCGATGAATTATTTAGCTTAGAATTATTGGAGGAAGGGAAAGGAGATGTGGAACGAATCGCTTGGGAAAAGG
Source organism: Volucella bombylans (assembly GCA_949129095.1). Lineage (NCBI taxonomy): Eukaryota > Metazoa > Arthropoda > Insecta > Diptera > Syrphidae > Volucella > Volucella bombylans. The sequence continues at coordinate 293,703,663 of OX422140.1, forward strand.
AGGGGAATGTTCCTACTTTAAGACTCCAATTTGGGTCAGAATTATGTATGCTGGTTTGTTTGTGAGGCTTGTGTGTTGGCTTAACACTAGGCTTAGATTTAGTCTTAAAATTAATCTCCTTTGCGTTCATCTTGTCCGTTGTAGGCTTTCGGTAGATTACTTTTTTACGGTTGATTTTCCTCATTGTTAATTTCTCTAGCTTAAATGATTCGGATGTGGAGTTCTGGAAAAGCCATTCATATTTTGAAGGAATATCAACATTGAATAGCTTAAACTTTGAGAGTTTACCGGCCGACTTTTGTTTGCAGTTTCTGACATTAATTTTAAAATGCTGCTTAAAGTAATTGATCAGCCAAGTCGGGTTTGCATGTGCGGATGCAACTTTAATAGAGAAAGTGGTTGTTTCCTCCGTATTGGACTCATTTAGCTTTTTAACTGGACTATTCCATTCAGATACGGTCCAGGAAACTCCAAAGCGGGTAATTGAAGGTTCAGGAGATGCTGGAAGTGCGGGAGATGCTGGAGGTGCTTGAGATGCTGGAAGTGCTTGAGATGCAGGAAGTGCTTGAGACGCTGGAGGTGTTTGAGATGCTGGAGGTGCATGAGATGCTGGTAGTGCGTGATATGCAGTAAGAATCGGAGGTATGGGTGTAACTTCAAGTTCAGGAGCCGAATGCAATGGAGATGAAGGTGTTAGGACGGCGTTTTCAAGCATCTCAGCAAGTAGCGAAGTGTTATAGGCCATGCTTGATTGAGGCTGGATGTGTGAAGTAAATTCCTCAATCTTACCGAAAGTGATCCTGATTTCGTCAACAATGCTGCTTAGTAATAAACGAGACTGTAATGAATCGTTACTTATTTCGTCGATTTTACACATCATTGTTGTAAGCCGTGGATCACTTCTGTTAGGAGAAGGTGTTGTTCTTATGGACGGAGCTTGGAAAAAAATATCAAGGTCAGAGCGTAGGGAGCAAAGAGATGCCTTTAATTCATTTAGGGTTGATAAATGTGAATTAGAAGCCGCTTGAATAGCACTTTTCAACTCGATACTCGTTTTATGTTCACTATCACATTTAGAAAGTTCTGCATTTTTGGCCCACTGCTTGTCGTACTGCATAAATTTAGATCTGAATTGACTAGAAAATTGGTCAACTATGCAATACAGATCTTCAACACTCTTTTGAATTTGATCAAGTTTTTCAAATTCAAGTTGAACTTTCTTAAAAAACAGTTTATGTTCGACATCAAGAACATTTATAGAATCGCTTAAGCATTTGATGGCCAGCATAATATGGGAGGGTGAAACATCCTTACATTCATCACAGTAAAAAAAAAATTGTTTTTATAATCTCTAAGACAGAGGATAGATCTTCTGCTCAGGCCTACACAGAGAGCGTGAAAAGATCTTGCACATAACCCTCTGCAAATCACCAAGTCAGCATTTACATCATTCGTGAAAGCACATTGGGGGTTTCCGCACTGATTTGACATGTTTATGTTGAGGTAGGACAGAGTAGATGAGTATGAATATTTATTTATTTATTTATTTTTTTTTTTTTGCGACGTTGACCAAGTTTATTGGGGGTAACGCACGGTTTTTGCAAGGGTTTCAATTATTTTTTTCGCACAGTCCACGATATGATTGTTGGGATTGGGGTCGGTCACTGGGTTTGTTATTTGTTTTTTTTTTATGTTTATGCTTTATTTATTTATTTACAACAGTATTGGCAGAAAAAAAAATGAAATAAAATTCAATTTAATTACGGGAGCGAAAACAAAATGCGACCGAACAGCACAACGGCTTACACAGAGTAAGTAGGCAACCAGAATTTTGTATTATAAATAGTTCAAATAATTAAATACAAAATAGTAAAGGTTGCAGCCCTTGGTCACATAGCGGGCCGTGACTCAAGTGGTAGTGTATTGGCTTCCAAATCGGAAGGTTCGGTGTTCGAATCCCAGCCTCGTCCGAAAGACATTCTTTTTTTCAGGCAACTTAGTTCTCGTAAGACGAATGGTTGCCTCTAATACAATAACAAGTCCAATTACACTAATAATTTAGTATCCCCATTAAATGTTGGATGCCACCCATGGAGCGAAATAACCACTTAGCCCAAAAATCTTTCTTTCTCTCTCTGTCCCATTTTCCTAAAAACTTAACCGTGCTCAGGCATTTTAAGTGTATTAATACCCACTTGAGTGTTAAGTTCTTTAAAAAAAAAAAAAAAAAACTATACATAAATCTAAATAAAAAATTATTATAACGTTAAAACAAAAGTCCTTTCTACTCTCCACTCGTATACTCTTCTCCGCATTTACGGGGATTTATTGCGGCCGTGGCGGTAAAGTGATTTACTAGTAGTTTGTGAATTATTAATTGATTACTACGGGAAAATAACTACTTGTGTAGTGTTATGTTAGTGCTGCCCTAAAAAGTCAAAATGGCTGATAGGAGCGACTGCTCTCCGGTGGATATTTCAAAGAAGAGGAAGAGGAGAAAGGCAAGCCTGCCTGAACCACCAACAGAGAGTGAGATGGAGACGGACGACGCAGCAAGAAAAATTCTTAAGAAGAAGAAAAAGAAGGATAAGAAAGAAAAAAAACCGGTGGAAAAAGGGGTAAGTGACATTAGTAAGATTGTCAAAAGTGGTAATGTAGGGGAGATGAGAAAATGTATCAGCGTGCTGAAAACACGGATTATAGACGTGATGTTCGAACATGGTGGTGCGGATCCCCGGATAGCTAAAAAGCTAATGGAGGTATCTGGGGAATTTGAAAATATTTTCTGCCTACTACTCGCAGAAAAGGAAAGGGTTGCGGGATCACTTGAAACTCTTCAAGTGGTCCTAAATAAGCATTTGGGAACTAGAGGCCCGATAGCCAATGTGCCATCTGGGACTTCGGGGATATCCCCCACTAGACCTAAGGCTCCTAGCTTTGAGGAGATGGCATCACCTGTGTTGAAGCCCGCCGTGCCGCCGAAACCAGCTAACCCCTCCCTGGTTAAACCAACCAACTCTCCACTGGTTAAACCAGCAAAGCCTGTTGCTCCCACCTGGTCAGTGGTAGTTCGAAGCAAAAAGTCGGCTGTTTCCTCCAGGGAAGAGGTATCCAAAATAATGGATAAGATCGCCCCACCTTGGGAGTTAGAGTAAATGCGGTTAGACCGCTCAAAAATGGGGGCGTAGTAATACGTACTCCCTCGGCTGCTGAAAGGGAGCAGATAGTAGGCAGCAAGAAGTTCAAGGTTATGGACCTTAACGTGGCAGTGCCCGAGAAACCGGGCAATAGGGTCGTTGTACATGGCGTGCACACCAGCATATCGCTGGAAGAATTTATGATGGAGCTACACCGTCTGCACTTCCCAGAGGCTGCCGAACAAAGTAGGCTGAAAGCAATCTCCAAGCCATGGAAGGTTGCTGAAGGGGCTGCAACAAATGTAGTACTAAAAGGCCCAGCTGCGTCCATAAACGCCTTATGTAGCACGGGCAGATACACGTCTGATGGATGTGTTAGGGGTTTGCCTGCAGGAATGTGGGTCTTCCTTGATACCAAAGGAAATGCTTCGATTGTTATAAGGGATGTCAATTTAGTTTGTGTGCCTGTTTCCTCCAGTGAACGAGGTGTTTGCGTAAGCGTAGAAGGCGCTTTTGTCAGGTTTTTTCTTGCCAGCATCTACTGCAAATACAGTGAGGCAATTGACCCATATATTGAGTATATGGATGGTTTGTTTTCGCTTGCCGACAGTGAACCCCTTATTATCGGTGTTGACGCCAATGCAACCTCCCCTCTTTGGTTCAGCAAGGAAACCGGACCCTTGACGGGTAACCGGAGCCAAAATCGGGGGAATATTCTTGGTGAATGGGTCGTTGCGCGCAATGCCCATGTTATCAACGAGCCGAGTGAGGTGTATACCTTTGATGCGGTCAACGGTGGCAAGAGTGACATTGACGTTACTTTTGCCAACGAGACAGCTTTTAGGGCGTTTAGTTTTAGGTGGCGTGTTAGTATAGGGGTGAGTGATCACAACTGGATTCAGTTTGAGATCGCTCACGCAATTGATGAAAACAGCATAGTTTCAGACAGGAGATGGTGTGTGCGAGGTGCTGATTGGAGTGTTTATGGTGCGCGTATACTTGCGGAGGTTTCCTCCCTGACACCGCAAGTGTACGGCAGCTTAAGCATAGCCCGGCAAATCGGGCACATTAATGAGTGCCTATGGCGGGTTAACGACGAACTCTTTGAGAGGACCCGTAGGGCGAATCAAAAAAGGGTAAGTTGGTGGAACCGCTGTCTGACAGAAAAGCGAAGGGTTGTCAGAAACCTAAGGAAGCGATTCCAACGGGCTACGGCGGCTAACGCTGAGAACCTTGCTCTGCTGGGCGTTGCCTTTCGGCAAGGGCTCGCTGAGTACAACCGTCTCATTGTCAGCACAAAGAAGTCTCACTGGAGAAACTTTGCCTCTAATAATAGAGATGATCCCTGGGGCAAACTGTATAAGATTTGCCGTAATGCTAAAAAGACTGCTGACATCGAAGGCATACGTGTAGATAATACGGTTTTATCCACATGGAAAGATTGCCTTACTGCATTGCTTGGTCAGTACTTCCCGACTGAAAAGCGAGTGTGGTAAATACGCACGACAGCGTCTCAATTAATGTTGAGAGACGTTGCCCCCAGGGGTCCATCTGTGGTTCTTTTATTTGGAACCTGATGATGGATCCACTCTTGCGGTGACTAAACGAGCTCTATGGGTGCTGCGCCTACGCAGATGACCCGCTCCTCATCCTTGAAGGCCAGTCTAGGGCCGAAATCGAGGCATTAGGAGAAAGAGCTCTAGCAGTCGTTGCTGAATGGGGAGAGAGCGTGGGTGTAAGTGTGTCGCAGGATAAGACCGTTTCAAAGAAGCTCAGGGGCAAATTGAATGTAAGACGTCGGGCTCCTGCGATACGTTTGAACGGCGTTGGCATTAGATGAGTGACTGAAGTCACATATCTGGGCATAACGATGGGTGAGAGTATGAACTTCATGCCTCACCTGGTTCGAACCAGACTACACATGCTGAGTGCTTTAGACCAGGTAAGGCGCATTTTGCGATCTGACTGGGGACACAGTAGGCGTTCTGTTCGTATCATATACGATGGCCTTTTTGTTGCCTGTGCAACATATGGAGCATCGGTATGCTACGACAGGATTATGACTGTTGATGGTCGAAGGCGGATCTCGACTTGTCAAAGAGACGCTTTGCCTGGCTGTTTACCGGTGTGCCACACTGTCTCTACAGAAGCAATGCAGGTGTTGCTTGGAGTGCCACCTCTTGATCTGGAAGTGATGCGTCGTGCTATTGCTTTCAAGATCAGAAAAGGTCTCCCTCTAAATGAGCGCGATTGGGTTTCAACGGAATAAGTGGATGGCCTATCGCTGAAGTAGCGTAAAACCTTGCTACACGCATGTGTTAGCTAGCGAAAATGGCAGGGTTACTTACGGTTTCTGAAGGGATGAGCTAACCATGCGAATCTTTCCTGAACGGAATTTTAACCTCAGCCTGGGCTTTTTGTTGACCGGACATGGCTCTCTTAATGCATCCTTGCATAAGAGGGGCCTTAGCGAGGTTGCGAGCTGCTCAGGGGTACAGCGAGCATCAGGTACAGGACCATCAAGACGGAACGGCGGCAACGGAACTTCTCCCTTAAAAAACAAAACAAAAAGTAAATATTAGTCATAAGAAACGTGTTATGTATTAATTTAACAAAAAAAAAAACATTTTTTTTTCATTGACATTCATAAGAAAATATTTTACAAAAACGATCTTTTAGAAAAAAAAACCTTGAACTTAATAACGCTGCTCCTCTCTCCCCCTCCAAAATTATTACCCGTAAACAGGCTTCTATTCTGCAGCTTTTTGCACACTTATCTTTTCCCAACGACGATTAATCAGACCCTGACACCAACATGTCAGAGTACAAAATTAATCTAAACGACATATACAACTTGATCCCGGCTTTCAGCAGAAACCCGGAAGAATTAAATAAATTCATCGAGTGCGGTAACACTCTGTTTACGTCAATAAAGACAGAGCCAGAATACAACCTCTTCCTAGAGTTTGTAAAAACTAGACTTCAAGGACCAGCATTCGAACTAGTCAGACTAAAGTCATTTAATAAATGGAATGACTTAGTAACTGAATTGGAGAAACAATGTAGGGAAGAGAAATTGCGGTCAATCGGTACAGAATGAGTTGCTGAGGGTGCAACAAAAGGCAGACGAAACAATCAGAGAATTCGGTGATCGCATCAGGTACTTTCGCCACCACCAACGATGAAGCTGTCCGACGGTTCCTAGCCGACGAAAACGATTGTCTGGCCATCCAAGTTTTCGAGGATGGACTAAGGAACCAGAACCTCAAATTTATGGTTCAAGCCTACGACGAAAAGGACCTGGAACGAGCAGTCTCCTACGCAGAGGAGCATTCGGCTCGGCTCGAACGGACCACTGCATTTCAGGCAAGTACCAACAGGTCCACCACAATCTAAAATTCTTCTCCCAGGCCCGTATGTCAGACATGTAATAAAGTCGGATATACATCGCCCACCTAGTAATAATATTGAATTAAATAAAAAACACACAAATAAGATTTTTATTTCAGATTGGCCTTTATTGTTCCAGCTCAAAAACCAAAGTGAATCTTTTCATGTGTCTTTCTTACTCTAAACTTAAACTAGACTTATGAAATAAAATTAGAACTAAGAGAACACAAATTATTGCTAAACAAATAGAAGCACAAAGAGAACGAGTAATATCAGGTGACATGATACGAGTAGATCACAGTTCGATTAGCAGTTATAGATGGGGAAAGCGTGGGCAACAAACCTGGATTTGATCTACACCAATCTTCCATTTGCACATACATTTGCTATGCACATACTTGCATACATAGTTGACCAATACGTCACATGGAGTACACAGTACGAGTATTCATGGTCATGTAACTCCTCCCACCTAAGAATTGGGAATATCAGTTGGATACTGATGTGCCAATTGCAAAATAGTGGGTAAATTTGTGCTATCTCGTGTGAGGTAAGGCATTAATCCATGATGTTTTTGCATTGTCAGATTCATATGTATGAAGTGTCATACACAACCGCGCATAAATGCCTGCATTTGCTTCAGCGTGTGGTGTCATTTCATTTCATTTTCATTTTATATGCATTTTTATTTTTGGAATTCATTTACACTTACAAGCTAGACAAAAATGCTTAAATATTAGCTTAAATAACTTACAAATAATCTTATTCTATCTTACTGGCCCCATGCGGGCACTCTAAGTTAAACATAATACTTAATCTATGTCTTTCGACGTTTCTTACAGACTATTTTTATTTTTGTTTTACATTTATTAAAACTAAAACTAAGAAAATAAACTTTAAGTAGAAAAACTTAGTATATGGACTTTTTGGTTATACTATAAAACTTAAAACTAAACGTATAAACTATTTACAACTATATCTTAACCTACTTAATCCTACTTAAACTATCTAATCCTATACCATATTTTAGAGGGTGTTACCCACCTCTGTTCTAATATTTTTTTTTCTTTTTTTTTTTGTGATTTTTATTTTATTTTTTTTTTTTTTTTTCTTACCTAAAACTATGTAAGCCGGCCACGGCTAAAAAAAAAATATATGCAGAAGACCGACTTTGCTCCCTATGGAGCTACGTAGGACTGAAGGAATTCGACGACGAGACTTCCCCTCCTTCATCTAGCCACCAGAATTGTTGGTGCTGCCAAGCAACATCCCTTATGTCGCGACTCCCTACCGACCTACTGAACCGGAGGCGCTCCGCACTGCCATGTGCGACGTCTCTGTCGTAGTTGAGTCGCCTGTCCGCAGCTGTTCGAGCAACGTGGAAAATTAGCGGCACCGCCAATCTGTCCTGGATCAGACCTTTCATATCTAGGTAGAGGAACGCTTCTGGGGGAACAAAGCCATCAAAGCGAACTCTCTCATGATACATGTAATTGGGGTAGAAAGCCCCGGAGATCAGGTTGTTCGATGAGGTCATTGCTCTTGCAATGTGCCTTCGAGTCAACTTAATGACGAAATTGTCCACTCTTATCAGGTTCGCCCTATTGTACAAGACCTCATTAGGATAGAATTTTATGTACTCAGACTCTGGTGTTCTGTATAAACGAAGACAAGTCCTAAGACAAGCCTTCTCAAACACCCGAATCTTTTCCAATAAACTTGTTCTTACGTTGAACCACACGGGACATCCAAACACAAGCATAGGCCTAATAAGGGCCATGTAGCAGATAACCTTTACCCTCGCATCGAGTTGGCTGTTATAAAACAGTCTCTTTGTAAGGGCAAAAGCACCCTTGGCTCTGGCCAGAGCAACATCTATATGTTTATTAAAATACAGACATTAATCTAGCCAGATCCCAAGGTATCTGACTACATTTCGACAAGCAAGTGGCTGCCCGTGCTGTCCCACGATCGAGAACTTTCGCCAATTCTTTCTGGTATCGCTAGAGGCCCCAGACAAAGGCGTCCTAAACAGAATGGTTTCCGATTTCTGAAAGTTGATTTTCAACTTCCAGTCATCGCAAAATCGACTTATCTTATCGAAGTCACGCTGCAAGAGAGTATTAATGACCTCGATTTTTGGACCTGTTCTGTATGCGATTAAGTCGTCTGCGTACGCTATGGCATGGTGAAGTGAACCTATCAGATCACTTGTGTAAATGTTGAACAGGATCGGCGAATTTACCGCACCTTGTTGCAGACCGTTTTTAATGTTAAATGTTCCAACAGAAGTCACATCGCCATTCTTCACGATGAACTGTCTACTGGAGAGCATATAAAAAAGAATATACAGCAGTGGTTTACTAATGCCCAACCTGTCCAGCTTGAAAAAGAGTCCCTCTAACCATACGGTATCGAAGGCCTTTTCCAAGTCAATCAGGCAGGCACCAGTGCACTGATTCTTGCCTTTGTTCCATTGGATATCAGAAACCAGTTTGGACGCAGCATGAATAACATCATGCCCCGCGTTGAAACCGAATTGATTATCCGGAACTATATGTTTGTCATCAACCCACTTGGTCAGGACTCTATTGATCACCTTTTCGAAAACCTTACTGATGTTTGGAAGGAGACTGATCGACCGGAGATTCGCCGGATTGGAAGTATCTTTATCCCTTTTGGGGATGGGCTGTACCACCGCAGTTTTCCAATGCGCTGGATAATGTGCATTATTCATTGCATTATTAAACAGGGTGGTATAAATGTCCACCGCTCCTAGTGGGAGATGTCGAAGCACAATGTTCGGTATTTCATCGGTACCCACTGATTTCTTACTTCTAAGTGATTCGAAGATCGTTTGGAGCTCTTCCTTCGAAATGAACGGGGGTAGTACCCTATCGTTGGTGATGACATTATTTGCCATATCCTCGTCACTGAACTGGGTGAAACCCGAGCTCTCGAATCGCAAATTCATTATTTCATTTCGAAGGTAGAAATTGTGCACAAGGACTCGATTTTCCAGGTCGTGGTTCGGGCCAATGATGTCATTCTCCTTATATACTTCTTGGAAAGTCGCTCCTATAGCCTCTACCTTCTCCTGCGGATCCTCTATCACAAAGAAGTTGTCATCATCAACAGCCTCTGTTCGTGAATAAAAATGTATAACTAATATACATATATTTTTAGTTAAAATAATTAGTTCATTTGAATATTAAAATATTGTAATCTATGTTAAATCTATGTTAAATTAATGGAACTTAATCTAATGTAACAAGGAAAACGTAACGTAACGAATTGTTATGTTATTTAGTACATTTATATTTTGTATGACAGTTTGTGAACGTAAAAATGGAAGAATTTCCGGAAAATAATAAAGATCATTCTCTTTGCTGTAACCCTGGAACCGAGAAGACGTGTTTAATTTAAAAACCGCATTTTTTAACCTATTACCCCACACAGTAACCCAAAAAACCCAAAAAACCCTACACACCCCAACATTTGGTCCTTTACGAACCGGATAAATTTAAAACATTAAACATTTAAAAAAGATAAAAAAGAAAAATGTAAACCCTTTTGCTCAGACAAAAAAAATTAAAAATCTACAAAGTCCGCAAGTGAAAGTGCACAAACATACATATATATATATATATATAAAGAGACGTAACAAACTATACAAAACATTTAACATTTAAACTTTTTAAAAAATTATAAAAGAAAAAGTGCAAGTGCAAGAACAAGTGCAAGTGTACAAAAAATAAAAAAATATATATAGATATATAGATATATATAAAACATAAAGTACATACACAGATTCCCTCGCGGTCGGTGTCTTGCCCCTTGTCTTTCTTCTTTTTAAGACTTACAGACTCTCTCGGTGGTTTTGCAGAAATCGCATTTCCCGCGCCGTGTAAAAATTAACTTCAACTTTAACCTCAACTGTCACCAGCTGGGCAAAGTTAATCAAAGGTCGTAAGTTGCTGAAATAAAATATTTAATTAAATATCATTTAACACTGTATCTAATAATTTAATAAAATTTAATTGTACTTGATACATACATACATTGGGTTATAATTAATTAATTTACAAAAAAAACCTTAAAAATGTCGAAATTGTCCACGGGTGCAGATCAGAAAGGTGTTCTGGAGCAGATTCTTCGTGACCACTCCAACTTCAAGAAGACTGGAGCATCACGTCGTACAGCCAGCTATCTGTCAGGTCGTCTTCTTATTCTAGAAGGGAACTTCAAGAATGCGCTTGGTCTTCAAGCGAAGTTTCGACGAGGAGAAATCGAAGAAGGTCTGGAAGAAGAAGACTTTGATGAAATTTTTGATCTGCTTCAAGAAACATATTTCACTTACCGAGGTGAATTGGTCGATGCTATCGACAATGCCAAGTCAGCATCAAAGGAGAAGAATGTGGAAGGTGAATCCACAGGTGGTTCGTGTAATGAGCTTTCATTACCCCAAATTCAAATACCACATTTTGAGGGCTCGTACACGAAGTGGCGGGCTTTCCACGATGTCTTTTTGTCGTTAGTCCACACAAATAAAAAGCTGGGTGAAATCCAAAAGCTTCACTATTTGAAGTCGTCTCTTACAGGTGAAGCTGCTCGTTTGTTGCAGCATTTAGGTTTGTATTCTGGCAATTATGACAAAGCATGGGAACTGCTTGTCGCCAGATACGACCACAAGCGAGTGTTGGTAAACGCTCATTTCCAACTTTTTTTTGAGCAGCAGCAGTTGACGAAGGAGACGGTAAGCAACATCAAATCTCTATTGGACACGTCCCAGGAATGTTTTCACGCTCTGGGAAACTTAGGATTGCCTGTTAGTTCTTGGGATGACATTTTAATATATATACTGGTTCAGAAATTACCTGCTTTTACTCAGCGTTTGTGGGAGGAGAAGTTAGGTAGTTCGAAGGAGTTGCCAACCCTGACGCAATTCACAGAGTTCCTGGAAACACGTTTTCGAACCTTGGAAGCAGTAGCTGGAACGAGTGGCATCAAGGTCAGCGGTTCTTCTGTACACAAGGCTGTTGCGGTCGAGAAGAAAACGGTGTTGCACGTCGGGAAGAAGCAGTTTGCATGCCAGGTATGTGGTAGAGGTCAGCACTCCCTTCGAACTTGTCAGAAGTTCATTGCCATGGAGATCTGTGAACGATCTAAGGCAGTGGACAGAATCGGGGTTTGTCGGAACTGTTTGGCGTACAGTCACAAGACGAACCATTGTCAAAGCAGTGTGCGCTGCTATTACTGCAAGCAGGCACAACATTCTCTGCTGCATGTTGATAATCTCAGCTCTAAACCTACAAGGGATTATAAAAATATAACAACAGGTACACAAACATTTCATATAAGGTCAAAATTTAACCCACCTAAAGTAGCCTCTTCTGAAGTACATCAGCCAAGTGTTCTTCTGGCAACAGCAGTTGTTCGAGTTAGGTCATCAAATGGTAATTATTATCATCTTAGGGCACTGGTCGATCCTGGATCTGAAGCAACATTCATTACTGAATCCGCTGTCCAGTTATTAGGGCTTCATCAGCGACGAACTATCATTCAGGTATCTGGATTGGGAAAAGTTAGCAGTGGTTCATGTCAACGGTATGTAAGTCTTACCTTTGGGTTTCTGGTAACACGTTTCGAGATAAATACCCCAGCTTATGTGTTCAAGTCCCTGACTGGTCTTTGGCCGTCCAAGCCTCTAGCTCTGCAAAACTGGGAACATATTCAAGGTTTGAAGTTAGCTGATCCACAATTCGACAAGCCTGCGACTGTTGATATTCTCCTGGGAGCTGACGTTTACTCTGAGTTTATACTAGGATCCATTATACGGGGTGATGATGAAAGATCGCCAATCGCACAGGAATCAGAGTTAGGTTGGCTTATCCTTGGGAAGGTTATTTCACAAAATAAAAAACCTGTCCATAGCTTCTTACAGGTCCTTGATAACGACACTCAGCTGCGAAGGTCCTGGGAACTGGAGGAGTTCAACACTAAGAAAACTGCGGAAGAGAAAACTTGTGAAAATAATAATATCAACACAACAACAGGATTGGACGATGGACGATATGAGGTATCGTTGCCATTTAAAGACGGATGTAAACCTGGGTTTGGTGCCTCGAAGTTAGGTGCCTTACGTAGGTTTCATCAACTGGAAGGAAGATTCCAGGAAACCCCCACACTACACAAGGAGCTTCAACAGATGAAAGAGGTTGACGAGACGAATACCATACTGGACACACCACACCATTTACTTACTCCTCACCATGTGGTATTCAATAGACCGGAATGTAAACCTGGGTTTGGTGCCTCGAAGTTAGGTGCCTTACGTAGGTTTCATCAACTGGAAGGAAGGTTCCAGAAAAACCCCGCACAGCACAAGGAGCTTTCCAAGTGTTTACAGGAATGCATGGAGCTTCGTCAGATGCAAGAGGTTGACAAAAAGAATACCTTACTGGATACACCACACCACTTTTTCATTCATAAGCATGCGGTATTCAAGAAGTCAACACGAAGCTTCGTCGCAATTTTGTATACTACAAACGTTTTGTTCGAAACTGCCGGGCACAAACTGGAAAAAGAAACAGAGGTCCACTAAAGGTAGACGCAATCGGCACAAGACTTTTCGAAATTCGTCAAGGAGACACTGCCGTGGAGAAGTGGAGCGAAAAATGTCGGCCCAGGATGAGACAGCGCCCAAAGTGGACAAGACGGAAGACAGAAGCAGACGCGGACACTTACTTCTCTTCAAGGACGAAAACTACCGCCGTTGCAGTCGCGATTCGGACGAATCATTCGTCACACCATCTCGGAAAGCAAAGACGGACTTGCTCAAGTGGTTACCGTACGAAATGAAATCGGAAAACTTAGTAGGAAAGAGAAATACAACACAATACCTAAACAACACAACACAACACAGCATTTAAACAACACAACACAACATTTAAACGACACAACACAACATTGATAAACTCACATAAAAAATTAAAGACATTTCTTTTCGTTTTTAAAAAAAAAAAAAAAACAATTTATTAAATTAATAAAATATAATGATACAAACTTATTTTATCCTAGCTATCCCTACACAACACACATACAGTCCACTCTGAACCACACAAAATCATTATTTCCGGATAACGCTGTGGAGTTCCGAAACTCCAAAATGCCGACGGGAATTGGAGAGTCAAAACCCCGACGGAATTTGAAGCTTCTTAGTGAACACTCAACGATATCCACAGAAAACACATCATTCATGCCAGACAACGTTGCAGAGTTCCAAAATTCCAAAATGCCGACGGGAATTGAAGAATCAAAACCCCGACGGCACTTGAAATGTTTCACCGAATACTCAACGTTGTCCACTCAACACAACACAACACTTTAACATTTATCCTTTTTTTTAAAACACATCTCAACATAAACACTCAATAATAATATCTACCTTAAACTAATCTTAACATAAATTACATAAATAAACAAAATAAATAATAATAATAAATATCTAAATAATAAAAATAAAAAAATGAATATGTCAAAAAAAACTTACTGAAGATGAATTGCAACAACAATTCAAAGGAAGGCGGATTATTGGCATTACACAAAAATGTAAATACCACACACACACCACACACACTAGGAAGGCTAATTCGGCCATCATCATCAACTAACCGTTCGCGAAATTTCGTCGCACAGCATCGCACTGCACAACCAAAAATTGCGTACGCGGAAAACAGTTATCGTACAAAATAACACTACAAATTGTGCCGAGTTATTGGGAAAATAATTGCAATGAACTTTTATTATTATTATTTTTTTTTTTCCCCATTTTCACATTTCTTTTTTCTTCTGTTTTTTTTTTGTTGCACTGCACACGAAATGTCACTTGCGCGAAACCGAAAACAATCGACGTACATATGTATTTCAATATAGACACACGCACGTACATATATACGATTGTGTACTCGCGCCGATGTACACAAATCAAAACGAAATCGAATTTCGCGAAGGGGAGCAGACAGAAAAGATTAAAGAAATAATTATTTAAAAACACTTACCTTTTTAATAAACAAAAGGGGAAAAGGCAACGAAAATTCACAACACAAACTAAACAGAAACCGAACACGCGACGCGATTTGACCCAGTTTTGGTCAACGATCAAAACAAACTGTTGCACTATTGCAAACCAAAGTCAATGACACATACTTTATCTCCCTTTGTTGCTCGTTTGTTATATCGTCGTCCTTGTCACCTACATGTAATGTTTCAAATTAATAATTACACGATTTTGTCTCATTTTACATGTCTAGTCAACACACTCACACAACACACAACGTTTATGTCAGAAGAGGTACAGTACGGTACAAGAGCGAGGACACTTGCGGACGAAATTCGTCCACCGGGCGGGAGAATGTTCGTGAATAAAAATGTATAACTAATATACATATATTTTTAGTTAAAATAATTAGTTCATTTGAATATTAAAATATTGTAATCTATGTTAAATCTATGTTAAATTAATGGAACTTAATCTAATGTAACAAGGAAAACGTAACGTAACGAATTGTTATGTTATTTAGTACATTTATATTTTGTATGACAGTTTGTGAACGTAAAAATGGAAGAATTTCCGGAAAATAATAAAGATCATTCTCTTTGCTGTAACCCTGGAACCGAGAAGACGTGTTTAATTTAAAAACCGCATTTTTTAACCTATTACCCCACACAGTAACCCAAAAAACCCCAAAAACCCTACACACCCCAACAGCCTCATTTGGATCGATGCCTGCTGCTACCAGTATTTGTTCGTTGTTCGTCGTTCGGGCGATTTTAAGACATGGAAAGTCGTTCCGATTATTTCTCCGAAATATTTTATTTATTTGCGGGAACATATTCGGGTTGCTGGTATTTACAGCCCGAATTTTATTGTTCCAATACAAACTTACAGATGCTCTGTAATTTTCTTTTATTAATACTTGGAGGTTTTTGATCGACGACTTGAGCATCATAATCTCCGGGTTATGTCTGTCAGTAAACTGTCTGTACAAGGTTTTTAGCCTTGACAGCAGTCTACTTTTATGTCGGTGCAGTGCGTCAATGGTTGCGTTGCGGAATAAGTCTTCGTTGTCAGTGTATTGATATCGAGGTATCGTTTTGTCCATTGTCCGTTTAATTGTCTCGTCCATTAGTTTTAGATACCTGTCAATCTCCTCGTTTGACAGATTTCTATTGGACGGTGGGTAGAGCGAATTCGAGGAGAGTGCACTCGTCAGTGTTCTGGAGAAGTGTGTCCAACGCACCCTACTATAGTTGTAGGCATGCCTTTGAACAAACTCGTCCAATTCCGCAGCTTCGTTCGGAACGGTTATTTCGGTACTAAGTCCGCAATGGTCACTGTCATACACAAAAGTGCGTAGACAGTTTATGGTTTGTTGGTTTGTGCATGTCAGGTGTATTCGTGTGTCGAACAGCAGGAGATCCAAATAGGACCCGTGTCTAGGAAACGACGGACCATCCGTCGCTTTAAGGCCGAGTCGATACATAACACTGTGTTGACCCCGCCAATTGAATAGTAGGTTCCCTCTAGTATTTGGTGTATTATTTCCCCAATCACTATGTTTGGCGTTGAAATCTCCGCCGATAATAAAATAGTTGTCTTCCAATTCCAGCCTCAGAAATCGAAAAAGTGTCTCGAGCTCTGAGATAAATAAGGTGCATTGAGTAGCCTTAGTACCTTTTCGTACGAAAATCGCAACGCCTCCTCCCTGAATGGAGTTGGGTCGGTTTCTCCGTACTATTTTATATCTTTTGTGCCTCATTTTGTGTCTTTTGGTAAGCTTAGTTTCGCTAACCAAAAGCACATCAGGGGCTTGGTCGTTAAGCAACTTAAATAGTGCGGCTCGTCCTTCGAGGCTTATCAGTGAATTCACATTCACAGCAAGGACCTTCAGGGTTTGCTCCGCCATGTACGTACCCATTACGACTGGAGGTGCGTTAGGCCCGGCAGCAGCGCGTATATTTGATCTACCCGCTTAGCCTGTTCCTGTATTTGACGCTGAAGCTGAGCCATCTGCCCCTGAATAGAGAGCAAGATAGCCAGCATGTCAGGTACAGGTTCCGGTGCTCTAGGCGCTGGGGCCTGAGAAGCTACCTTTGGTTGTTGTACCGTATTTCCCCTACCTTCCGCCATTTGGGCGTAGGTAACATGGGGAGTAACGGCTGGTGTTTGTGCCTGCACGAGTGGACGTTTAACTTCCA